>OZ026601.1:5612834-5625334 GCA_964020085.1 Micromussa lordhowensis | reverse complement strand
TAGAAACCACACGCGGAGAAGCAACCGGAGACGAGAGAAAAGAATTTATAACGATAAGATCAACCAAAACTACATAAAAAATCTCTCAAACTGCGAAATGACAACTGATCAGATAAATCTATTATCGAAGGGGTTGAAATTTATACCTACACCGACTGTAAAAGAGAATGCAGTGCGAAAAGAACTACTGCTTGATTTCAAGCAATTCGCGAGACGTATGCGTCTCCGATATATCTTTCACAATAGAAACAAAGAACAACACCCTTTCCACGTCAAATCAGACTGGGAGCCCCCAGTCCAACCATCAGTTGCACTAGAAACTTATTTAGAAGAGGTTAAGGGTCAACTAGCCGAAATTGCACTATTTAAGCCACGGAATAACTTGCCTTCCGAAGAACGTAAAGCAATTAAAGACCTGAGATCTAACTCGGACATAGTTATCAAAAAGGCAGACAAGGGCACAACAACGGTCATTATGAACACAAAAGACAAAATACAGGAGGGCCAAGTTTTATTGGATGACAAAAACAACTACACGCCCCTCACAGCATCTATGGCTAAAGAAACCGCTCGTAAAACGAGGGTTATAATTAATGATCTCCATCAAGGGAATCATATAGACACAATGACCAAGAAATGGCTTTTACAAACACCTGACCCACCGCGTATACCAGTTTTCTACACACTTACAAAGATTCACAAACCGACCTCACCTGGAAGACCTATAATTTCGGGCTGTGACGGTCCAACAGAACGTATATCATCATTTCTAGACCACATCCTACAGCCTATCGCTCAAGCACAAAAATCCTACCTCAAAGATACCACACAGTTTATCAACTTTATAGAAAAGAGGACAGTTCCAAAAAATGCGATCCTAGTCTCAATGGATGTCAACAGCTTATACACCAATATTCCTCAAGAGGAAGGAATTTACACTGTATGCATACGAATCCTTCTATAAGAACGACACACCCATTCCCACTCACTCACTAGCAGGGTTACTAAGACTTATACTTCAGGAAAATTATTTCCAGTTCAAAGAAAAAAACTATCTGCAGACTCATGGCACTGCGATGGGGACCAAAGTTGCGGTCTCTTTCGCCAACATCTTTATGTCTGCAGTAGAAACAGAAATTATCAATAAGAACATAATTAAACCCCTCGAGTGGAAAAGGTATATAGATGACGTGTTCTCCCTGTGGGACACATCCAGAGAGGAAATTGACCAGTTTATTTTAGAAGCAAACAGGCATCACCCAACCATAAAATTTACGGCTGAGATATCTGACAAAGAAACACATTTCTTAGACACTACTATTTTCAAAGGCGAGAGATTCCACAAGGATTCAATCCTTGACATCAGCACGCATTTTAAACCGACCGAAAAGTTTCAACACACGCACTACACTTCCTGTCACGCTCCAGGCGTGAAAAAAGGATTTATAAAAGGGGAAGCACTCAGGCTTCTTAGAACCAACTCTTCGGAGACAAGATTTGAAGAAAGTATTTGTAACTTCAAATCAAATTTGCGTGTCCGAGGCTACCCAGACTATCTGGTGAATAAAGTCCTCGCAGAAGTCAAATTCACAAACAGAAGGTCGGCACTTGAGCAAAAACCACAAAGAGTGCAAAGCGGATTAATGCCTTTTGTCACACAGTACAATCCATCAGTGCCCAATCTTAAAAAGATTTTAATGAGCAAGTGGCATTTAATAGAGAATCAACCATTGCTGAGAGAAATATACAGAGAACCACCTTTCATTTCCTACAGGAAAGGTAAATCTCTAAAAGACATACTTGTTAGAGCTAAACTCTAAAGGTCACAAACGCTAACATCACGAAACAGCGGGAGTCGTGTTAAGCCTGTCAACCCCTTGTTAACCTCTTTTCCCGCCCGTCGCCCCCACTAGGGAAAAGCCCTGGGAACGAGGTTGAAAAGCGTGCAGAAAGACATGATTTCTTCCAGTTTGGATAAATATTTCAGTAACTAAATCAACACAAGAAAAGCTTTTGGCCTAAGTGATTCAAAATCGTTGTATTTTTCAAAACAAAAATCAAATATGTTTAGAGGGTTTTTCGAGGTGTTTAGATTTTTGAGAATTTCGTTTAGATATATATTTAGGCCATCTAAATCTGGAACGCAGGGATAAGTTGAAATAGAAATTCAAAAAATTGTCCGTCATTTGATCATTTCACGTTTTGCAGAGGACGGCAAATAAATTTACCAAGAATTATAACGCACGTGCACAGCTATTGTCGTGCTCATTTTAAAATCTTCTCCACATTGTGTTACTACGAACGTGATAAATCCATTTGCCTCGTCATCAGACGTGACCAACGTCGTCCTAGTTGTTTGGTTTCGACAATTCACTTTATAACTACTTATAGAGATAAAGTAACAAAGAATGAAATGACAAGCTCTTGACTGAAAACAAAAGATCTATAAAGAGATCTGAGCTGGCTGCTTTTGCAGTTCACATTGACGTCACCAATATTTTTTGCACGTAAATGTGAGTTATGTTTAAAATATTCACTCGTTACAAAACCTTTAAGTTGACGAATACTTTTTAACGGGCAAGAAATTCTCCCAAGTCAGGAGCTGTTGACACACACAGGTAAGCTGTAATTCATCTTGTGAAATAACGTTATTTGATCGATGGCTGCGCTTAAAATTAACTGACGTTGAACGTGTCAGGCTGCTTTTCATTCGTTTTCATAGCTCGCTTTGTGATTATGTTTACGTGCCAAATACATGTGTATTGCGATCGCGGCAACAGGGTCATTCTTATCATGTTCAGTGTACAAATCTAGACACTTGCCAACCTTTAACCTGACCAACAGTACTAAATAAAGGACATGTACAACTTTGGCTTATGGTCAGGTTTAGCAGAGCTTTTCTCAAAGTTTCGAGGTGAATTTTATTCGATTGGATGAGCCTAGGGTTCTTTATGTTAATAAAAAACATAACTGATTACCGATTTCGCAATTTTATATATTCTCAGAATCATGAGCTTAGTGATAATTACAATAATCATTTGTCCTGTCTCATTCTCATATAATTGCATAATCTTGTCATTTGGCACTCAATGTGAAGTCAATTGTGGGAATTTTAAATTTTGTATAAGGTTACCCAAGCATGACAGAGTCGTGTACAGTGGAACCCGGTTAATACGGACACCAAGGGTACATGCCATAGTGTCCGTATTATCCGGGTGTCCGTATTAAGCGGGCTCTCAGAGAAAACGTCAGGGACACATGTACGACCGCAGGATGGTACAGCTCGCAGCAAGCAAACAACGTCAAAGAGGAAGAAGACTAAGAGCAGTGACTACAACAAAAAGCCAAGGAAGTGAAACGTGTGTAACAGGAGGCAAAAAACTTTATTAAAGGACTAAACGTAGTACAAGAGTCAAACACTGGAAGAAAGACAGACTGTTCAAAATCAAATATTTCACACTACTTTAGTTGCTACTGGGGTTTTTTAGTACTAAAATTTTATTAACCTATAAAAATCTGCCATTATTTTACATGTAACAGGGTGAATGTCTACAATTGTCACATAATTGTGACAATGAAAATAGACAGTGTGCAGATAACCAGTGTCCGTAAAACAGGGTTGACAAGTATGGGAGTTTGTGACTCGGGACACAGAAAAGTGTCCATTGTCCGTATTAACCGGTGTCCATATAAAGCGGGTCAATTTTAGAGAAAATATATGAGCTTTTTGTCGGGACAAACGAAACTGTCCGTTATAAGCGGGTGTCCGTATTAAGCGGGTGTCCGTAGAGCGGGGTTCCACTGTAGTAAAATAACACGTCACGCAACCTCGTGTTTATTTCGTAAATTTCATCCCGATATCGGCACGAGGGGTCTCTTCCCTCCCCCCCCCCCCCTTATTTTTCCGCAAAAATTGGAATCAACCGTCTTTAGCCCCCACACTCCCAAGGAAGTTCATTTGGGACGGGTATGAGGAGAACTTTTCTTCGCCCGAATTTTTTTTTCGCCCGTTTAGACTTTTTCCGCCCCCACTAACTGCCCCTGGGTCTCCGAGGATGATGTTGTGCTCGTGCCAAAATTTTTCTCGGACCCCCAGTTTCTGCATTTTCTGTACCCTTCCTTGGGTATATGACTTCTGAGGGTATGAGCCAGGTATTGGGCTCACAATGTGGTCACATCTGTATATTTTTGATCCACTTTAGACCCACATCAGATAAATTGAAGAATAAGGATGTTGGAATTGCTACAGCTGGTGCTGCCGTTGGAATTCCTCGCTCAACCTGCTGTCATCGTGTCTCTTATAACTCTCGTAGTATTATCCCTCTACTGGTGTGGGATGCGCGGCTTCGCAGACCTCAAGATACTCAACGTGCCTTGTCCCAAACCCCTTCCATTCCTAGGAAACTATTTTGAACTGAGGAAGTACAATGGCGCAATACATCTTATGCTTTTTGACTACGTTAAAAAGTACGGTAAGGTGTTTGCCGTCTGCTTGGGTGGTAGACCTTCGCTAGTCGTTGCCGAACCGGAGTTGCTGAAGCAGATACTCATCAAAGATTTTCCACACTTCCGTAATCGTTTCCAAGCACAAACGTTTGCTCCTCCAATGAGCAAAAGTCTCTTGAACGCAAAAAACAACACCTGGAAGCGCATTCGCAACACACTGACGCCCACGTTTAGCGCGGGAAAAATGAAGCTGATGGTGCCATTGATTGAGAAATCATGTGACACGCTAGTGGAGAAGCTTGAGAAAATTGCTGATTCTGGTAAGTCACTTACATTACAGTAAAACCCGCGTATAAGGACCTAAACTAATTTAATAACCTGTTAGGCTAAAGCAGCCTTCCCATTATGAAGACATGATTGATCATCGCAGTTATACGCACAACTTGAACAGCTGTGAAATTAAAGCTTGAAAAAAATTCAGACACGGACGGGATTCGATACCGGTGCAGTGCTCTTCCAACTGAGCTATGAAGCCACCGGGAGCTGGTCACCTTGTGAGTTCGTAATATACCCCTAGACGATGAAGATATGAAGACATGATTGATCATCGCAGTTATACACACAACTTGAGTAGTTGGTAGAGCACTGACATTGTTAATCTGGCGAAAATGTAGTCCAATTTCTTTAGCGCACTGGGAAATAAAGCGGCTACTGTTCAGGCGATTTTATCACCTTCGTTATTACAAACTGAGTCAGTTTTCACGATGAACTAGTACTGTGTCAGCTGAAAAAATCTGGTCCTATCTTCTGAAACAAGGCCGCTGCAATACTAAAGCCTCAGGCTCAACACACAAGGCCGAGAGCCAGGAACAGACAACACAAGATCGAGTAAACAGGACCAGCTATATAACAGAAATGAGGACTGTTCATCGAAAACCGTCCACCTGGTCACACGTGTTGACAGACGAATCACTGGTCGAAGACAAATTTTACTCGATATTTACACGAGGGCGAATGATCTATCTTAGATGGATAATTCGTCTCGTTATAGTGGCGAAGTTGGCGACGGATAACTGAGTCGTCATAGTGTAAATTGGACCAATGAGATTGCAGGAAATTCCATGCCCTGCGGTTAATACTAGTATCCTCGAACCAAAAGAGTACTGCCAGAGAATAGAGTTAACCCTGTAAAAAAGCGTGGGCCAAAAGCTTGTTTTTATTAAACAAAATAGATAGTGAATAGCGTAGCCAATTAGAGAACTCTGAGAAATTCGTGACAGAAAGCTGGTAGATTTATACTAAAACTCGACATAAGCCCAACAGACCAATTTCGATATATTAAAATTCAGCCTAAGACAATAGACCTCAGCACGAGACTCTGGGGAATAAATACAGAGTATGTGGGGTTTATTCCCCGGAGCCTCGTGCTGAAGTCTACTGTTTTTAATATACTACTGAATTTTAATATATCGAAATTGGTCTATTTAATATCTTACGATATATTTTGCATATATTTTTGTAATAACTTTAATGGTTTTCCTCTTCTTTTGTAGATCAAAGTGTGAATATTTCAGATTTGTTCAGCCAGCTAACACTGGAAGTGATTTTAACCACGGCGTTTGCTGTGGACGCGAACATTCAGATGGGAGAAAACACAGAGATGATAGAGAAAGCTAAAGGAATACTTCGAATCCCGCAAATTATCAGACTCCTCGCTCGCCTACCTTTTGGTAACTCACTTCTTGGCTTGCTGGAAAATGTGAAAGGAAATCAAAACTATTTTCCAGAAATAGCAAAACAGATCATCAAAAGCCGACGCCAGCAAGGGCCCACGGGACGGAAAGACCTGCTTCAGCTCATGATGAATGCCAACGATGAGACCACGGACGAACAGGCCAGCAGACTTACCGATGACGAGATAGTAGCACAGTGTGTTATATTTCTCTTGGCCGGCTTTGAAACGTCAAGTAACACCTTAGGCTTTACTTTGTATTACTTGGCTGTTAACACGGATGTTCAAGACAAACTGAGGACAGAGATCAAAGACGCCATAGAGTCCAACGCCAAGAAGACCTTGTATGAAGTGTCCCAGCACATCGAGTACCTTGATTGCGTCATAAAGGAGAGCCAGCGATTGTGTCCCACACTTGCACAGGTTAACCGCGAATGCTCTGAAGATTATGATCTGAATGGCATCCACATTCCAGCGGGAACAGAGATACTCATTCCCATTTATTTCCTCCACCATGACTCTGACGCTTGGACGGACCCGGAGAAGTTTGACCCCGAGAGATTCCGAAGCCCCAGTAAAGACTCCCGCCACGCCCTGCAGTTCCTACCGTTTGGTGCCGGGCCCAGGAACTGCATCGGAATGAGGTTCGCCCTGATGGAGATCAAGATCGCCCTGGTGAAAATCTTGACCAAGTTCAAATTTGAGAAGTCGCCCGAGACACAGGTTCCTCTGGCAATTCAGCCTGGCTTCACCCTGTCGGCAAAAGACGGGGTACATGTCAAAGTTTCCAAAGTCTACTTGTAGCAAATACGAACTGCACATCCATTTTTGCTTTCAGTACGTGCAGCAGATTCGGGTTATGTATCGTCTTAGTTGTTGTGTTCGTTTCAGAGGCGAAATTAATGTCCGACATTTCAGTAGGTGAAAATTTATAACAACGTGACGTTTTGTCCAAGAAAAAGGCTCACTGCGAAACGTGAATGATGTGGGCCTTAAACAAGAGTGGCTGGTGTTCTCTTCCAAGAAAACCATAAACTTGTTATTTAAGATATATACTGTTGTACAATTATAAATAGTTGGTGACCTCCAACCAGCTGATATTTAGAATTATTTCTTCTTAGGACCCGTCTTAGGGATGAAAAAATACCAGGCCACTCCCAGGAATTTCAGCTCAGGTGATTGCAACGTTTCTTTTTCCAGATGGAATTTAGTCCTTCCCACTAGCAAATTCTCACATTTTGCTTCGTAATGAATGCGACAACTCAGACCGTTTAAAGGTTTATCAGTATAGTGTCACGATAATTTAAGTCAACCTGCGAAAAAACTCAAAAGATTAGTTTATTAAGTTTGAAGAACACGAAATAAGAAATAATAACTAAAAACAAATTTTTGAATAAATCATTGAATTGGCTGTGGCTCGTCACATTTCACGGAGAGGCTCTTAGTCCACTGTTTCCAGATCGAATTAGCATTTATATGGTTGGTTTTTGTGGAGGGAGGAAAACGGTAGGCTCAGTCACCAGCCGTGGATGTTTCGGCACGCCCGAGCGCCCGCGATCCTCTCCACCGAGGATCGCAAGCGCACGGCTGGAGACTGAGCCTAGGAAAACCTGACGAAAAACCCTCGGAGCAGCAGGGCAAGAACCAAGAACAAACTCAGCCCACTCCGGGTCCAATCAATCACACTCTACTAATTGGGGACACCTAAAAATTAATATTAAGGAACTATTTACAGCATTAAAAATTGAAATTAAGAATCTATTTAAAACTTTGAAACATTAGAATAAAAGGAAAGAAATCTACGTATAATAACATTGTTTTGGATGGGCTAGGACTAACGTGATTATCACTAATCTATTGGTGGGCGTGTCTACATTCATAACACTTAGTCAATCATTACACGAGTTAGGATGGGTAGGGAGAAAAGAGATTTAGGTATTAAAAAGGGCCTTTGATCTTAATCGAACAGACACACCTTATGGTTGATTCATCTACATGTAAGTATTGTGAGTCTTCAAGAGAATAAAAATCTTTTTTTCCCGCTATTGGCAAGAATAGGTTGCTGTCTCGCTAAGGCTCGCCAGCAATTACGTCTGAGTATGTCTGGCCATTTTAAACGACAAGGACAGAAGTTGGAAACAGTTGGACAAAGCGAACATTAGGCTTGGTGCCCTCAAGCCTACCTGTCAAATTGCATCTGTTCCTCTTTGAAAACTGACACAAACATGATAATAATAGAAAGTTCCCTGTACTTTGTTCTTGTTACGAATCATTCATTCATTCTTTAGAATAAACACTGTTAATTCTATAAGGATTTCTAGCCCGCCTGCAGACGCCGTGAAAGGAAATAATAAACGGTCACTTTTACGCTGGCTAGTCAATATCTCAGAATTAAATTGGTCTTTTCGCATGAATACTAATTGCAATATTTATCTTCTGGCGGTGATTACAATGCATATTAATTAGCAGCGCATATTAATTAAACGTCAAGTACTAGTACCTCTGTATCGCCAATGAGTACAGGGACCTCACGATCGTCTTACTTGACAGTAGCATGGTATATATAGGAAACCCTTCTTTGAAAAACGCAATCTTGTTGGCGACTTTGATTTGCTGACTTTACAGCGTACCAATTGTCCGGACGTCAATAGATTGTAATTGGGCGCGTGTGGAAGGTAAGCTCTGGACCAGATGGTCTGTTGTTTGAGATAAACGAAACAAAAAGTCCATTAAATAAAATTATAATATTTTATATTTTTTGTGTCGTAGCCGGTAAACTGACCGAAGTGTGATCTCTCGCTTGCTCCTTCGTTTAAACCATCTTTATCAACTGCGAATCGGAGATGTCTCAGGCTTTTACATAATCTATGCATGTGTGCTGCAAAGACTAAAGTTGCAGCGTCTGTCGTTTGGCTTGCAAAAATTTCGGAAATTTGTTGCGTTTTTTTTTGTTGTTGGTGGGAATTTGAACTGTGCGACCGCTGTGAAGTTCGCGGGCGACCACCCACTCATTTTAAATGAAGTAATTATAGCGTGACACAACCCAGCGAAACAGCAGATAAACCGAGTTTTTGCGTTCATTTGCGATAGTCCTCTGTTTGCCAAGTTTCTCTACAAAAACAGGTATGCCGTCTGTTTTAAAACAACTTATAAGACATTTACGTTTTAGCAGAATGAGGTAAAAATCACTGATATATGTAATTCGCATCAACTAATGGAATTTAGTCTCCTTTGCAGCCGTTATTGGGGAGGTCACCTAATAGTGCAATTTCTGAATAATACTGAAAACTAATCACACACTCCGTCAGGTTCAAGAGGATGGTATCTCTCTTGATTTAACTTTTTTCATTATTTAACAAGGTCTCATTTTGATTTAACAAGGTCTCATTTCCGTGGTCACCACGAACCTATACAATATTACACGATCTGCACACTACAGACTAAAGATCCGGCTCCCATGCAAATCGGGACAATCTTGGCAATCTAAAGCCGTATGCAATCTGAAACAACTGTTTGAACTGTAGATCTGAACAATGCTATATCACTTTAAGGCCTTTAATGAACAGTTTGAATAACCAAACAACCTGCCCTTACATTGTAGGTTTCCCAAGTTTTGCAGTTTATCACGTATTTAAGGCCCGGTTCAGACGCCGACCTTTTCATGAGCCGAACCTAATTGATTGAATTAATAAGTACATGAAAAGTTCGGCGTCTGAATAAATTAAGAACGGCTATTTCAATTTGGAACGCCTCAGCCGTTCTTTTCGCCTGGCTTGGCCGGGAATTTCGCCTTTGGAACGCCTTTGGAACTACTTTGATTCAGACGCCGAACTTTTCATGAGCCGATCCTAATGCATAAATTATTATAACGTATTTTGCAAGCAGTTTAGGTTCTCGGTTATTTTACAAGTAGTTTTGGTTCAAACTGAATTAAGTTCGGCGAATTAAGTTCGACGTCTGAATCAACAGGCGTACTTTTGTTAATTTGGATCAGTCCAGATTTGAATTAAGTTCGGCTCATGAAAAGATCGGCGTTCTGAACCGTACCGGGCCTTATAATTCGTATTTTCCCAGCGAACACCGGCTATTTTCGGCTGTTTTCGCAAGCTAGTATTTTCCCAGCAATTACCTAACTTTGCATAAAATTTCGCAATAGAAATAAGCGCATATAATTCAGTACTATTGAAACTTCGGTGTACTCAAGTTACAATCAATTCTTGTGTTTCGTGACGTCGCGTTACGCTTTATAATTATAAATATTTCACAATTATTCCATGAGCGCGCGTTGGATATGAGATGGTAAATAGCCAACGAGGCCGAGTTGACTATAACCAATCTCATATCCAACAAGCGCGAATTGAATAATTGTTTTATTAAATTCTCAACGTTCGGTTTTGCTAAAGAAGCGACCGGAAAGAAACGAAAGAAACGACCGGAAAGAAACTAAGAAACGACCGGAAAGTGATGTGACTTCCGGGCGCCATTTGAGCGACATTTGCCGCATTCATTTTCATATTAGGTCAAACGCAGGTAATAATGGCTTGTAACCGAGATCTAGTGAACCAATCAGAAAGCTAGAATTGCATTATCCGAGGCTGAGAATTTTTATAATAATTAGTCATGCAAGTAATCCTTTCCGACAAAACAGGTGCCAGAATGGAAGCCAGCAATCAAGCAAGACAAGATTCGCTTATCACACACCTTACTCAGCCGATCTTTCTACTAGCAGCTGGTGTTATTTTGTTGCTATACCTCTACCGGCAAGGCACACGAAATCAAGCCATTCTCAAGAAAATCAACGCTCCTGGTCCAAAACCATGGCCTTTCATCGGCAATACCCTCGACGCCAGAAAATTCAACGGTGTTCATCTCCTTTTGTGCGACTACATTCAGAAGTACGGAGAGGTCTTCGCTTTCACCTTTGGAGACAGACCCTCTATTGTTATCGCAGATCTTGACATGCTCAAGCAGATCCTTGTGAAAGATTTCTGGAATTTCCCAAACCATGCCGTCCGAGTTAAGATCCCTGGCGCGTCCGGAAAAAGTGTTTTCTTTGCGCGCGATGAAACATGGAAAAGAATTCGCACCACGCTTACCCCGACTTTCAGCGCGAAGAAAATGAAAGGAATGGTTGCCTTGATTGAGGAGTCATGTGACAGGTTGATGGAAAGGATTGAACAAGTCGCTGATACCGGTAAGTAGCAAGTTTTCTGTTTTTAAAATGACTGAAGATACCGAATTATCTGGAGCATTGAAAGCAACTTTTTTGTTGAATTTTAATTAAAGCCGTTCAGTTCAAATCGGCGTACGCGTGCATTAAAGATTTCGGGCACAAAACGCGATACTGGATTTGTTTGACTCTTAGGGTGCGTTCCTTTGGTGTGATCCGGATCCGGATCACACCAAAGGAACGCACCCTAAATAAATAAATAAATCAATCAACTTTGTTTAACGAGGGTGACACACAACAGTGTTCAACTGATAAACTCGTGGCCCTCGAATTCCCGATCGAATTGGAATTTAGAAATGTTGGTTTTTGAGGAGGAAGGAAAACTGGAGAACCCGGAGAAAAACCCTCGGAGCAAGGGCGAGAACCAACAACAAACTCAACCCACATGACGCCGGGTCCGGGAATCGAACCCCGGACATTGGTGGGAGGCGAGCGTTCTCACCACTGCGCCACCGCTGCTCCCCCTGCTCTGTGTTGAATGTTTACATGTTTTTGTTGTTTTACGCTACTACAATAAGCTTGAAAAGTTGCCAAAGTTAAAATTTCGGAGCGGACCGTGCTCGGGGTCCAGATGGGAAAATGTAGAGCGCTGGAGCTCGCGCGAGTAGCCAATCAGATTCAAGGATTTAGGAATCCGGACCGTTAAGAAGCTGGAGAAAAAAATAAAAATAGTTATTAATTAGCTGTGAGGTTAGCAGGACTGGATATTGACCAGGGTTTTATTTTGTGTATTGACGCAAACAGGGCACCGGGAAAGGGGGAAATCACCTTAGTAATAATGTATCAGTCAAGTTGAAGCTTCAACATCCCCCCTCAGAATTTGATTTTTCCGTGGTTAATCGAATATTCCCATTTCCCAGAGCAAAAGCTGTCACCTGAGAGTCATACTACGCCATCAAATGCCCTGGAAATACATGGCTAAAAAATAAGTAGCGGAAAATTACCCTCGAACACTCAATCGCTTTCAGCTTTCAAAGAAGCTAGGTGATAAGCTTGTGGCTTTCACTATGGCAACTTAATTATTTTATTGTTCACAAGTGAGACTTGACATTTACCTTCAAACCCTGCACAAACCTTTTGAAGGCATTGCTT
>OZ026601.1:5482834-5607834 GCA_964020085.1 Micromussa lordhowensis | reverse complement strand
GCCTCTCGATGTCTAAGTTTCTGCGACAGATGTCATAGATGGCTTCATTGTCCACCATGAACGCACAGTCAGAGTGCTCCAGTGTGGTGTGGGTGGTAAGAATGGAATTGTAAGGTTCCACAACAGCTGTTGCAATTTGTGGGGCAGGGTAGATGGCAAACTCAAGCTTAGATTTCTTGCCATAGTCAACTGACAGGCGTTCCATCAGCAGTGAAGTAAAACCAGACCCAGTACCACCTCCAAAGGAATGGAAGATGAGGAAACCTTGCAATCCAGTACATTGATCAGCCTGGGAAAAGCAATATTAATCCTGAGGTAATTCCATTTGAAAGTGTCAAGGGATGCAAATAGTTTTTTATTTTATTAAGTCTTCATACGAGGCAAGTGGCCCATCAGACCTGGCTTCTGTAGCATACAGCAACTAGGAGTGTTCTACTCTCCCCTGGATGGGATGCTAGTCCAGCGCACAGTTACCCCCAGCATTAAATTTGTCGGTGACCATTAATGCAGCTGGCTAAAAATGGTGAATAAGCTAGACTCAAAACTCCAAAAAACAGCGGCAAGGCTGACCTAAAATCTCAAACATGGCAAGAAAATACAGCGAAGTCCAAATGTGCAAGCACGTTCTGGGCCACGATTGACTAATTAAAATCACCTGAAATCACGCGCACAGACAAAAACTTGTACTAAGGTGAGAGTGGGGAGTTCAGAGTTCACAGAGTTCAAAACAACCATGTATATCTGTGACTGAAGTCAATTCAGTAACTTGATTATTACCATATTACTACAATCTTCGAAAGCAATCCATTTCTACATCACTAGCCTGTCTTAAACTAGTCCTACCAGCTTGCGAATCCTGTCAAGAACAAGGTCGATGATTTCCTTGCCAATGGTGTAATGACCACGAGCATAGTTGTTAGCAGCATCCTCTTTACCAGTGATCAACTGTTCAGGATGAAATAGCTGCCGGTATGTACCAGTGCGGACCTCATCTGAAACAGAAATGGTCATTGGTAAACAAGCAGTTTGTAAAAAGAGATTCTGACAACTGCAACAAGTGCTGTTGTGGCAAGGTCATTAACCACTTGCCATTTTCAGCATTTTGATTTTTTTCTTGCCATGCTTTTCAATGGAGACGTGATTAGCCTGCAATGTGTACTTAGGGCTGAGAACTGTGTTGTCATGTTTCCAGTTCACTCAGTCTGAAAATGAAAACTTAGCTGAAGTCATCAGACTGTGAACTCTACAAAAAAGATCAAATTTTACAGACTTCCGTGAAAACGTTCGATGTTGTTATATACCTAGACTTTCACTCAGCAAAATGAGCACTGTGATTGGTTGATTCTTGGTCACATGTCCCTGATCAAATTCAAATGTATCCCAACCAGGATACAATTGCACAGTTGCTGCCCACACACTGTCTTTGTTTGTTTGTGTTTTTTTTTTTGCTATATGATTGTTTGAAGTGCCTATGACATGAAAAATAATTCCTGCATATTTGAAAGGCTTTTCAAAATGGGTGGTTCCAGAAAATATCCATAACCCCCCCCCCCCCCCCCACGGAGGGTTTTTTCAGTTTGAGCCCCCACCCCCCCCAGATTTTCCATTCCGGAGGGCTTTACGTTATTCCCCCCCACCCCCGGAATTTCCACTTGGTCCCCCTACCCCCAGGAAATTCCAAATCCACAAATAAAGAGACTTCATTACTTTATTTTGACCTACTCAGAGCCAAAATGAAATTTAGTTGCGGCCGATTATAGTTACACTTCAGATGACGACGTAAAGCGGCATATTTTTCACGTAAGCATTTTGGCCACACCACACTTGCTATTTCATGGAACATTATTTAAGGAGATATTCACTACGTAAGGAACAAAATTGCTGGATGAGGCTGTGAGATTTAATTTTCCTAACAACGACCGTGGAAAAATAAATCAAGCGAACGAGAAGCCAAGCGAGTGAAAATGAAGAGCCAGTGAAAGTGCGCAAAAGCAAAGAGAGAAATTACCCACTTCAGCTCAAACTCATTCCCGCACATTTGCTCAATACGGCCAATCTTAGGAGACTGGGAACAATATTTTTCTAGTCGGCCATTTTGTTTTACTCGACGTTGAATGTGCTGCTCAGAGGTGTGCCTCAGTGGTGTATGTGTCGTCTGGCGCTGGAATAATAATAGGAAATATGTGACAAGGAATCCTACGTCTACTTCTACAGATAGAACTTTTCGTTTTTCTTGGTTACCTGAATCAATTGGAAAAATACGTAAGTGTTTATTTGATCGCATTTCAAACCCTCTGGAAAGAAAAAACTCTTTATGTACCCCCATCCCCTTCGGAAATTTGTCTCTTTTAGACCCCCGTACCCCTTGGAAATTCCGAGACCCTCCGTGGGGGGAGTATCGATATTTTCTGGAACCACACAATACAGAAGAATGGTGTCTTCCTTTTTGGAATATATTTTTTTGTTTTAGAGATGTTTTTGTAATATGCAAATTAGGAAAGTGATGACGTCATGAGGTTTGCAACTAAAATGGTAAGATACTGAATAAAGAATGTCTCTGGAAATATTGAAGCAGTGTTCTTGAAACTAGGCACCAGGAAAGAAACATTTTTGTTAGTTTTTATTTGTAAAGCAGTATTATTATTACTATTATTATTTCTTAGAACTTGTGAAGCACTCTTGGACATTGTAATGACATCAGCACTATATAAATAAATTATTATTATTAGTAATGGTAGTAGGACTGAGTGGAGTACAATTCAGGGAGTAATCAGGCGAGTAATTTCAAATTGGCTGAGCGTGCAGCATGAGGCCGATTTGAAATTATGAGCACGATTACCCCTGAATTGTACGACACGAAGTCCTATTACCAATTAATTGTGTCAATAACAAATGCATGAAACACTTTGCTGTTTCTGTCAAGGCAGGTCGCTCGCTCGCTGTGCTTGTTGTGTTACTCGTATTGTTAATTTCCGTCAGTGTTTCGTTTTCTTTACTCTCAAAGCTTTCGAAATCAATAGTGCTGAACAGTTTGTCAAATTCTAAAGAAAACATATCTGAATAAATGTTATTGAAACAGCTAATTAATTTTGTCCATCTTTGTTCCCTAGCTGGAGCTGGGAAACCTGCTCAAGTTTTTTCCTTGGTTTTGATTGGCTAGCATTAGCTAGGTAGTAAAATTTCATTGGTTACTTAGATTTGGTGCTTAACTTTTATTGGCTGTTGAACTGTCCGATTACAGACTGTTAGTAATCGGACAGGTCAAATGTCTTAACCGCCTCCTGGTTAGCTCAGTTGGTAGAGCGCCAGTCTGCTGTGCGGAAGGTCGAGGGTTCGAGCCCCAGACCGGACCAACACTCAGGGTCTTAAAGTAACTGAGGAGAATGTGCTGCCTTTGTAAATTCATCTGCAAATGGTTAGATGTTCAGGTCTTCTCGGATAAGGAAAACCGTAGGCCCCGTCTCCTGCATCTTCAATGTTACATGGTTAGCAGGGGACATTAAAGAACCCACACACTTATCGAAAAGAGTAGGGCACGTAGTTCCCGGTGTTGTGGTCTGGCCTTGTCTCATGGGTTGGTGCTTTACATAGGGATAACCTCATGCACCTTTCCCCCTTGGACAGAGTTGTCCAAGAAAAATGACTATGACTATGACTATGACAAATCGGACAGTTTTGATGTTGCAACAACCAAATTAAGCCATAAATGAGGGCTTAAAAGAACCAATCAGATTTAAGCATTTCGTTATTGACACAATTATTATTATTATTATTATTATTATTATTATTATTATTATTATTATTATTATTATTATTATTATTATTATTATTATCGTAAAAAGTCTGCATACGAGCCAAGTGGCCCATCAGGCCGGAGCTTATCCTGGTTTCCGTGGCATGAAGCGACTAGGAATATTTCTACTCCACCCTGGATGGGATGCCAGTCCATCGCTATTATAATCGTATCTATAACAAAATTCTCGATCATGATTGGTTCTCTACGCGCCTATTTGTCACGTAATCGGTGCGCGATCACGTGGGTGTCCAATTACAGGTGTCCGATTTGAAGTTTTTGTAATCAGACACCTGTAATTGGATACCCATGTGATTTTCACGTCAATTACACGCGCCTTAATGGTTTCCTTAGCAAAGTTTTCTACAGTTTTCACAACTTAGGAAAAGCGCTACAGATGCTTTCGCTCAAAAGAAGTTCTGAAAAGACATTTTTCATTTCAAAATTTGTTAATATATACGATTAAGCTTAATTAGTAATTGGACCTCGTGTCGCTGGTCCTGTCTTACTTAAAACTGAAATTCCCCATTTTTGTCTTAACCAAGGACCATCTACTCCAGCCAATCTAATGATGAGAGTTTAGACAGTATAGTTTCCCTCAACTTCGACTTCGTCCCGGGAAACATCGGGACTCTCGGGAAAACAAAATTAACTGTTTCCCGACGGGACCATACATGAAGTGTACAATGTACTCTTGTTTATCCCAACTCAATCTGGCCACCAACATATTGGCTTCAATACGTCAACACAGTTTTATACTCTTGAACATGAAACATTTTTTTCAGGAGCAATAATGAATTATTAAATTTAAGCTAAATCTTATTGAGCTTAATGTTTTTCTGATGTTCAGTTCGTTTTGTCGTTGTCAACGACGACAAGCCAAATAAATATAAGCATACGTAAGCTTGTATGGGCTTAGCAACAGGTGTTCTTGAGTGAATTTTTCACAGAAGGTCTATAGAAACGTCTGTGAAAACTCCAATGATGTTTTTTTACGACCTACCT
Organism: Micromussa lordhowensis; assembly: GCA_964020085.1. Classification (NCBI taxonomy): domain Eukaryota; kingdom Metazoa; phylum Cnidaria; class Anthozoa; order Scleractinia; family Lobophylliidae; genus Micromussa; species Micromussa lordhowensis. The sequence goes on along the minus strand of OZ026601.1, from coordinate 5,603,036 downwards.
ACTACGGTTGGTTCCAAATCAACAAAGACGGCGCGAGGAACGTGTTTTCCTGCTCCGGTTTCGCTGAAAAAGGTGTTGAAAGAATCGTCTCCGCCTCCGATGGTCTTGTCGCTAGGCATTTGACCATCAGGCTGAATTCCATGCTCCAAGCAGTACAATTCCCAACAGGCATTGCCAATCTGCACTCCGGCCTGTCCAACGTGAACTGAGATGCACTCACGCTAAGCAAAAGAAAAACGAAAATGAGTAGGAAAACCCTTTCAAAAGTTACGCGTGAGTGAAGGTGTTTACTTACAGTTCCTCGAGCGAAAATATTAATGAGGCGTTGGCGAAGAGTTTGGGTGTTTTACAGGGAATATCAAGGCAAGGCAAGTCAAGCAGTACAGTGAATAAAACGGAAAGAAAGGGGGAAAACCGAGCAACATACCGGGACTGAAACTTATCGGGGCTATCCGACTTCTACCGTTGCTATAAACTTTCCGCCGCGGTTGATTGCAAATTGTATTTCCAAAAGCTGAGTTCTGCTTTCATTTCAACAAGTACGCAGCTGTAAGGAAGGCTTACTTACCATTATCGACTATTATGGTTCGTAGACAGATTTCTTGCTCTAAACGGCGAGGAATTGCTGAAAGTTTTCTCGCAGAAGAAGTAACGACCCTTCTCAAGAAGACCAACGAAAAATGATGACGAAAGGCGGTGCGCTCGCAATTTTACCCGTTTTCACACGTCAACTTGACGTATGTCGCTAGGCAACCATTTGAAATTTAAGAGCAGCACGTCAAAGTGGCGGGAACTGTTAGCGCTAGGTTCTGAGTTTCTTTCTATTCCTGAATTACAAAAATTGCCTCTAATTTCGTTTCCTTTAAAAAAAACAACAACACAAAAATATACAAAAAAGTCTCCTATTCACAGCCAATACTCGCAAGGTCATGACCGAGCGCGCGCAATAAGTAAAGGGCTTGGTACCGGTTCCTTCAGTTTATTTCTCAGAAATGACCGGTGACCCTCTTTTTTTACTAACACTTTCCATTTTAACAAAAAAATCTGAATATACGAAGTATGAATATTTCGCTTTTCCTTCTCACATGTAATCGAATTTTTATACTATTAACGATGATTAATTTCTGATTTCGATGAAAATGCGAATCGATGTTTTTCGTTACGAACCGGTACATACCTTATCTTTGAGGCCTTTCAAATTATTTTTCCAACAGCCTCATCGATTTTTACAGCTGCTAAGTTGTTTCATCAAGTGATATGATTATTATGAGAAAGAACGAAGCATAAAGCTTCTAACGCGCTTCGCATCCATAATGGCGGTTGTCCTGAAACTTTGAATTTTCTTCATGTAAGTAGTTGTGAAATGTTTACATTTTGTGATGCTTTACAACAGCTTCATTGATTTTTACAGCTGCGAAGATGTTCCATCAAGTGATATGATTATTATGAGGAAGAACGAAGCATAAAGCTTCTAACGCGCTTCGCATTTATAATGGCGGTTGTTTTGAAACTTTGAATTTTCTTCATGTAAGTAGTTGTGAAATGTTTACATTTTGTGATGCTTTACATGAACCAAAACACAAAACGCAAACAGAACTTTCGAGAATGCGCAGCACAGACTGCATATCATCTTTAAATTCGGGTGGGCATGACATAAAACTATCACTTCTTGTCAAAACGAGTCAACTTTTTTTATGTAAATCAATCTAATTTTCATACTAAACGTTTCGAACAAGGACTCGATATTCATTTCCAGCCCTGTTAAACAAATTCACAGTACCGACCTGACGAGAGGAGAAAGAATTTTTCAAGCCGACCGGAAAAGAGGACTGAAATATCCTTCCTTGCGTTAGAGGGGTAACAAATTTGACGAGTAACGAGCAATGGATTTGAATTATGGCTAGAAAACGGCCTTGCCGTACAGGTCTGTCGAAACGGCTCTGTCCAGCCTTGAATTTGTCTATGGAAAGGTGCTACAAACATCTAGCTCAAAATCCCCCAAAAACGATGAAATAGGCCAATTGGACAACAGAAATAGGGCAAGGTGAGTGCATTTACTCTATGTAATTGAAAAGAAGGTAATATAATTATTTAATTTCGTTGCGCGTTTTTATCCCTGATTATTTTAAACTCCATGCAACTACTTGTCATACCTTTTAGGGGTAAAAAAAGTCGCCCTTACGCAGACAAAAAACTAGGAGAAGTCTGTGGAGGAGGCAGATGTTGTCATGTTCAGTAATGTGCATGTTCAAGTCAAAATATTCGATCCTGTAAAAGCCTTATCATGTCACGTGCCTTTCTCAATCAGAAAGAAAACATGAATGACATTTTGGCACTTCATGTAAATGGAGCTGGTAAATATGTGTGAGTTATTGACCAAGCGTGACGTCAAGATGGCTGGATATTGGCCAAGGTCTTTTTTGCGTGTTTATGGACCGATACGGAATCGAGGTCCATAAACTCGCAAAAAAAGGACGACGAAGCCAATATCCAGCCATCTCGACCGAATAGAGGATTTACATGGCTCTCGGGAAATTTTTTCTCGCGGAACACGGCGGGTAGTCCCGGGCGGGCAAGACAGCTCCATCTTGTCCGCTCGGGTTGCCAATCACAGCGCAGGATTTGGTTCATCTTCACCCCACAGTCACGGAGCTAGCCATATAATAAACTCTCCTGATACATCACGGTCTACCCAAGGGTCTAATATTGTTTTACCGCTCTCTAGACTTTTTACTGAGGGTCTGAACTGTTTTGGAGTTAACCAGAAAGGACTACATGCCGTACATCATGAAAAGTGGACTGCTGACTTTTGCAAGAGACCATGATCTAGATTGTGGTTTTTTGTTCAGTTTGGAAAAAACTGTATGCAAAAAAGTCCCGTGAGGTCGTAACCACCTCAATTACATGTCAAGCTTGATGCAGTCTGAGAGTTTCCCAAATCACGTTTTCCGAACTTGTATGGTATTTTGGGCTGATGATGTAATAAAGTAGGAATATTTGCGTCTGAAGAAACCGGTTATGCGGGGGTAGAGAGAAATTAGTAATTAAGGTACCGGATTGCGTTATCGCTATTTACACACTGTCAGCAAAAAAGAATGGTCTTGAATTGTGAGGCTTCATTTTATAGAATCTTCGCCAGATTCAGACATGAAAATTGTACCGCATGCTTTTAATTTCATCAGATCTTCCCGCTGCCTGTTATAACTGAAAGGCGACATTTGTTCAATTCTTTTACGCGAGCGCCACAAGATGCTTTCGAGTCTCAAGGGATTAGTTTGTTCACCAGAGGTGGTTACCAAATTATGCAAAATGGAAGTTGGCGGTACGACTTGGTTAAATCTATCTCACCTTTTGATCACTTTCGGATCGGTGACGGCGTTCGTCTTGTTGCTATACTGGTGTGGGACTTATCGATTCTCCGCGCTTAAAAAGCTTGGTTTGCCTGGCCCAAAACCATGGCCGTTCTTGGGAAATATCCTGGAGTTGATTACATTCGGCGGTCTTCACGCCATGTTGTACGAAAACATGAAGAGATATGGCAAAATCTATGCCGTTTGCTTGGGTCGATTGCCCACTATTGTCATCGCTGAGCCAGATATCTTGAAAAAGATCTTGGTGAAAGAATTCTCGAGCTTTAGGAACCGTTCCGATGTGGTGAAACCACCGCCGCCGCTAAACTGCGGCCTGTCGGCGGCCAAAAATGAACAATGGAAGCGAATTCGCAGCATCTTGTCGCCTTCGTACACTACTGGTAAGATGAAACAGATGATTCCACTCATGGAGGACGCAGTGAATGTGTTAATGAAGAAATTAGAAGACGTTGCTGACACAGGTAGGTAGTAAAGATCGCACGTTGCACTTCAAGCAAATTGATGCGTGACCATAATAGCAGCAACGCGTGACATGTAATTGACATGATTATGTAACGAGCAGGGAAGGTCGCGAACAGAATTTTCGGGTTGATCATGATGTACCGTAGTTGACTTCTGGAGTAGAATTTGAGACTAAAAGGGCCAAAATTGATGAACAAACCAAGCCAGGTGAAACATTTACGAGCGTTGCATACGTTTCTTTCACTCACGAGCCAAATATTATTGGGAAATTCACATGGTACGCCCGTGCATATTAATTTAAAATCACCCAACGAATAATGCATTTCAGAGTTGCATTTTACTTCTGTGTCAAAACGATTTCTAGCGCACAACCTTTCATATGGAAATGAGTTTGATTTGCAAGACAATGAACGTGCAAGAATATTCATTTCCGTATGAAAAGGTCGGGCACAAAGACTCCTTTTGCAGCAGAGGTCAAAGCAACTCGTCAGTAAATGGTTTATTGAGCGTAGCGTTGCCTGGCAGATCAGTCAGAGAGAGAGAGAGAGAGAGACAAAACTCTTTCATTCATAGTAACTAGGGAAGTTTCAAACAGGCGAGAGCCCTCGATTATATTACATTACAAGATGTCCTGAGTTATTTCGACCGCCTCTTATTGATCCGATCGCGTAATGGCTGCAGTCTTCGCAGGCTTGAGTTTCGTGTGAATTATGTATTACGAAATCTTTTTTCCCTCTTGCTTCATGCGACAAAACTATCCAAGTAGTCGCTGAAAAGTATATTTCCCCAGGGAAAATTGAAGTCGTTCCAAATTGGGTGTAAATGTTGGCAAGTCAGGGACAAAACAGCCACCTATGATCACCTATTGATGTGAAGATAAGAGCCGGGGGGGGGGGATCGTCTCGCTTAGGTGTATAAATCAAGGATTCTGGTCTCACTTAAGGTGTTCATGATGAAACGCCACTTTTTTTAGCTGCCAAAATATCTTTTACGGTGCACTCGAAGAAATAGTAATAAAAAACACTTTTATTTTCATTTTTATCGGTCTCTCTAGTCCCGCCTGCTGGCGCGGGTTCTTTACCTGAACAGCGGCTGGAAATCGAGCCTATTCCGTTTTAATTACGTGGTATCTTTTAGGGGTGAAATAAAATTCGGGCCACGCCCAGATTGGTCCAGTGGCGGATCTAGGGGAGGGGCCCAAGGGGCCCGGGCCCCCCCTTATTTTGGGTAAAAAAAGAAGAAATGACTGAAGGGAAAATGGCCGCCATGGCAAGTAAATCAAGACCGCCCCCCCCCCCCCCCCTAAGCTCAAGGTCTGGATCCGCCACTGTGGTCTTAATTCTAAAGAGGTTTAATTCAAATTTCCCGACGAGCATCCCCAACCCTATCACATGGGAGTTTCCGCCGGGGGGTTAGAGTGGAACCGCAGTGTTCCCTTCGCAATCCCAGCCGGGTCATGAACGTCTTGTCAGTCTGTGTAACAGCGGACATCTTGTATTTCCTTTCTACAGAGCGAAGTGTGGACATTGTAGATTTATTCAGCCAGATGACACTTGACGTGATATTGTCAACTGCGTTTGGACTCAAAACGAATATTCAAACAGATCCGCACAGTCCTGTCACTAAAGAGGCCGAAAGGTTATTCCAGAGGATGTGGCTTTCGCCGTATCTCCAGATATTCCCCTGTAGTGCTTTCATCCGTAGAACAGTAGCATACTTTCGACAAGGTGTTGCATTCTTTTTGCGCGCTGCTACAGAGATTGTGGACGAGCGGAGGAAACATGCGAGCAAGGGAAGGAACGATTTACTTCAGCTTATCTTAACGGCTCACGAAGAACCTGCAGATCAAGGGATCAGCAAACTCTCCGACGACGAGCTTAAAGCCCAGTTGGTCACGTTTCTGTTGGCGGGTTGTAAGACCTCTAGTAGCACGCTTGCGTTCACTGCTTATCATCTTGCCATGGACGCCGATGTACAAGAAAGATTGCGTTGTGAAGTCGAGATCGCTATACAGACATATCACGAGCTGGCTTTGTACGATCTAGTGCACGAAATTGAGTATCTCGATTGCATCATGAACGAATCGATGCGATTGTGCCCTCCGCTTCATATCTTTAATCGTAACTGCGAAAAAACGTGTGAAATAACCCCTGAGCTCACGATACCCGCCGGAATGGAGGTTACCGTACCGGTTTACGCGCTTCACCACGACCCCGAGGCGTGGCCCGACCCGGAGGTTTACGACCCGGAGAGATTCCGGGGACCCGCCAAGGATACCCGACACCCATTCCAGTTCCTGCCGTTTGGTGCCGGGCCGAGGAACTGCATCGGCATGAAATACGCTATGATGGAAATCAAAGTGGCCTTGGTCAGAATATTGAGGAAGTTCAAGTTTGTGCGATCACCCGAGACTCAAGTTCCGTTAGTTTTACAGTCAGGAATAACCCTTAGCCCCAGAGACGGGATAAATTTAAGAGTCAAGCGAGTTAAGAGCCTAATGTAAAGGACACCCTCTTAAGATGTGATATCATTTAGTCTGCATAGCAGACGTTTCTTTCCTATTTTCCAGGCGGGAGATAGAGCAAGCGAACGAGCAGGCCTGGGGTGAGCAAAAAGGAGGAGAAGTGGGAGGTGTTTTTCTGCCCCACCCCCTCCTCCTGCTCCTTATTTTTCGCACTCGCTCACAATTTAGTTCCCTTCGCGTGCTTTTGAAAATAACGCCTGCTACGACAGCTAGATATCACTTGTTGACGAATTTTAATGGCGCACGAGATTCATTACAAACTTCTGAACAACTGATAAACAAATATACACTTATTTAGGTGTTACAGAAATAATACAACAGATTTCTGCCGCTGATGGAAGTATAGGCAAAATACAACACGAGTCGATAACCACCGAAAAACTGCCCAGATAAGCTTTGACAGAACCACCTCGCGCGGGAAAACAATCAAATCGCCTGCGGTATGACGCGAGTTAAAAGCAGCCCTGTGAGGGAAAGCTTCTTGTCCTAAATGATGCTGATATTAAGTTGGCATCCAAGCTAGCTATAGCTAAGACTTTAGTAGCAGAAGCATGGAACCCCATGAATCCGGTCACCAACGAGCTACCAAGATCTGGCCATTTTAACGGGGTGGCCCTATTAAAAGGGCTTATTAAATACGACAATTTCTGACTGAGCTTTTGTTCGGGCGAAAATAAAGTAACCGTGATAACGAGGTGGTCGTAAGGCGGGTTACCACTGTATCACATTTCATGCGGAGCCGAGAGTAAAACAACACTGGACATGTTTCAAATTTACGCCGACGAGTATTTTCTTCCCTTGTCAGAAATAACCAGGTCTAAGAAATTTAAACCTTAAAACACCTTATTAGCCTTATTAGACAACGAAGGTCAAACTTTTCGATCTCAAGTTCAGATGACTTGACGAAGACCCATCGAGTCATGGTTTAAGTTCCATTTTTTTAATCTATTTGTTATTTCTCTCAGCTCCATTATTTACAATCTAGTAATTATCTACTAACATTCATCTACTTGCAATAAACTATAGAGTGAACAATTAATAATTACTAGCTTCAAATTCTACCACTAATGATTACTATTCCTTTCGACAATACAAAGAACACTTACGTAACATTATGATCTAAGTATGTGAGAAGCGTGTTGGCTTTGTTCAACAACTCGAAAGATATTTGTAATTCGATGTTTAGTATAGGTAATCATACGGTTTCGAGTTCAATTTGTAATTAATTTGCACAAGTGAGCTTTTTTTGCAAATTTCAGCTTTTTTGCAATTTCAGCTTTTTGCAATTTCAGTTTTTTTGCAATTTCAGCTGTTTTGCAATTGCTGCGAGTGCAATTTCAGCTTTTTTGCAATTTCACTCACAAGGGCAAATTAATTTCAAATTGAACGAGAAAAACCGCATGATTACTTATTAGTAATACAAACACTCTACCACACTTGGAGTAAGGGCTAGTAGCCACTGATAACCAGAAGAAGATAAGGCAGAAGAACATGAGAGTGGTGCAATTCGGCTTTTAATTAATGGACATATCTACATTTAGCATAAACTGCATTTTGTACTTTGACTTTACTGAATGGGTTCCTCCATAATCCACATTTATTTCTAAAACAAAAATGACAAAACATTTAATCGGCTACCAAAACGAAGAACAACAGAAAACGTAAGTCCGTGTGCTAGAAGAGTATCATATCAAATCCATATCAGTAATCATGTATTTATTTAATCGATATTTTAACTAGTGTGTGATTGGTTGAACAAATATTGTGACGTAAAGTTAACTTTTTACATCCTGTCGAGAACTCGTCGAGCCAGTCTGGCTCTACTAGTCTCCTACGCAGCCGTTATATAGGGTCGTCACGCAACGCTTCTCCCCCACTGGGGGAGAAGCGTTGCGTGACGACCCTAATAACGGCTGCGGAGGAGACCAGTCCGGCTCAACTCCGATCAACTTCTTATATGCAAATCGATTTTGATATAAGTCGGTCTTATCAAAAACTAGACAGACTGGTATGAAGGTCTGTATTAGGTTTAAACAAGAGGCTCTGAACAAGATCGTAGTCTCTTGGCATATAACTGATAGCTGAGTTGAATTATTGGCCGAGATATTTAACTGAAAACTTGGAAATGACTTTTAACAAATAGAGATGGGCTGACATTTTAGCTGATCATGATAGCTGAGAAATCTTCGAAACTTCAGCTGATAACTGATCTTACAGCAACTCTGTCTAGACCCTCGGTTATTTTGGCTATTCGCTACTTGCACATACCCATAATCCTTTGCGTTGTTGGGGGGGAATGTATGGTATCATGACAAAAATTAGTTCGGTGAGCTCGCAAAACCAGCTACTAATGCTTAAAAATGCACCAGAATTTACCAAAATCATGATAGGAGAAATTTGTACTAGTTTATAACTAAATGGTGAGAATTCTTTTTTGTCCATACATCGTCTTGTAATTTTACAGACGATGTATGGACAAAAAAAAATATCTACATTTAGTTATAAACTAGTACAAATTTCTCCTATCATGATTTTGGTAAATTCTGGTGCATTTTTAAGCATTAGTAGCTGGTTTTCCGAGCTCACCGAACTAATTTTTGTCATGATACCATACATTTCTTCTACTGGTTACCCCCCAGAACGCAAGGGATTATGGGTCATGTGCAAGTAGCGAATAACGATTCCAGTGTCCAAACCTTAAAACCTTAAATATGTTAAGTGACATCCAAATATAGAGAGACAGAACTTACCACTGTAGAATCCGGAGACGCTTTGGTTGTGATAATAGTCGGGGTTATAATATCAGGTGACCGCTTTGTTTTCTTAAAAGAATGAAAAAATTGAAACAACTGTGACTCATGAAAATCATGACTCGAAAATCAAACACTTTCACAAAATTAAAACGCGCTGTGGAGTAATTTTTCCGAAATTCGAGGTATTTGTAAGAAACAACGTCTGTAGTGTTTAATATATCTGAATTTTAAGAACAAACGATAAATAAAATTATAAAAATCTAGTGTGTTTTAAAATTAAGTTTGCTAATGGTTATAATGCCCTTTGTTTGTCTCGATGAACCATCCATGAGTTGTACCAGTTAACTCCACTTATACAACGGATATCATTGAATGTTCACAGCAAAACCTAAACTCTCCATCAGTAGCCTTAGATTACATAAGCATTCAGCCCAGTCTCTCACAAGTTTCACCTTCCTGAGTTTATGCCGATTGTTGATACAAGGAAAACAAGAGGTAGACTTTCCTTTCTTTGGCAAGTCAGTCATTGTGTTTTCCCTGCGCATTGTAATCTCCCATTTGTAGTTGAATTCGCTTTTAAGATGAGCCTGTGGTGAGACAAAATTAAAAGAAAACAATGCATTAAGAGAGATAGGTCCAAAAGGGAACTCATGGGGGTGCCCTGGTGAGATAGCATTTTTCCTCCCCCTGCCCCCAACCTTGTATTTGCTTTTGCGACGGTAAAACGTTTCCCTAACGAATCATTGAAATGCGGGGGACCCCCGTTAATGCGGTCACCAACGGGCCACAATACTCTGGCCGCATTAACGGTGTGGCCGTGTTAACGGGGGTCTTTAAACAAGAAAATGACTGACGGAGCTCTTGTTCGGGCGCATTTAGTTGAAATCAAAACATAACTGAGATAAAAAAAAATTATTTAATTACAACATATACATTCAAGATGATTTCCAGTCAGTACTGCGCGCTCTCGAGGGTTTGGTTGCGTTTTTTGTTTTGTTTCGTGCCAGACATCACAAAATCTAAACATTTCGCAACTACTTACATGAAGTAAATTCAAAGTTTCAAGAAAACCGCCATTATGGATGCGAAGCGCGTTAGAAGTTTTATGCTTCGTTCTTTCTCATGTCACTCGATGAAACAGCTTCGCAGCTGTAAAAATCAATGAGGCTGTTGAAAAAAGATTTTGAAAGGTCTCAAAGATAAGGTATATGGTTCGTAACGAATAACATTGATTCGCATTCCATCGAGTGGGAACTGTACATGTATTCACTTCAAATTTTTCATTGGATTAACTGTGTCCTTTGTGATTGGCTAGAGTGATTACTTTGCTTTTGGTTTTTACGACACTCGATTGAAACCGCTTTAAGAAAATGTAATGTTACAAGTAATACTGGCATTTTTATTAATAACGAAGATTGACTTACCCGTTTTCTTGAAGTTTCTTGGTTATGGCAGTGTTGATCATTGTTTATGTCCTTTCCCAGAAAAAAAAGCGTTAACCTCATTAGTACATTCTAACTATAGCAAAGTGGGCAATGAAAGATTTCCATATGGTACAGAGGTGCAGTTAAAGCATCTGCATGATGAGGCTTCTTAGCTTGACTTATTTTACTATTTATACTACAGCCTAAGAAATTTCTCAAATGCGATTGGTTAAGACCAGTAGTATTTCTGCCAAATATTTCATTTCTGTAATTTTATTTCTGTAAAAATTTCAGTTTCCATGGAAACCTAAATGATCGAAACAATATGACGGATAGATTTTCAAAATTCTGTGGAAAAAACTGCCAGAGCTAAAGGAAATTACCAAGATATGGAAACTGCAAAGAATGTACCAAGATCTCGGGTCACTGTTTCGTCGATTTAAGATACAGTCCTGATATTTTCACCGAGCGACAACGCGAACCAACTCCGCTGACGAAGTTCGCTGCATAGCTTCATCGTCGAGCGCTCTTTTAGCTGCTATCGAAAAAGGTGAGGGAATGAAAAACGGCTCCTTTCAGTCTTTATTCAACAGTTAGGAAGCACAGGCAACCAGAACTGAGTAAACGTCGTCCGCTGGAAACTATTTTCCGCTGCTGTGGTGACCAAAGAAACGATAAATAGCCAACAATTTTCTCGGCCTGCTGCTTAAATGAATGCCCAAAGTCCAAGTTCCACACAAGCAGAATCGGTTAAAAAATCTATTGATAAACTTCGATTGACGATGAGGCTGGTCAAAATGTACACTTCAAAAGATATTTACAGGTATTCGAGTATTGTTTTATCGCAGTTGAAGCGAAAATCCTTTGAACATGTGTGACCTTTGTGCGATCACATGTTTGATCACATGTTGTAGTAAAACCAATCACCCGCGCGTGACTAAACAGCGTTACAAGATGCGAAATTTCTTTGCCTTGTAGTATAAACAAAAAATAGCACGGTTTCTTCGGGGTATTTGGTATAAATACCGGCTCGTGATATTTCAAAACTCTCCAAATATTTTGGCGAATTTTGAAATATCACCAGTCCCAACCTCGTTCCCAGGGTCCTCTCTCTAACCTCGAGAAAGTACTTTCTCGAGGTAGAGAGAGGACCCTGGGAACGAGGTTGCACCAGTCCGGGATCGTTAATAACCATGTGACGTCACAACATGGCGGTCATTTCAAAAATCCGGAATTTTCGTATTCACTTCGCTTTGCTCGTTATTTTTTCGATTATACTCGAGTAATTTACCTATAACTCCATTCGATAAGTGCCAGAATGGAAGGAGCCTCGCGTGCTTTGAAGATGGCGGTTGAAGAACATCCTAAACGGTATAAATGCTACTCGTAAAGTGAAACAGCGCTTGCAATTTTGCATCCAGATCAGGTATGTTTTTCATTTTGTCATTAGATTTAAGTTACTTGCAGATTTTTTGCGGCAATCACAAAAAATATGTCGTTAATCTTCACGATATATTCTTGGGATTTAACTTATCTTTAGTGTTGTTCACGATCTGTGAAAAATGTGCACGGGGCTATTTTGATTTGCGATGTGTTGTTCGTAACGGCGGCCATATTTACATCTGTAATTGATGTGTTCCTAGGTATTGAGATGGCGGATGCGGGTACCCACAGAATTAAAATAGCAGATCTATGTCGATTTTGTGGCAAGCCTGCGTCTTCTAAAAAGACGTTCGCAAGACCCAAAGAAAAATTAAGCTTGAATTCGAACGACATGGTGTCAATGTTGAAAACGACAACGACTTTATTCATCCCCCTAATGTTTGCCTGACGTGTGACGTACGCAAGGATAATCGTGCTCAAATAAGCATTTTGACGAGTGTGTGTCATGTAGAGGTCGGTACCAGCAGTACAGTTTTACAAAGAGATGAGAAGCTTGCACCAAGGTAATGCAAATAACATGTATCACTCCTCACCACCTCCAAGCATTGTTTTTTTGAAAACAACTGGTCAAGTATTTGTGGTCCAATGTGGGCATAGTGAAAAAATACCCCACAAGTAGGGGCTGAAGAGTGGGTAGAATATCCCATACTATGAAGAGAAAGCCCTCCTCCAGTCATGATAAAAGGAAAAAATTCTTTTAATTTATCACATTACTCAGCATTTTTTTATATGTGCATGTGTAGACACCCATTTAGAAGACCTTGAATTTTTTAACGACATCTGGGCGCTTGCATTGGATTGTTAGCAATGCATGTAGAAGTGCTGCTTATTATTGGCTGACTTAATAATCTTACTTAATTTTAATTACATTGACAGCAAATGGCTCAAGAGATTAGAGGAGGCAAAGATTGACAGTTCAAAGAAACAGTGTCTCATCGATGATTGCTCTGCTAAAACTAATGATGGATTGCTTTGCGTAATGAGGTAAATGATGGAAAACTGTAATTAAGATGTACACATTATTTTAAACTTGAATGTACAAAGCATGGTTGACAATGATGAAGAATTGTGTCTATAGCAATGTCAAGAAGTTTTAGAGCCTTGATAAACTGCAAATTTTAATTTTAACACTTAATTTTTTTCCAAATATTTTTGTGTTGTATTAGATGTATGTTCACTGCAAACTTTCCTGAATTTTATCTGATGAAAGTCGCTGAAGTGACTGTCTTATGTTGAAAATTCTTTATCAACGTCAAGCCCGATTTGTATGTTCATGTTTTATACAACAGGCTGTTCCCTAACACAAACCAAGGAACTACTTTAGTTGGCCGTTAAATTTCTGCATGTAGATTTTTAGTCTAGGCTTTTGATTGTTGATGCTCTTTATAAAATGGTGCATTATGCAGAGTGTACAGCTTACAAAGACTATACCAGGACCACAGTTAAGTGTCTGACTGATAGAGGCAGTCTGTAACAGGGAGAGAAATACCAGTACTTACATGTACGTATTGGCCAGAACTTTAACTTCTGTCCATAATTACATGTATGGGGTGTAATTGTAAGCAATGTGTCTTCAAGCAGCAGTTTACTCTATTATGAAGAAGTTATCGCACTGCTAACTGTGGAGCCAGGGAATTAAGGATTAAGAATCACTGTAATTGTGAAGTACTAAATTATTGTTTTTGTTCTTGTTGTTGTAAGTTGTTAATTGATATTCATGGACACACATGGTACACAAATTAGTCTGTTTCATCATTGTGATGAATTAACCTAACGTTAAATGTCACTTAGTGGATACTTTATATGTAAGCGTCGGGCCCTGTCCTACTTTTTCTTTAACTGTTTGAGACTGACAGTTATCTAGAGAAACCTGTACAAGACTACCACTCATTACTAAATTGACTTTCATCAGTAATTTGAAGCAGTATTAAGAAATGTCATAATGGTTAGGAAAGTTTTTTTTTAAATTTTGACTGATTTTGAGTGCTTTGTTATTGTCATGTGGTTTCTTCTTGGGAAGTCTCAAATTGTCTATAACAAAGCCACATCTCTAGACTTGTCACTTTCAGTTTAGATTCAAATCTAAAAAATTCTAGCCTCAAATGGACACCTGCTTAAATAACAGCTGGATTTGTTTTTTGTGTCATTTGTATGTGTAACTCTGCCATAAACCATTAGTTAACTAATCACTCATTCATTCATTGTTCTAGTTAAGAAACTGGCTGTTATCCTTAATTGGGATGTGTGATCCCAAGGAAGATGCAGCAGTTTCGTGGAAAAACTATGACTTCTAGAGGAAGTGCTGGCATGGGTGAATCAAGCTTCGAAGAGAGGGGTAAGTCATTATCCTTACTCATTGTAGACTTTTGGATGTGTTTTCATGCCTTACCTACTGAAAGTAGAAATTAAGTCATTCCAGTGAAACTGAGCATGTACATACACTGTACAAGGACAGTGCGATCTGGCCTTAAGTGGCCATTCATTTAAAGGCTTTTCAGTACTATTTTTCTGAGTTGCATCTTCTCTGTGAATGTTTAACAGTACAAGGTTTTGTACAAATTAATATAAATTTGAGAGCTTGTTTCCTAATTTTAGAAACCCCAAGGATTGAAATTGCTGATACTTTAAACTTGAATTTTAAACTTCTTGTCTTGGCTCTCCGCTTGGAACATAGTAGGAACTTGTTCATTGCCAATTTATTTATTTATTACAATCAATGGTTAAAAAACCAAAGGATGAACTGTAAAAGAGTCCCAGACCCCATATATATAATAAGCTCAAGATGAATTCACTGTTACTGTTTCGTTTCTATTTTATGCAGATTGTTGAACAAGCAGCTTCGCCAGATAGCAAGAAAATGAAGCCTGAATATAGAAGCTATCATTTTCGTATCAATAAACAACGCTTTTGTGAACAGAATAACTGTTGTCTACCTTCGCTGTGTCATTTTATTCGGAACAAATACTATACGGTGTCCATCTGGAAATGAAATAATTTCGCAGTAGCTTTTGGACGAAGACAGTTTTCTTCCAACCTATTGTGAAGCAAACATAGAATTAATTCAATGAAACTGTGGGTGCTTACCATTTAGCCAAAAAATCCGGAAATTTCGGTTGTGAGTCAAATGGAACGGTAATTTTTCGGAAAATCCGTTCGGAAATTGTAGACTACCTCCAGAGGTATCTTTTCCCGTTCGAAACGGAACGGCGGAAATTTCCTTACCATTTGCCAAATTTTCCAGCTCCAGTCTTTCATCAGTCGAAAATAATTACGAGAAATCAAATCGCAAATGGTAAGCGCCATCTCGTTCGGTTGGTTTGCTGGTTTTGGAAACCCTTACCATTATTCAACGGTCATCCCAACCGGTTTACTCTGACAAATGGTAAGCACCCTGTAACTCCTTTCATCACAGCGCCTCGCGCCTCATCGGCCGCCATATTGAATTATACACTGTTGCGTCCACTGTTGCTACCAACTTATGTCACGTGGACGAAACCTTGTGCAGCGATTGGTTAATGGTTTGTTTTGGTCGAGGTTATCAAAACTGATAACGATCCCGGACTTATCCCGGACTGATCACTCGCGATATTTATCCCAAATACCCCTAGAAACCGTGCTATTTCCTATAGAAATAAAATGATAATGCCATTATTAGACCATACGTTTACATTGTAAGAAATTCCATATTTGCGCGCCCTCCTTGCAATAACTCGGATATACTCTGGTTTTCTTTCTAAATTTCCAGTTATCTTCGCAATTTTTTCTGAAATCTAACTGAATGTTTTAAACTTGTTTGAATTATATATGTTGCAGGTCAAAATGAAATTCAGGTTAAAATGATTTTAACCTAGTTTGATTCTCAATTTCCTTTGTCCTCTAACCCTAATTATTCACGATCCATGAATAATCAGGGTAAAGAACAAAGGAATTTCATTTTAATCTGAATTTCATTTTGACCTGCAACATATATACCAAATCATAGCCACAGCATTTTTCTTTGGAATGTATCTAAAAACTGCTCCGTTAGGGAGAACGTTACAGAGTTCTTTCGAACCATTTCAATATCATCAACAGAGTTTAATTTAATCTCTTTCACTTACCATTTTACACCAATTTTCTCGCTGGTAAAAACGTTTAGGTTCGCCGGACCTAAGTTGATTACTAAAACTGCTCAAAGTCCTTGAACACGTTAATGAAGTTCCTTCTCTTGTCTGAAAAAAAAGCAAAGAAGAATTAATGGGTGATTGCATTCATAACGCCGAAACTAGAACTGCTAACTACAAGTGATGTTTAGCACCAATAGTTGTCATGTATTATATAGTTCGCCTCTTTAGCTTCGCTATTACCAGGTATAGTATAATCATAAAAATTGCAATTTCCTCGATTGTGATTGGTTTAAAAAACTCCTATTTTCCAGTAATTCACTTGCCAAGTTGTTATTGGACATAGTTTGTTACTGGACAGTTTGTTATCGGACAGTTCAATAAGCCAATCACATTCAAAGTTGTAGTTTAAATCAACCAATCACATTCAAAGTTGTAGTTTAAATCAAGTTACTTCTCCTTTGTCAGTATTTTAATGCAACTTTTCCCTTTCTTTCACAACTTGGCTATTCTTCTTTTCTGACAAATTGTAATTTTTATGATTAATTGGTAATAAGACTTCGTGTCGTCCAATTCGGTCTGTAATCATACTCGTGATAAACAAATCGGACTCCCGCTGCGCGCTCCGATTTTGTTATCACTTGTATGATTACAGACCTAACTGGACTCCACTCAGTCCTATTGCCATTACTTATTTTTTTAATATCAATTACAAGGTTGGAGAATATTGAGAAAAGATCTTCATTTTTAGCAAAACCTAGAAGACTCCTAGGTTTATCTTATTGATAACTGTAACTGTGACCGGTAAGTTAATTTTCTTAAACTTTCATTAGTGTGAATGATTAAAGAAAGAGAGTACATACCACCTACCGGGTTGGCCCCTGGCACTCTCAGTATTTCAGGTTTCTGTGTCAAATATCATTGAGTTTCTTCGAGATCCTACGTTGAGTTGCGACCGTTGTGAAGTTGCTTAGATAGGCCTTTATACTTACCACAGCTGGTAAACAAAGTGTGAGAATTGTGTGCTTGACGTACTGTCGTCCCAAAATGCGTTAGCCATCTGTACGTTAATTGTCTGTTTACACCGAATGTCTAGATTGCCATGTCTGCGTCAATTGCCTGCTGTTGCTAACGAATCCGTGCTTTATTTACAGCATATGCAAATGATCCATATGAAATATTACTGAAAAAAACAGTTTATCATTTTTTTTTTAAATTACTTAAAACAGTTCTTTTCAGTGATTATGGCAGTATTTATTGAAGCATGCACAGTTCCTTTGCTGCAGAGGAGACATTCTGTGAGAGAATACTACGGTTATCAGTTGAGTATAAGGCCCATGGGCTCCTGGTTATCGGGTTTTAACGTTCAACTTGTGTTTGTTGTCACGGGCATCTGGCTTCGTTTCCAGTGGCAACTTGTCGGCCTTTAACGTCATTGGCAGCAAAGCGCGTGAAATTGCAGGCGACGATATTGTTACCATTGAAAACAAGGAAAGTTGCCCGTGGCAACACCGTAATTTTAAGTCCAAAACGTCGTCACCAAAGCTCCGTCGCGCCTTACTCAACTGACAATCGTAATAAATCAATTGGTACAAATTAACGAGTGATGTGATCATTTTGTACTGTAAATGAAAAGCCCGACCAGCCAAGGTCTGGAGGGATCGTGTTTTAAAGCTACAAAAGAGAGCAGCGAGAATTGTCATTGGTGCTGACAGTTATGCACCCTCTGTTCAGTTATTTAACATACTCAAATGGATACCTTTCTTCGAAAATGCTAAATTAGCCACAAGTGTTGTATCATGTACAAGCGTTTGCAAGGTCGCGTGCCTAGTTATCTTACTAACTTATTAGTACTTACCGGTGAGACTCATTCACGGCAAACTAGATATGCTAAATTTAATATAGCCTGCCCTCGATAAATACAGAAGGTGGTAGAACTTTTACTGTGACTGCTTCTCTGGAATGGAATAAGCTACCTCTTCAAATGAGGAAAGCAGAGACTCTCAAGACTTTCAAAAATTCTCTTTGGAACAGGATTTTTAAAGACCAGCAATCTTTAAATCATTTCTTTATATAAATATTGTGGGTCGCTGTGCTGCATGCTAATAATTGTTTCATAGTTTTATTAGATTTTGATAATTTTATAAGCTTTGATTTGTAACTATTTTAACTATTTTGATCTTGTAATGAGGGCCTCTAGTTTATTAGCATTTAGATGCTATTTTGAGCTACCCTCGATAAATAAAGACTTCACTCACTCACTCAAAGGCGTCTGTCAACAGGCTGGAAACCGGTGTGTCTTGTTTGTCTGCTCCGCCATTTTGAATAATCCAAAACAGTTTTACAGGTTTACAACGCAAACGGTTACTGCGAAATTGTGTTTCCCTTGTCCCCTTCACATAGTAGCGAAAGTTTTAATATCCGTATTCCTTCTTTCCAAGATAAACCTTCTCAAGCTACTTGTTTTAGATTTGGTACGCCCCAGTTATCCAGAGCGGATAGCGCAGATGTTTATATGGAGGGTGAAAAGAGCGTAAAGCCACGTTGCCAAGGAACCACACGGCAGCAATATCATAACAACAGCTAACAGAATTTAACAAAAATCAGACTCTCGTCGGTTAGCCTAAAGAATTTAGATTGTTCACAGATCGCAAAAAAGGGTAAAAACTTAACCCACAACCCTTACTGTGGTGTCTAGGGCTAGGTAGTCTCTGTCGATTGTTACTTTTTAGGCTTTCAACGATGAAGAAAAATACCAGAACTCAGTAGAGCATTGAACAGTCTTAAAAAATCATCGTTGGGTTCTCTCTCTGATCCTCACTTATTCATCCCTAGCATTTTGAGCTCAAAACTATTACCAGGGCGGGCAGATCCAGGATTTTTGAGACACCTGTGATTGCCTTTATTTCTGCCCCAATATTCACAATCTTTTTTTTTTTTTCTTTTGCTTTTCGAAAAGGAGGTGACAAGCTACCCAATCCACCCTCTTCCTAAATCCGCCCCTATATTATTCCTTTTCCATTCACTAGACTTTCCAATATCAACTAGACTACCAAGCCAACTGATTAAAAAGAAGTTTAATTCGATTTCTATACCCCATACCCATACAAATTTCACACCACGTTTTGACAGAAATTACTTTGAAAATAAAGAAAAAAAACATCAAATGATAGCCTCGTTATAGGGGGAAAATGCCATGGAGAAAAGCAATCATTTAAAAAGCATCTATCGTAATGCTGAAGAAACAAAACTTTGTTAGCAATTCAAGTAGATTGAATCAATTTAAATCCCAAACACGCGAGTCGTGGCTTACGCGTCGTGGCGCGGGTGTTTCTAGCCTGCAGAACTGGCGGATCGATAGGCTAACGCGATACACGCTCGTGTATCGCGTTAGCCCACTAATCCGCCTGTTTTGCAGGCTAGGGTGTTTTTAAAACTAGCATAGGTCCAAGAAATTTAAGCCCAGTCTATCGCCTATTTTATCTCCTGTTCACGGTATTCATGATATCTTGAAATTCTTATCAGTCATGAAGTCTACAAATTTCCATCAGATTGCATTCATTCGTTTTCCTCACGTATCACTTCCGTAAAGGCAAAGTATAAAATAAACATAGCACATTGAATCATCCCTAATAGAGTAAATTAAGTATGGGTAATCAAATGGTGACGAGTGAAGCCAGGAAATAATTTCACTCGAGTTTTGTCAAAATTATTGGAATTTTGACAGAACGTAAGAGAAGTTATTTTCCAATTTCACGAGTACAGCGTATACCATCTGATTGCCTTTAAATATCGTGGGTGACAAATTGCGCTTACAACCGTTGGCTTTTGACTTGCTTATTTTAACGAGATATTTCGCGCCAAATGTTGCCCTGGTGATTTTGTAATTTTACATATGAAAGTATAAATCAACGCTGAAATTTCGCGCCAAAATTAACGAGTAATTTGTCATCTATGATTTTACACCATTACCTTTAGGATTTTTGTCTCTCAATGTAAGATATTATAATGACTGAATTAGGAAATTCACTGTTCTTGCTGCATGTTGCGATCAGTCTTCCATCAGGTGTGACGGTGAAATCGAGAAGCCCAGATACCGTATCAAACTCTGACACGCATGCGCCCGTTACGTCATACCCCCTTATTTTGCTGGGAGACTGTTGGTAAACTAGAACCACGCAGCTCAACGGGTCAGCGGCAATACGTAAGGGATGTCCCAGGCAACCCTCGCTCCAAAGTGGCTGTTTTCCAAACTCGTGGCTAAATTTGCCATCAGCCTCGAAGATTTTCACAGATCCTTGGTTTTGTACCTCGTTACTGTCAGAAAAGATGAGTTTGTCCTTTAGAAAGACGCCTTTTTGAGGGTGGAACAGTCCACTGTTTTTATCGCTTCCAAATGGTAGTTTTTCATCGCCTAACACTTCCGGCGCTTCCAAGCTGTTTGTGTAGTACACTGCAACGATCTTCTTACTTCTGCTCGAAGTGGAATCAAACGAAGTGACGTAGGCCGGTCCCTTGAGATTTGCAATGACGCGCAAGTGCTCTCCGGAAATAGCCATCTCCAGAAGACATCCACTTCCGGTCGACGGCGAGTACTCGGCAACTGCAAAAGTGTTGCGTGATATGAATGTCACGCCATACACCTCCAAAGCGCTGCTCTGGCGTCCGTAAGGCTTAGCAACGTGACGTAAAAATTCACCTCTGGGGTTAAAAATGTGAATGCAGTTATTACCTCTGTCGACGACAGCAATATGGCCGCTTTCGCTTACAGACAGCGCCCACGGACGAAATTTTTCTGTGAGGGGACTTGGAGGAGCAATGGTGGTAATTACGTGCCCTAATTTTTTCTTCTTCTCTCCATTTGATGGAATTCGTTGCCGTGTTTTCGATGGATTGAGCCGTCCATTTCCTGTTTTGTCGTCTCTTCTAAATGCCACCTTTCCGATGGGCTCTTCAAAGCACGCTTCGTTCACCACGAACGAAATTACAGTTGAAGAATCTTGGTTCTTTTCCATTAGAGCATTCTTGCGTTCGTTGACCTCCGCTAGCTCCCCTTGTAGTTGATTCAGCAGCGAGGCATTCTCTGTACCTCGCTTAAACTGGCTTTGGTGCCGCTGTACAACTTGAATGATGTGATGGGCCTGCAACGAAAAATCCGCTAATTCCTGTTGTTTTTCTCGCTTCTCTGCCTCGATGACACTGTCCACCTCTTTATACAACTCCTGTTCTTTCCCAAGAACGCACTCGACTAACTTTTCAGCAGTGTTTCGAATCTCCTGTTTCACTGCGCTCTCCTGCAGAGATAATGACGAATGAATGGCGTGTTCCATGTCTCGGATGGCAGTTGCCAAGTCATTCTTGTATTCTTGTGTAAACGTTAGAAGTGCTTGCATCTCCGTGATTGGCGACTGATCCTGATAGCAATTATTGCTTGAAACCTCAACTAAGAAGCCCTTGGTCGGTAAGCTATCGATCCCGTTGTCGGTCAGAGGGTATTCGTGTTCGTCAATTGGGCATTGAACGGATGTTTGCGCACGATTTTCAATTTGAATACAATAAGTGCATACGCTATGCGAACACGGAAGGCATTTAAGTTCATACTGCGTGCCGCCACACATAGAACATTCATGCCTCGGGGAGTTCATCTTTAACGCACCTGAAGCTGCTCGCCGGTTTGACGAGAAAATGGCGAAAAAAAGCTCAAAGTAGTGTCTGTCGATGATGTAAAATGCCCGGTATTTAGATGTAATTAATCTCCGCTTAACCATAAACCGGATCTTATTGCGGCGCTCAAATCGCTGTTCAGTCACGTAGTGAAAGGAACAATTCAAAGCAACAATGGTAACATTCTTGACCGGCATTAAAGATGTCATTTAAATCATAAGTTGTTAAAAATAGAACTTAACTAGTTGTTTACTCAGTTTAAAAGCATAGGCACGCGTGTCTCACAATAATATGACCATAGTCACAAAATGTGCTAATACATTTTATACGACTCGTCTTGACCTCGACATTTGATGCGATGCACTTGTCATGCAATTGCTTTCGTACAGACCACTTTCGATATATTAAAATTCAACTTGGCAGCGGGGACGACATAAACAATGGAAATTGAATGAGCATGTAATTCATTTATTTTGTTTGTGTCCTCTAGGCCTCACTATAGAAAGGGCTACGTCACGGTATTTTGAGTTATTTCTACCATCGACAAAACTAACTCTAAATTCATGGAAACCCGAAAATAATACTTTACAAAGATAGAAAAACACTAAAGAGATAATAATAAATCATAAAGGAACAAGGAGAAGATTGGCACGGACTACAAACAACAAAATTGAAAAATTTAGGCTAAACTTTTCAAACCGTTTAACCGTGACGCAGCTCCTTTAAGCTGAATTTTGATATATCGAAAGTGGCCTTTGGGCTCGTCCGCATCGAAGTTCCTTAGGGAGTTTAACACAAAACAAAAGGTTTAATGAGCAGAACAATGGCTGTGCACGTGCGTTATAATTCTTGGTACATTTCTTAGCCGTCCTCTGCAAAACAACAACGTGAAATGACCAAATTCTACGTTGTCTGAAGAACGTGAACCACGACGGCTAATTTTTTCAATTTCTATATCAAATTTATCGCCATGTCCCAGATTCAGTTTCGTCATAGTTTTGACAGTGATAAACAAAGTAAATGACTCAAGAGTATCGCGAGATTCGTAGGTACAATATAAATTCATTTTTTAATCCACGTTGTCCTCGACGTTGCCGTAGTAGCTTCTTAAACTCCCTAAATTTAAAATGCCGCGTGAAGCGGGGTTCTTTCCCGAACATCGGCTGGTAATCCAACCTCGTTCCCAGGGTCCTCTCCCTGGGAACGAGGTTGCTGGTAATCGAGCCCAAGAATGCTAGCGATAGAAATTTAAAAGAACGTCTGTGTAGGAGGCAACACGTGTTATTTTTTTTTTGTTAGTAAACTTGCCCCACAAATTTTAGCAAGCCGTTTAACGGCCGAATATATTTTAAAACTGAGACGGATAATTCGTCTGGGATGATAAATTTGGTATTTAGGCGAATGTGTGTCAGAATTCGTCTCTGACTGATTCGTCTGTCAGCACGTGCTGATGGACGACTCAGATGGATAAATCGTCTCCTATAATAAAAATGTGCCGTCGGATAATTTTTCTTATTTTTTTTTTCATGTTTCAATCTACATGTACACAAATTAATGATAACTTTTAAGAAGCTTCTAACTTTTAAGGTACGTTTGCAAATAGTAGGTAATTATCCCGTAAGAAGAGGTACCAATCCCGCAAGAAGGTGCTGTCTTTTTTAAATAAAAGGTACTTATCCCTCAACAAAAAGGTTCCAGTCCCGTAAGTGATGGGACCTATCCCGCAGTAAGAGGCAGTACTGGCCACAAAAGCAATCGGTCGTTCTGAAAATTTATTGATACAAGAAGATAACGTTATATCAGGAAAGAGAAAATACCAATTCGGCATTAACAATGGAATCAAAATTTTGTTTGGATAATATTTACAATTAGGAAAATATTGAAATTGCATTTAGACGTTGCAATTTATATTCCAATAGAGCTTAGTATTAATAATTACCATTTTAAAGGCAATAGATATTTGTATAGCATTCTTCTCACAGATTTCTCTATATTCAAGATATAAAAAATACGATTTTGCGTCATTAATTAATTGGGGTAATGACTTGAAAAATCGTGGCATTTTCACCTGTACAATTGAAAATATATATTACGTCGTAGAAACAATGCTTACTCTTGAATTATCAGAATACTTGTGAATTAGATTTAAATACAGTACGTTTTTTAAGAATTTAAATAACTACACTGAACATTGTGCGGTGTAGTTTTAACATTAATAGTGAATTTTATGTGAAATCTACCGGATCCTCTCAAATTGCACTCGCCAAAAGTCTCGCGCGATTTTGAGAGAATTTATCAAAATTACACGTGTTATAATTCCTTATTTTCACTCGCATTCATACGATAACCAGATACTAACCCAAACGATATAACCTGGCCACTCTTAAAAATCTGCTACAGAAAAGTGCCATATCACAATGCACAAAATCATCTTGAAACACATGAAAAACTCGAAATAATGGCTTACTAAGGTAGGACTGAAAAAAAATCAAAGTCAGTTAAAAAAAGGAACCAAGAATGCTTAAGATTAGGAAGGACTGAGATGAATTGGCAACAACAAACTAGAACAAAAAGCTACTAGAACAACACAAGACCAGCCCCTAAAGTATTTCGTTGATTGCACGACGGTCTCGTCTGTGCCAGACTGGGGGGTACTCCCAGAAAAATTGGGTGGGGGTGTGCGGCTCCCTTGCCATATTTATTTCCAAAATCTACGATTTTCCTACCCTATTTATGACCTGATCAAACATTCGACAACCTATTTAAGATCTGACCCTTAAATCAGTACCCTGTTTCAGACCTGCCTTACAATTAGTTCCCCAGTTCAGACCGATGTTAAGGCATTGTGAAGGGCTTTTGCCGATGGTCTTATCGATAATTATGAAAAGGAAGCTTCTTCTAAAAAACATACCCAATTCAAGACTAGAATGCGAAAAGCTTGCCCTATTTGACGCCAAAATGGCCAAATCGATACTCTAGTTCTGACCGAAAATATTTCTATGTATTCCTACTTCTGGCTAAAAACCATACCCTTTGGGCCGCACAGACCTTTATGGCCCATATAAGCGAGTACCGGAAAAAAAGTGTGAGGTGCAAGCGTTAATTGGGCGGCTGTAGGACAGGGTTTTCTTCAAACAGAATCAATAGTCTACACTTGAGAGCTAGAATGAGATGATGACCCAGCCTTGTTTCGAACTCCACTGTCACCTCCGCCATAACCTCCATCTCCAGAAGACACCAAAGGTGTTTGTTCGTCTACACCCAGGTTTTGCACTGAACTACCATTGCCTTGCCTGTTCGCAGCGTCCAGTTCAAGGCGGGAGTATTTTTCTTTGAACAGGAGTAAAAGAGGAATGCAACCAGCGCATATTGCAACCATGCACCAGTTCATCCACAGAGTGCCTGTATGAAACAGAAAGCAGTTTTTTGAGGGCACGCAGTTTTGAGTAAACGTGTAATGTCTGCCATTGTACACCCACATTCAAAGCTAGTGTCAAAGCTAGTTTCAATTAGTTTAAGCCTGTCGATGAAAGTAGCGAGTGTGTGACTATTCAAATGAAGTTCTTTAGTGCAGTATTCTTTGTTGTGCTGTACAAGGTGATTCTAGCTTTTAACTTTGTGGATGAAACTCTAGGGTGTAACCAATCAAATGAAAGCTCTTCGTGCGGTACTCTTTGTGGTTCTAGCTTTTAGGTCTGCGGATCAAACCGTAGTGCGTGACCATTGAAATAAAATTATTGAGCAGTACGTTCACGTGGTACTCTTTGTTAATTATGTGCTTTTAAGGTAGTTCTCGCTTTTAAAGATGATTCCAGTCCGTACTGCCCAGTCTCAGCACCCTAATGTCCATAAACATTGTTAGTTCCCACTCGATGGAATGCGAATCGATGTTATTCGTTACGAATCACTTGCCTTATCTTTTAGGCCTTTTAATTCCTTTTCCATCAGCTTCATTGATTTTTACATCTGTGAAATTGTTTCATTCAGTGATATGAGAAAGAACGAAGCATAGAGCTTCGACCGCTTCGCATCCGCCATAATGGCAGTTGTTTTGAAATTTTGAATTTACTTCTTGTAAGTAGTTGCAAAATGTTTACATTTTGCGATGCCTTACATGAAACAAAACAAAAAAACGCAAACAAACTCTCGAGAGTGCGCAGTACAGACTGGAAATTTGTAGCCTTTGAAATCAATCTATTGAGCGGTGTGTTTACTTTGCTGTAAAAGGTGGTTCTAACAATGAATTCTGTAAAAGAAACCTTAGTACGCGACCCTTCAGATAAAAAGTTACTGAGCAGTACTTTCATGTGGTACTGTTTATTATGCTGTACAAGGTGGTTCTAACTTTTACATGTACGTCTGTGGATAAAACCCTATTGTGCGACCATTCAAAAGAAAGCTATTGAGTAGTACTTTCATGTGGTACTGTTTGACGCTGTACAAGGTAGTTCTCACTTTTCAGTGTGGATAAAATCCTAGAGTGTGACCATTCAAATGAAAGCTATCGAGCAGTACATTAGGTACCGATCTTTATGCTGTTGCTGCCGAAAACAGATACTTCGAGATGAAACCTTGGTCCAGGACTATTGATATTAGTAATTTTATCTAGTACTGTTTGCTTTTCAAAATTTTGTACAGTCGATGAAATTTAATCTTTGGATTTTTTTTCGCTTTTAAACTTTGGCTTTCTTCGTCGAATTTAGTTGAAAAGTCGCTTTTGTAACAATAAACTAAGGCTTGCTAATTAATGCCCGTCTTGCCACTTATCATGTTGGAAACTGCAAAATACTTCTCAAACTAATTAATAATTCATCAAATTAAAACAAAGAATTTCACAGCCGTGGAGGAGGTTTGGATACCCGATCTTAATTAGCAGAGATTTTGACGCTTTTTCTTCCCCGTTTACTCCTTAGTTTTTGTTTCAATTGAGAAGATATATCAAACAGAGTGTTTCATCCGCTTTCCAAACACCTCGAATTTCGACAAAAATACTCCGCTGCGCATCGTATTTTCAACTCTCTTCTCGGTGTTTGGATATCCTGATGAAACACTGTCTCTCGTGTTTGATATATTACTTGGAGGAAACAACTGATGCCACATCAAAATGCCAAAATGTATTAGTCATGTCTCGGTTTCACTGTAAGGTAAAAAGGGCCAAGAGCCCATAGGTGTTACCGCGTGTTCCACTTTCTGTAGCATGAAGCAACACAGAGCATTTCTACTACCCCCTGGGGTAGGATGCTTGTCCTCGGAAGGGTTCTCTCCACCCCCCCCCCCCCCCAGTATTAAATTTGCCGGTACCAATTTAAACACCTCGGTGGAAAGAGGCACTGTGAAAGTGAACTGTCTTGCCCAAGAACACAACAACATCAGCGTCAGGAACGCTTAATCTAAAGCCCAGCGTAGGGCCACAACATTTCTGTTTAACTTCTGAAACTTTAATTACTTAACAAAATCAAGTCCTCACCAATGTTTGGAATCATCAGTGCACCCAAGAACAACAAGCAGGCCACATGGTTAGAGGTCGTCACTACAGCCATGGGAATTCCTTCTGCGATGGGATATGTTGTTTCGATAGTGAGCTCATAAAACAGCGGGATGGAGCCATTGATGAAGCAACCACCCAAGATCGCTGAGATATACAGCCAAACTATGAGCAAAATAAAACTCATGAGGGAAGTAAACAAAAAAATTTTTGGAAAATAAGATGTCACATTGGATAATCAAAGTTACGATCACCAGCAATAGAGCCATTAACAGGCTCAAACCTTGTGCACAAATACGAAGGGACACACCCATACTAACACACCTCCTGATGGAGCACTCATCAAGTTTCAAAATCATCCTATCCACACAACACTTCTTTAAATTGTATTATAAGTATTTATCTTAGTAAAGCTGCATGATCAATCCTTATACTCACTGTGAAAAGTTATAAATAAGTAAAGCCAATTAAGTAGTCTGAAGTGTCAGCCTTCTTCTCATGCTTACCCTAAGGGTACTTCTCTGATGGGCCCCTCGGGGTTTTTACTATGAAAAGATGCTGAGACTGACTCTTTGTGTTAAGTTCTTCAGTATACACATACTCACCTCGTGAAAATGGAATGATCTGCTGGCAGAGGAGAGAAAACCAAAGGAAAGAACCAGTAGAGCCAAGAAATAAGAAAATAAGAAACAACTTCATGCGCCCAGTAAATACATCAGCAAACCTAGAAAGGAATAATGCATTATCTTAGTGTGTAAAAGAGTCATAACTGACTAGACAAAGTCCCTCCTTTTGTGACGGCAAAGATCAAGCAAGCAAAACTAGTCAAAGACATCCGAATGCGAAGCACAAGAATGTGGAGACTGAATATAGCTCACATGTGGTCACTGTGAGTCTAGAAGGGACTGAAACTTATAACTTGACAGCAGCGAAACTCATCGAATGAGTATGAAGTAGATAACCTCCACCCCCCCCCCCCCCCACCTTTAAGTATATGTACCTTGCCATGATGAATCCAAAAACACATCCTGTAATGTTGGCATAGAAACCAATCCAGCCAGCAGTATCCTAAAAAGTCAAGCAAACATCATTTAAAATTTTCTGCATACCTATTCAAGGCAGCTGATGTCCATGTTGATTTGACAAATGAATCTATCAGGAAGAGGCGTGAATGTAAAATCTGCCCCCTTCTCCCAACTGGGAAAGAAGGAAAATGGATTTTTTTTTTCGTAAGAGCAATCAATCCACCCACCCATCAATTCATCCGCCCATCAAAACATCAGTCAGTCAGGCACTCAATCAATCAATCAGTCAGCTAGTCAGACAGTCAGTCAATTGATCAGTCAGTCTGTCAACCAATTTTATGGTAAATCAAGGAAATATGGATCCCCAGTTGGATGTGTAGCAATTTTGATAAGGAGAAGTATGATGTAATTCAGGTTCAAGCAAACATTTAATTTATCACTAGTAGAGGAATTACTTGTTTTAAGTTGAATGACAACAGATTGACAGCTAACACTCCACCCCATCCACTGAAAACACCTGTTCACAAAAACAAACAACAACATTTATTTATACCAAAAAAGGAAAGAACAATACAATAGAAATTGGTCTTAAGGTATCATGGTAGGTGGATTGACAGTGTTTGGAAATCGCGCCCTTACGCTGACGCTTTCAAAGAAAACCCCATCAACCTATACATTTTCTGAAAGCTAAATAGTTATAGAATACAATCATATCTTTAAAAATTTCTAAAAAGACAATGACCAAGTGATATTAAAAGGAATCCCCAGAAACACTGCTTCGCTTAAATTGGTTCGCTTCCGCGCGTGAATTATCGGATTGGCGAGATTTACATCGGAAATGTTTTCTCACACATCACCCTCTAAAAGGGTGTCTGCGATTTTCCAGATGTGGTTTGGTTTTTTTTTTACAACCTCCTAAAGTTTGACATTGTCAATGCGGACGTTCCTTTCTGCAAAAGAGGCCACAACTTGGAAACGGAAGCGAAATTTAACAAAGCCCGACACCCTTTTTCGAACAAATTATCCTAGAACGTGGCTGCCAATTTTCAGCTAATTCCGTCGGAAGACGCGCGTAAACGAACTAAAAATGTTCACCCTTATATGCAGTTTTACTTTATCGAGAAAAAGGCGAAAAAACGTTTTGTGCGATTTCTATGATGAGAACTTGTCATCGCGCCGTCAGGGGTTAATGAGATTCAAAAATAGTTTCTTTCCGTATCTCAAAAAGTAAAAAAGCTTTTTTGCTCATTTTTTTTGCAAAATATTTATCACAGTCTTCTCAATTCGAACGGCAAAAAAAATCTGTTTTTTCGTCAAAATCCACCTACCATGATACCTTAAGTGAAACTTCTATCAAGCTCTGAGCAGGATCAAGGTTCAACTTACTATAGACTTCATTGTCCCAGATAAGAGTTAGAAGCAACAGAGATAAAATTGATTTGATTTGCTATAAGACTGAATGATGACAAAATAGACTTGGCCAATCTGAACTTTCTCTTTGAGCAGGAGCTTAAAATTAAAATTAAAATTCTCTTCACAAGAGAAAATAACAAGCCAGGGATTTATTGGAAAAAAAGCTGTTTAAATTATCTCAAATAGTTTAGAGTATTAAGTCTAATGAAAGAATTGAGAGACAACCATGCACACACAAATGTTTCACTGAACTCTTTCTATGGCTAACACTTCTTTATAATGTAATACCTGTTGTTGCTCCATACAGAATGTTTAAATTCCAGAACTGACAGTTTCTACAATAATACAAAGAGTTGAAACAATTAAAATAATGTTTGTAGCATTAAAATCCAATAGCTGACTTAAGTTTAACAGCCTAAAGTTTTTTAAACACATTTAAGGATCATGTAAACATATGAAACACAGCCGATAGTGATGATGATGATGATAATCATGATGACGTTGACAATGAAGATGATGATGACAATGACAATGACAGCGATGATGATGAAGATGATGAAAACAAAGTTGACAACGATGATGGTGACGATGACAGTAAATCTAAGCTGGAGTTTTGAAGATTCAACAGAACCATCCCTCCATTTCTCTTGCAATGGTTACTGCTGACATACACTGATATACAACTACAACAACTAACATTTAAGGTCTAAAAACTCTTTACGCCAAAGTGAAATTACCGGTAATATAATAGCATAATTATTATTGAACAATGCAACACCATTATTACAGTAACACTGCAAGTAGACTTACTTCATAAGCCTTTTTCCACCTTCTATGTAATCAACTTTCTTTTTTGCTGCAGAAAAGCTGGGTGGTTTAGGAGGCTTAGCTGGGAAGTACACTAACACAAACAGAAACAACAGGACCACCAGTCCAAACTCTGCGGTTCAAACAAAAAAAAACAGCAACAACAAACCCAAAATCAAAACTTGGCTTGGCAAGACTTGCAGGCAATCAAGAAAGTAAGTTAAGTCTGCATTTGAGCCTAGTGGCCCACCAGGCCGACTCTTCAATGTCAGTATCATTGGTTTCCTTCAAGCCTCGGTTTCCGTACTGTGCAGCAGCTACAATTATTTATTCTCTACCCTGGACCCCCAACCCTTCCTGAGCCATAATGCAGACTATATTATGTTGATCCATAGCAAAAGTTGACCTGGAAAATTGCTAGCACTTGCTCTTACATTGCATATGCTAGTCTGCTGCAGCAGCAACTTCAACTGACTCTTACCACAAGGGACCAGGCTGCTGCATTCTTTCAGTCCATCGTGCTGTTGTGAAATTAAACTAAAATAGTTCAGTGCCTCCAAGGGGAGACAAAAAGACGGGGCTGCTTCTCATACCCTATATGGGTTATAAAAGCGGTTTGGATACCTCTTAAGGTGTTCAGCTTCAAAAGGTCCACAGCGGGAGCTTTCACAGTTTCTGTACCTTTTAGGCTATGAGCTGAAAAACGTCAGTGTCAATTAATGTGTTGTTTTAGAATTGCTGCCTCTAAGGGGTGAAAAATAATTCAAGCCACGACCACAAAACAGTATCTTAGTACCGCTTAGGGGTTCTTAGGGTTATGAGCACCCCATCCTTTTTATATGGGGTTTTCCCCCGGGCACTGTATTCTCACTTACCAATGTACATATATAGCATAATATGCCATCTTGCAGTTGACAGAGCTTCATCCCAAGACATTTCTGTAACATAGTGAATGAACAACAGGCCAGAATTACCTCAAAAAAGTGTAATGGTTAGGAAATAATGCACTCAACAAAGGTGCAGTTCACACACAATAAATATTAATTAAAATCACATCAAACATGAGGTCCATAGTTTGACAGCTGATTAAAATGTCAAACTTAATTCAGGTACTCAAATCACAGTTCTTGTGCGAGTGTCAAATGTAAGTAACATTTTAAAACTCTTGCACTGGCACTTTCTCGTCCAATCAGAAATAAAACCTCTCATGCATGTTGTGACGTTGTTCACCAGTTTATGGGAATGTCATATGTCCTGTTGTGAATGACCAGTTGAAAGTGATTCACACCTTACAGCAGCCACTCCATTTAATATGGCCACCATGTTATTAGGGCTGCTTTATTCTGGCCCAAACAAAAGCTCAGTCAGTCAATTTCTTATTCAAAGAACCCCATTAATATGGCCACCTCGTTAATACGACCACATTTTTGTGGCCTGGTAGTGACCAGATTAACGGGATTCTACCGTACTTGGTGATATTTTACAAAATCAATCTGCACAGTATGACAAGCAAACTCAACTGTTCAATGTGCTATTACTCCCAGCAGCAATACTGTCCAGAACAGTGCCATTAACTGTGGGTGGATCTGCCACTTCTGATGGATTTAGAACAAAAGGACCAACACCAAACGATATCGATATTCCAACATAACTCATTAATGATGAAATTGCTGTTGCTGTCGCTCTCTGATGAGGAGGAAACCATGTTGACGACACTAGCGGAGGAGCTCCCATAGAAACTGGGGCAGCAAGGTCAATAAGAAATTGGCCAGTGTGGATTAACCTAATGACACAGACATACAAATTACATGACATTAAAAGTTCCTGTACAGCTCTGTTCTTTAACTGAAGTCTCAGACTTTCTGGTAAGGGATGCTAACAGTTGGAGAAAAAGCAAGGAGTGTCCATATTATTAAACTGCATTAGATCAGCAGATTCAGATAATTTCATACAAAGGATACACAGAAACACAGCGAGGCCTAGAATGTAAACTAGAATGTAAACTAGAATTTGGCTTACACGCTCAAAGAAAAATAACTCAAGGAGAAAAAATGTTTTTGGCAGACTAACCCATACACATTTTGAAGAGGCGCGGTAGCAAAGGTAGAAGACAGACGTGCATTTGATCTCTCCTGAAGAAATCTTTAAAAAAGCATGTGAATCTAAATTTAATCAGCGCTCTGTCTGCAGAAAATGGAAGATCTTGCAACGGAAGAGGTCTCCACCGATTCTACCAATTCGAAGACCACCTCTCGCAAGAGACAACGACAAACTACTGGTTCTCAAACGGATGAAGAGTGTGATGGCGACCATTGGTCCGAAGCTTCTGTAAGGCTGGCAAATTTAGAAACCAAGATGGATAAATTGTTGGACTTGTTTTCCGAAATCGCTACCCTAAAGGATCGTCTAAAAACCATAGAAGATGAAAACAAAGATTTAAAGAAGGCTGCAGAAAACGCGAAGGAAGAACTACAAGAATTAAAACCCAGTGTGGCGAACTTATGCACGCAACAAGCACAAGACAGCGAGGAGGTGCGAAAGCTTAGAAAGGAGATGGAGCAGATAAAGTGCCGAAACATCAAACTGGAAGCCTATACGAGAAGGGAAAACATAAAGATATTCAATCTCAACGAAAAAGAAGGTGAGACATCGCGAGAAACTGAATATTTAGTGAGAAATATGATGGAAGAGAAATTGGGAATAATAAGAGAAGACATGAATGAAATTCGCTTTGAGCGGGTGCATCGCCTACCAACTCAGCATAACCGGCAAACTCGTACTAAGCCTAGGCCGATAATTGCCAAATTTAGTTTCTATCAGGATAAAGGGTATGTAATGTCAAAGGTAAAAAACTTGAAAGGTACCGGAATCGGAATTTCACACGACTATCCCAAAGAGATTGATGTAATTCATGAGAAGCTGTACCCAGTACTAAAGAAGGCCAAACAAGAGAAACAGTCTGTTTTTTTCAAAGTGGATAAACTAATCATCAATGGACAAGTATATAGGGGTGCGGAGACCGAAAAACTTCCTTATTATGGACTTATTATGAGTAGCACAGTTTAGGCAGACCGAGGGCTGATGAGCTCAAATGCACGTTAGAGAAACATTTTGTGTTTTTACGTTATTTGTACTTTGTATAAATTATTTTCTTGTATACGGCGATGCAGTAATTAATTATGAATTCGTGTTTTCAAAGGTTAGCCATCAATCAACACATGCAAATCTTAGTTACTCTCTAAACGCACATTCTTTAACAGCTTTTCTTTATAATACTTTCATTTCAAAGACAATTTATTTTCTTTCTCTTGAGATGTTTTTTCGTCACCATAGGTTTTTTTTTTTTTTTTTTTTTGGCTTCTTCTTCTTCTGCAGTTTCCAACTTCAGAACAACATCTGAGATACTAAATGGCAGAGGCTTTTAAGTTAGTATCGCTCAACGTAAAGGGCATTAGCAATTTTCAAAAAAGAAGAGTGTTCAATGTTCACTTGGTGCAGAAAACGTAAAGCTGATATAATATTTTTTCAAGAAACTCACTCCACAGTTAAAACAGAAACACAATGGAAGAATGAATGGGGTGCAGAGATCATAACATCCCACGGAAGCTCCAATGCACGTGGAGTTGCAATCTTGATTAAAGCTGGATTTGATTGTTCTATTCATCAGCAGATTCTTGACCCTATGGGGCGCTATATTATTGTAATGGCTGTCATCCAAGATAAAACGTATGTGTTAATTAACATATACGCTCCAAACAAAGACAAAGATCTTATAAACTTCTTTAAAAATCTATTTGCAATTTTACAAAAAGAAAACCTTGAATCAGAAGAAAACATCATCATAGGAGGGGATTTCAATTGTCCATTAAATCCAGCACTTGGCAAGAAAGGGGGCGTGCTGCTCCAAAGAAAATCAGTCACTAATTGTATCGAATGCTTACAAAGTCAACTTGATTTGGTCGACATATGGCGAATTAAAAATCCGGATACAAAGAGTTTTACTTGGAGTCAAAAATCTCCAAGAGTATTTTGTCGACTTGATTATTATCTAATATCTAACAATTTATTTGACATGGTGAGATCGACAGAGATAATTCCCGCCATTAGAACAGACCATGACGCAATCTTGCTAGAAATTGGAAAGCTAGAAAACGGGCAAAAGGGTCCTGGATATTGGAAATTAAACTGCTCTCTGTTAGCGGACGATGCGTATGTAAACAGTGTTACAGAACTGCTTCCACTATGGGCTGCAGAGGGAAGAAAGGAACTTACAGACCATTGGAGTGTCTGGGAGTGGATTAAATATAATATAAGGGCCCACGCAATAAATTTCTCTAAGAGGAAATCAAAGGAAAGGAATAAGAAAGAAAAAACTCTTCAAGAAGAATTAAGTAAGGCAAAGGAAGAGCTTGAAATGACACCAAGCGACTTAAATGCGTCACGATATCTAGTTGCTCAGGAAAAATTGGAAACCTTCTACGAAGAAAAAACCAAAGGAATTATTATACGAGCGCGTGTGCGCTGGCATGAATACGGGGGAAAAAGCACGAAATATTTTCTAAATCTGGAGAAAAGAAATCACGTCAAGAAACATATACGAAAACTTGTTATTAGTGGCGTAATTAAGACAGATCCGTTTTGTATATTAAAGGAGCAGGAACGCTTTTATCGAGACCTCTATAAGAGTAAAAACTATGATCCAGAAATCTCACAAAAAATCTCTGCGTTCTTAAACGATCTAAATATTCCAAAATTATCTGAAGAACAGCAAAAGCAATGCGAAGGGTCTATTTCATCAGAGGAATGCTTTCGTCTTCTAAACAGCTTTGATCTAAGTAAAACCCCTGGGAATGACGGTATCCCCATTGAATTCTATAAAACCTTCTGGCTGGTACTTAAGGATAGTTTTATTAAATGTGTCAACGAATGTTTCGAAAAAGGTGAGATGTCTAACTCTCAAAAACAGGCCATCATCACTTTAATTGAAAAAAAGGGAAAGATCGTTCGCTTCTAGAAAATTGGCGCCCTATCTCTCTTGTAAATGTAGATACAAAAATTATGACTAAAGCAATTGCATGGAGGATAAAAAAAGTTTTACCTGATATAATCCATCAAAATCAGACTGGATATGTAAAAGATCGTTTTATAGGCGAAACAATACGATCTATCTACGATATTATGGATTTCACTGCAACGGAAAATATCCCCATCAGTTTAATGATATTTATCGATTTCCAGAAGGCTTTTGATAGTGTCGAATGGAGCTATCTCATAAAATGTCTCGAGGAATTCAATTTTGGACCAGACTTCATTCGCTGGGTAGGAGTTTTCTACAAAGACATAAAAAGCTGTGTCATAAACAACGGCTTAACGTCAAACTTCTTCCCACTTGAACGTGGCGTTCGACAGGGAGATCCTTTATCTCCATACCTTTTTGTACTTGCAGTAGAAACGCTGGCAATCGCCATTCGACAGAACCCAGATATTAAAGGTATTGTTATTGGACAAGAGGAAACAAAAGTCCTGCAATATGCCGATGACACAACTGCAACATTAGCTGATGTCAATTCAGCAAAAGCACTCTTTAAACTGATGGAGATTTTTAAAAATATTTCTGGCCTCAATATCAATTCTTCAAAAACGGAAGGCATGTGGATTGGTTCATTTAGAAGAAAAATGGAAGAACCTTTTAGCATCAAGTGGCCCAAAACCCCGATCAAAGCTTTAGGAGTTTATTTCACATACGATCCGAAACTTCTAAAAGAAAAGAATTTTATTGAAAGGCTTATTAATATATGGTCCTCGAGAGGCCTATCTCTTTATGGAAAAGTAACAATAATCAAATCCTTCTTGATCTCGAAGTTTGTTTATGTTTGCTCTGTATTACCAACACCAAAAGAAGTTGTAAGTGAACTGAATCGATTGCTCTTCAAGTTTCTTTGGAACGGTGTAGATAAAGTAACTCGTGTGTCTGCAATAAATGATTATGAGAGGGGCGGTTTAAAAATGATTGATGTTGATTGCATGATTAGATCTTTGAGGCTAGGATGGCTACAGAGAGTATTTAATGATTCAAGTGCTACATGGAAGAGATATTTTCTTTATCTGCTAGAGCACGTTGGGGGCATCTTCTTTCTCAGCTGTAACTTCGATGTCAAAGATTTTAAATTACCCTGTCCATTCTACTACGAACTTCTGCAATGGTGGTCAGAATTTCGCGATACCTTTGCTGAAGAAAAGGATTATAAAAACATTATTTGGAACAATAAAGAAATAAAAATAGATAACAAACCGGTCTATTTCAAAAGTTACCGCGAGGCAGGAATCACGTACACGCATGATCTTCTTTTTGACCGGGATATAAACGTTGCCTTCACTCATCTCTCGAACAAGATAAACAAAACCAATTTTCTTCAGTGGGCTGGTCTCAGACACTCTATTCCCTCACAGCTGAGGTACGCAAATGTACCATTATCAACTCTATCTCCCTCTTTTACATTTAAAAATAACACTTTCTATATTAGACAGAAAAGATCAAAAGATTACTATTCTCTACTTGTTTCCAGAAAGGCTCAACATCCCAATATCACCATCAAATTGCAGAGGGATTTTGATTTTACAATCGATCAAATCAATCAAATCTTCTTATTACCACATTCTGTTGCACTTGAATCTTATGTAAAAGCCTTCCAATATAAAGTTATTAACTCTATTTTTTATACAAATACCAAATTATGTAAAATTGGTTACAGAAACAACGATTTGTATACGTTTTGTAAAACTGAGCCAGAAACCTCAAATCATTTTTTTTATAACTGTTCCCACACTAGACAATTCTGGACAGATTTTGCATCATACTGGCACCTACTATCAAAACAACAAATCCACCTCTCTCTAAAAGATGTTTTATTTGGGGTATTGTCAGAAAAATGCCCTTTACTTGATCTATTAAATTACTTCATAATTATTGGAAAATTGTTCTTGTGGGACTGCAGAAGAAGTCAAACCCCTCCTAAAATCGAGGGGTTTAAAGCCAAAATTAAAATTAAGTATGAAATAGAAAGTAAAATTACAAAAAAAGAATATTTTAATAAAAAATGGATAATTAAACCTATATAATAAACATGTATTATTATTACTATTATTATATCAAATGTTATTATTTCTAATTTTATCTTTGTACGTGTGTAATAACTTTAGAATACAAAGATTGTAATAGTGGAATGTAATTATTAACATGGTAGTAAGATTTATAGCTATTTATTAATTTAAAATTTACTTGCATTGATGCTCCTCTATTAAGCACTGG
Organism: Micromussa lordhowensis; assembly: GCA_964020085.1. Classification (NCBI taxonomy): domain Eukaryota; kingdom Metazoa; phylum Cnidaria; class Anthozoa; order Scleractinia; family Lobophylliidae; genus Micromussa; species Micromussa lordhowensis. Next base: position 5,565,253 of record OZ026601.1, on the reverse strand, counting down.
TTAAGTCACTGTTATTATTAAATTTCTTTTTATTTCTATTCACTGTAAGCTTATAAATGTATTAATTCAGCAATTGTTAAAATTGTAATTTGTTGCATTGTATTGTATATAGGGTTATGTGTATTAATAAAGTATAAATAAATAAAAAAAAAACCCATACACATTTGACCTGATCACTCTTGGCAATTGCAGCTTTAAATTATAAAATAATCCTCATTTCAAATATCTATACCATGTGGCTTGTTTTGGATCTGATGTTATACACCGTAGTCCTGTTCCAACAAACATCAGAGCAATTGTGACTAGCACAGAGATCCTCAGACCTATAATTTAATTAGACAAAAAAAATAAAGATATTAAAAATTCAAGTCTGCAACATCCAATGAAATTTGACCAAGATTCTGGCAGGTAGACAATTTTTATAGGTGGACCAGTTTGCCACCCAGAGGGGAGCACAATGAGGCCAGGAAATGAAGGGAAATAAAGCAATGACAGGTGCAAATGAAGCTGTGGCTTGATATCCCCCAAAATACGTGTACAATAAACATCAAACCAAAACAACACTACCAACAACTACTTCAAACTCTTCTAAACATTCCATATCAAAGATCCCTGTAAATTCTGCATTAAGGCGGGGGTAAAGGTGAATTTAAGTGAAATTTTGGTAAGTTTAAAGGGAGGTTGAAAGGAAAAAAAAGGGTTATGGAACACCACCAGACAGTTGCCCGACCGCACAATGGCACCCCAGGTTGTTGGGCAACTGTTTGGAGTGTATGTACCAATTTTTAATTTCAAACTCTAATTTTAAAACAACAACAAATCTTCAAAATTTCCTATTTCCATTAATTTTACTAATCCTTTGAGAAAAACTATTTCTCTCCAAATATACCTAAAAATCACCAAAAAATTTACAAAACCACCCAAAACATAGATATGTGAGATGAGCATAGAGATTCTTGATTGCTTGAAACGTAAACGAGATATTTGCATTAAAAACATAATACCCAGCCAAAATACGGCTTTCGGGTTTACCCCCGCCTTAACCAGCCAAGATATCATTCAAACTGGGATTCATCTGGTTTTACTAGCATGAAGCAACCTAGGAATATTAATTTTGTACCTCAGTGGGATGCTAGCTCACGACAGGACTACACAGCCTCCCCCCTCTCCCCACTCTCCCAGGGTGGAGAGACTCTCACATAAAAAGGATGGGGTTCTTGTCAAAAAATTTTAAAAGAACCCCTAAGGGGTACCAAGATCCTGTTTCGTGGATGTGGCGTGAATATTTTCTTCACTGCTAAGAGGTATCAATTCTAAAACGACACATTAACTGATACTTTCATAATTTTTAATAGCAAAAAAGTTGCTTCTCAAATAATTATCTCCTGTCGCTTTTTTTCGGTTCAATACCGTAAAAGGTACCTCAAAACAATGAGGCCAAAAAAACCTAAGAAGTACCAAAACCTCTTTTTTAACCCCTAAAAGGTATGACAAGAACCCATTTCTTTCTTATATGGGAGTCTCTCCTCCCCCAGATTACTTACCATTGCCGATATATGTTTAATTTCAGTTACCCCTGGGTAAAGAGAGTAATTGCAAGGATCAAGTGTCCTTCTCAAGGGAATGAATGAGTCATACATAACCTGTTGAAAACCTCACTATATGGCTGTCAAAGATACTTTATTGTGATTGGCTGAAAGTAGGCCAATTAATTGTTATTATTTTTTTATTTGCACTGCAGTGCAAAATCAATGCAGGCAAGTTCATAATTTTCTAATTCATACAATAAATGAGTAATCATGTGAAACTTTGAATTTAATTCATGTAAGTAGTAACGAAGTAATGACATCATACAAGAAACAAAACAAAAAACATAAAAAAACTCTCAAGAGTGTACAGTACGGATTGGAAATCATCTTTAAGCCAACCCGGATAAACAAGAATTTTGATTTGAGTTTTGTCACTTTGCAGTGAGGTTTTCTGTATCTTGTTTGGCCTTCTGTTTTGAGTTTCAATAATCTCAAAATACACAAAACAAAAGTAGTTAAAAGTGGTCAACTTTTAACCCCGAGTTTATGTTAACCGTCAGACTAAAGGGGAAAGTGGCCGAGTGCATTTTGAGGTCAGCAAGTTGGAAGACTTGGAGGTTAGGAGCACATTCAAGCTAGCACTGCACAACAGATTTGAGGGTCTGCAGCAGCTGATGGAGGAGGAGGAGCTCTCAGTGGATGATGAATGGAAGCTGATTGAACAAGGTTACATGGAGACCTACGAACAGATTCTGGGTAGGGCAAAGGCAAACAGGAAGGAGTGGATCAGCAAGGAGACTTGGGAGGTAATCGAGCAGCGAAAGGTGGCAAAAAACACCATGAACGTGGCCAGAACGCGAAAGCAAAAGAGAGATGCAAACAAAAGGTATCAAGAGCTGAACAGGTGGAGGTGAAGAGGAGGTGCAGAAGAGACAAGAGGGTATATGTGGAATCAGAAGCTGAGAAAGCTGGTGAGGCCGGAAAGAGAGGTGATGCAAGGACTTTGAGATCACCAGAAAGCTAAGTGGGAGGGTCCAAAATACACGTAAGCCAGTGAGAAACGAGGCAGGCCTGTTGCTCAGGTCAGCGGAAGAGGAGATGCACCGGTGGAGGGAGCACTTTCAAACAGTGCTTAACCACAAAGAGCCACTCAGCCCGCCAGAGGTGGAGCCCAATGACGAGCTTAACATCAGGACAGGTCACATCACAGGCATTGAAATCAAGAATGCTATAAAGAAGGTAAAAAACGGGAAGGGTGCAGGATGTGATAATGTACCACCAGAGGCAATTAAGGCAGGAGGGAAAACATATCAGAAGAGGTTCTTTTGAACATCTGCAACAGGATATGGAGCGAAGAAAGGATACCTGAGGAGTGGAAGAAGGGTCTCTTAATCAAGCTCCCCAAGAAAGGCGATCTGAGCTACTGTAAAAACTGGCGTGGCATCATGTTGCTGAACATGGCAAGTAAGGTGTTTTGCAGATCAAGATCCCGTTGGACGAAAAATAAAGAGAGGAGCAGACAGGCTTCCAAGCCGGCCGAAGCTGTACGGATCAAATAGCAACACTGCGGATTGTTGTGGAGCAGAGCATCGAGTGGCAATCCTCCTTGTATATCAACTTTATAGATTTCGAAAAGGCCTTCGATAGTATCAGCAGAGAGGTTTTGTCAAGGTTGTTGCAGCACTACGGGATGCCTGTAAAGGTGGTCACTGTTATCAGAGCTCTCTATGAAGGTTTTTCCGCACAGGTGGTACACAATGGACAGAGGACCCAGCCGTTGAAGATGAGGACTGGGGTAAGACAAGGCTGGCTGCTTTCTCCCCTGCTGTTTCTGGTTGCCTTGGATTGGGTGACAAGGACAGCCTTTGACAGGAGAGAGGTATTCAGTGGACCTTTACGACATCCATGGAAGACCTTGACTTTGCCGATGATCTGGCCCTACTGTCGCACAAATACAGGATACGAGGGACAAGACACAGGCCTTGGAGGTACAAGGTGCAAAGGTAGGCCTGAAGATCAATGCCACCAAGACAAAGCTGATGTGTATTGGTACCAAACGTGACGAGGGTGTGTCAGTCGTAGATGGGCGGATTGAGGAAGTGGACGAGTTCACATTCCTTGGAAGCATTGTAAGTAAGAAGGGTGGCACTGACAAGGACATCCAGGCACGAATTGGAAAGGCAAGGCAGGCATTTGCGATGTTGAGACCAATATGGCGATCCACAGCATTAACAACCAAGACCAAGCTGAGAGTCTTTGGGTCAAATGTGAAGACAGTGCTCTTGTATGGTTCTGAAACTTGGAGACTGACTAAGAGTTTGGAGCAGAAGCTGCAAGTGTTCATTAATAAGAGCTTGAGGAACATTTTGCGGATTTGGTGGCCTAGGAAAATCAGCAACAAGGAGCTTTGGAGGCAAACAGGGCAGCGACCGATAGAACAAGAGATAAGACAAAGAGCTTGGGGATGGATTGGCCACACGTTGAGGAGACCAGATGGACATGTAGCCAAGAGGAAGTGGAACCCACAGGGGAAGCGAAAGAGAGGAAGACCCCAGCACACCTGGCGACGCACGACGATGGCAGAGCTAGAGAGGAAACATCTCACATGGAATGAGGCAAAGAGCACTGCACACAATAGGTTTAGGTGCGTGTTTTAGTTGAGGACCTATGTTCCACTAGGAACGAAGAGGATTAAGTAAAGTAAGTAATGTTAACTGGCTTAAAAACAACCCAGCCCTGTTAACAACAAGTTAACCTGACATGAGCTAGCGATCCAATCGAAAACAAACACATGGTTAGTGGTCAACTTCAAAAAAAATATGACCTCAGTGAGCTCTAAACTTGCACCTGCGATATGGTCATGTGGTACTGGTACTGTTTTGACAGGTGTCAATTGACCATAACAGGAATGTACAAATTATCAAAGAAGGATGCTATAAACCAAGGCTGCAATTGTCTCGGTCAACCTATTAGCTGGAGTATTGCCGGCATCTTGTGCGACTCGCCGTCGTGTGTCTACATGCGCCCACAAGCAATACCGCTAGCCATGATAACCATGACAAAATCAATTTTATAGGTTTCCTTTTCTTTCCTATGTGAGTAACCTGGAAGGGGCTCAGCTTGGCGGCCTGCACCGCTATAATAAATAAAGGACACCAAGCAAGGAAAGTAAGTTAGGTTCAACGACAGGTGATGTCTGACTTGGTTCACGACATTCAGCCATGAAATATATCTTTGTTCTACACGAGATTGCGTTACGTGTCATCACTTTGGCCGCCGTGGCAAGTGTTAACATTTTAAAAGTGGCCTCGATTTGATGAATTAATAGCATGAGTTTGTCTTGCTCTCCACAAGAACGAGCACATTGGCACACAGATACCCGCGAAAGGGAAGAAAAGCTGCCGGCTCTATAAACTCTGAGTCTTACTACATATCGCTCAGGCAAATTAAATCGCTCTCCTAAAAAAATGTATAAGCCTTCTTTAGAAATCTGATCAAGCCCATGACATCTTGATTTGCGATCTTTGCAGCTTTATAAACAACACTGGGTCAATTATTCGATTAAGTTAAAACGAGTTTTAACCGAGATGGTCTGAAATTTAATCTAATAGCCGAAATTTAATCTAATAGGTTAGGCATGGTTACAAAATATTGTTTTGTATTATGCATTGGCCTAACTGTACAAATTGTACATTCGATTCAAAGTAGCCTGGGTGGCTAGGCGCAGATGAAGCGGAACAAGTAAACTTTACTGAAACCCGAACGCGCCAGGGAATAGCGCGTTTAATTAATTAATAGGCATTATCAAAGCTCAAGGTTTCTTCAACGTAAATATCCTGGCATACCTTTGACGTCCATCAGCCATGAGAAAAACAAGAATGATACAACATAGGCGATAGGTCCCCAGTTTTCAAGCAAGGCAATCGTCCCATCGCCCCAGCCGAACACGTCCTCTGCAGAGCCTGTTATCGGACCCCATGTGTTCCATGCGGCCGCTTGAAGACCAGCAATCAGAGAGAAGATCGTTAAGATGTACCATCTTCTCTTGTATACGGAACAGGATTCTGTGACGATTTCATAATGCTGCTTGGATTGTACAAAGCTCTGGCTCACCGATAACATTCCATCCGCCATGCTCGTTTTGTTTATCCGTGTACGCGCCGCCACTCGTCTGATTGGCTTCCGCTGTTTCGGACAAGGGTAGGGTCCTGGGTAGGGTAGGGTAGGGTAGGACCGGCCAGGGCATCGTGGGATCAAGAAGCTGCACAGCCAATCCATGGGTGTCTGATTGATGAAATCTATGATCGATGGCAATCGATACCAATCAACATATATATCGATGTCAATTAATCGATTGAAATTGATAATCAATGGCTAATTGATTAAGTGGATTTGTGTGACCTTTTATTAACTTTTATTAACTAATACAAATCTTTGCTTACTCCGCGCATCAATCCCCATCATCACCGTATTTGAATCCTCTATAACACTGTTTATAAGTAGAGAATATTCAGGCTAAAGGCCTTCCGGGGGGGGGGGGGGGTTTGAAGGGACGAGCACTCTCCTATGTTTAGAAATTATAGAGTTCATGACATTTTTTAGTGTAAATAATGACACTGATTTCAGGAATTTCCAAAAAAGTTGGCAGGAGGAAAAATTTCTGTATGGAGGGTATGGATACTTTCAGGAAAATGCACAGTGCTGTAATGTTAAGAGAAAGAGTTTCCTTTTTGTTACTTCCCTTCCGAAACAACCCCCAATGTTCTTGCTCTCAATACATATCTCCTTTCTCCACCTAATATATAGTGTTAATTTCCGAAAATTTCTATGTCTACGAGTCTATTTTTGTTTACTATACCAGGAGTCTAATAAGCGTAACCAAGTTTGTAGAAATTACATATGCAATATATAAGGAACTTTCCAAGAGATGATCGATTGTGCAAGGAATGTGTGTGAACAATGTGCCAGGGCATTCTCAAAATGCAAAGCATGAATTCCAAATTGATTAAGGTAAAGGTAAAGTCTGGATATAAGCCTAGTGGCTCATCAGGCCGGAGCTTATCCCGGTTTCAGTAACATGAAGCAACTAGGCTAGTCCATCTCAGGGTTACCACCAGCATCAAGTTCGCCATTACCCATTTATACACCTGGGTGGAGAGAGGCACTGTGAGAGTAAAGTGTCTTGCCTAAGAACACAACACAATGTCCCCAGCCAGGGCTCAGACCCGGAGCGCTCGCTCCGGAGTCGAGCACACTAACCATGAGGCCATATGCCCCCACAAATTGATTAAGAGAGAGTCCTTTTTCTAAGCGACACTGGTGATAGTCTCCTTTGCAGCAGTTAGTTAGGGTTGTCAAGAAACGCTTCAGTGGCAATCCTAATGACGGCTATGAAGGAGACTACACTGGTGAAAGAGGCTTTAAAACAAGCTGGGACCACAGCCTGGAGATCCCTGATGATAAGTCACCAGTTATTTTGATCCTAACCTGCAACAAACGGGCTAGGCATTTTGTCTTATCAAATCTTCACCATCCTTTTCCCTGCTACACAACCTTCAGAATCAAAATTAACTTAGGAAAGGGTCATTCAACACAAGGTGATCAAGGACAAAATGAGTAAATATCACAAGAAACCGATAATTTTTGCCCATGGGATTTTTAACAAGTCTGGCAAAATTGTCCAAATAATCAAATCTCTGGTAAATATTCCATCAAAAACTTTATTCTTTACCTACAACTACGGGATGCCAATCGTGGTAACATCAACTCTGTGTGTTTGAAAATGTGCGACTGCAAGAATCCCTTGTTAATAATAATTATTAAGAGAAATACAATTTACTCCCCAAGAGAAGTCACAACTCAAGAAAATTACTACCAGATGTTTGTCACCAGCAAAACTTCAGAATCACCTTATGCTAAAGAAGTTCTCTTGGTCAATGTTCAGTGTTTGTGCAAGTCAAATCAATCATGAAGTTCAATATGTACAGGTTGTGTACATTCCAATCCGAGCTTTTCCAAAACACAGGCGTCATATTTCTTCTGAGTTGCCCTGCAATAGGCAAATTCCTGGTTGTTATAATCAAGACAAGTCCAGTGCTTGGTGAAAACATCGTTGCACTCCTCTTTAAGCTTCTTGAAGAACCCTAGAGCACACTTTGTGACTTGCTTTCCTTCAGCCAAGCACTTTCGCGGATCTTTGTACTCGTATCGGCAGCCCATGAAGGTCTTGAAATCCTTGTCGCAGTACTGGCCTAGGTAGTGTGCGCCTCCCATCAAAACAGCTGATGTGATTTCTAGTTCCTCCACATCTAAATCCTCGAACTTTATGTCTTTTACACCACAAGCCATGTCTTCAAAAAGACCCAAACACTCAAATCTAAGATCCAAGATGGCGTCCCTCTAAAACTACCGCTGGCCTTTGAATCCACTCCACGGTTCTAGTTGCATTCTGGGCCATTTTCAAAGATGGCGGACGAGCAAAACGATTGTCAAGTTTCGTCTTTTGAGAATGTCGGCGAGATTTTGAGTCTTTTCTGGGGAGAAAACGTAAAGGAGGACATATTTAAAAGATGGTCTCAAGGTAACGCTTTTGAACGGCTAGTATTTTACATTGGTAAAGAGGTATTCTTGCAAGTGAAATTGATGCCTAATTTTCGCGATAGCTCTTCGTTAACAAAAGAAGAGGTTGAAGTGGCTGGCTCAGTACTTTGATTTCTTAAATATTTGAATATAAAATTTAAATATTGGATTCTTACGTTTAATACGTTAGTTTTCTGATTGAAAATATAAGGTGTACTTAGTTTTTCTTATAGTTTCAAATCAACCCAGTGCAAGCTGACAGTATATTTAACAATTATTCCATGAGCGCGCGTTGGATATGAGATGATAGATAGCCAACGAGGCGCGTAGCGCCGAGTTGGCTATAATCATCTCATATCCAACAAGCGCGAGTGGAATAATTGTTTTATTAAAAACGCCCTCAAAATATAGAAAACTAGACTACAATTAAAATAAAAAGGCCCAAAAAATCATGCATACGCTCGCCATTTTTGTAGATCATGGTATAATGGCTCATATACCATGATGGCTAAGCCAATGAAAACTCTCGAATTGCATTATCCAATGATCCAGTTTTTAATAATTGAAATTAGACTATAAAGCCATATTAACAGTGTCATTTGTTGTCTTGGAACATGTTAAAACTCGTGGAGGAATTTCACAGCTCAACAACAACATTACCTTCAGGTCAAAAAATTGTGTATGTTTTAAAGACTGTAAAATAATCAAATTGAGCAATAAGTTATAACAAGTGTGTAGTCTGGAGTTGAGGCAGGAGGCTGGTTTGAAAGGATTGTTAACGATGGGGCTTAAACGCTGCCAGATGTAACATCATTTGTTGATGATCTCTGAATGGCAATAACATTTATTCTGATGATTTGTGGTGTTACCTTTAGGTTTTATCTTTTCTATGAAGGAACCAAGTGCTCTTATTCAGGAACAAGGAGGACCTTGTGCTATTATAGCATCTGTCCAGGTTACTAAAAAAAGGCATTTCTACAGAACCCTTACCTGTAATACATGTAGGACTACATCACTCAATCCATGCAGTTGGGTGTGTTTAAAACACGAAATGGTGAAATAGCACTCAACAATGTGGGATGCAGTTAACCCATACAATAATTATTGAGAGCTAAGCACCTTCAAGTCAGTGATATTTCAATTAACCTGAGTGCTATTAAAGCTAACCTGAGCACTATTTAGGCTAACCAGAGTGTTATCCAGGCTAACCAGAGTGCTATTAATTTATATATGTAGGTTTATTTAGGCTAGCCTTAGTGGAATTTTGTCCATTTGCATTCTAAACTCGCCCCATACAGTTAACATAAAATCAGTACCAAGGAAAATGATTGCCAGAATTACAAGAGTGAGAAAAGTCTGGCATGGAACTCCGGGAGGGTAGCCAGTTTTGACTAATATTGGTGTTCTTACATGTATATGTGTGAGATTTTTTGATTACTGATACGTATCAAGTGACTCCTTGTAATAACTCCTTCTATGCCAAGTCATGCATTCCAAAATAATCCTGGCAGTATGAGCGACTGACAATTTTATTTTTAATTTTCAGGCATATATTTTAAAAAATATTCTCTTTGTTGAAGAAACACAAGCTCCTGATAACTGGAGGCAATTAACAGGTTGGTTTACTGTAAGTGTAATTTTAATATCAAATGCTACATAATGTCTTTCAGTTTAAAGCTATTCAGTTCAATTGTATTAATGGGCACAATTGAATTTGTTCCTGCACCTCCCAAATAATATTGCCAAATAATGACATTTATTATCCAACTCTGCTTCCTAGAGTACAAATAACGGGCAAAACGTTTACAAATATCAGATATTACAAATATCAGATATTTGTACTCGTCTCATTCCTCCCGGTTCGAAACCTTGGCAAGTCAGAATTTTGGGAAAATAAATTGTTGGATAATAAATCTCTAATTAGACGTTTTGGTGTGTAGTATCGCTGTATATATTTACTCGTTGTTTGTATTTTGACTCGCCCTACTGGCTCGTCAAAATCCTGCACAACTTGTAAAAATATACAGCGATACTGCACACCAAAACGTCTAGTAAGATATATGTACTAGACGTCTAGCACTTCTTCCAACAGGAAGTGAAGCAATTTTACCATCTGCTTTGTGCCTTAGAACCCAAACCAAGAAAGGGCAGTGCTTTGCTGAATATTGCCCTTGTTATACACTAGGTCACCAGTGATCTCCCAAATTATTGAATTTCAAGCAGTTAAATTCAACTGAGTGTCGTAAAACCAAACCAAGTTGATCACTTTGGCCAATCACAAAGTATAATCCAGACAAGCCCTGAGTGTATCAATCAAAACTTGACGTAATTACGTGTAGGTATTGCAAGCATTAGAAAGCATGTGCAAGTGAGTCATTATTGCTTAACCTAGTAATTCAAAACCAATTGAATGTAGATGTGAATTTCTTTTTATATTCAGCTGAAAACCACTCTAATGCACATTGTTAATTTCCTTTTGAGAACAATTATTGATACCTTTTGATTAAATAGAAATTCTATAATGTGGCACCTGGTTCTGTTAAATTCAACAGATGAGCAAGCAAGACAGTTTCTTGTTTGTTCTCTTTGTGAGATGCTTAGCAATGTCAAATCTGAGACATTTACGCTGGTATTTCTCAGGGATCACTTAGTCTTCACATCATGCATGATGGCTGAAAGACCAGACACGGAAAGCACAGAGGAACATACTTCATCCAATAGCCCAGGTATAACTTGTTTCCATTGAACTCTGCCAGAGTTTTCATGGAGTGCTCGGTAAAGTTGAACCCCTTATGCTCCAGAGTTGTTCTTGTTACTGTAAAATTGTGTTTTCTACTTATAACAAAGTAATTTTGAAAATTTAACTGACATGTAATATGTTTACCTAAACTACTTATCTTACAATAATCACTGCAGGGCTGAGTTGTTCAAAAGCCGGTTAACGCTAACTCAGGATTAAAAAGTTGTATTAATTTTTCTTGTATAAAAATGTTTTTCACAGCTTATGTTTCATGTTTCAAACTCAAAACTGAAGGACAAACAATAATAAAGTGCCTATGAAGTAAAAAATAATTGCAGCTTATTTGAAAGGCTTTTCAAAATAATTGTTTTAGAGATATTTACGTTTTTGTATTATTGTGGCCTCGTGGTTAGTGCGCTCGAATCCAGAGAAAGCACTCCGGGTTCGAGCCCTGGCCGGGGACATTGTGTTGTGTTCTTGGGTAAGACACTTTACTCTCACAGTGCCTCTCTACACCCAGGTGTATAAATGGGTAACCCTGCAATGGACTAGCATTCCATCCAGGGGGAGTAGAAACATTCCTAGTCGCTTCATGCTACTGAAACAAGGATAAGCTCCGGCCTAATGAGCCACTTGGCTCACATGAAGACTTTACCTTACCTTATTATGCAAACGAGGAAAGCAATGATGTCATAAATATTGTTCTACTAAAAAGGTAAAATTCTGAACCAGAATATCTCTAGAAACATTAGAATGCTGTTCTTCAAACTTAGCACCAGATATGTACATCAAAAGAAAATGACATCCATTGTGCCATTGCCACGACAACAGTTTTGCCACTGGTTCTGTGTTAATTAAAACTGAAATTCCCAGTCTTAACCAAGCATCAACTCACAACAATCTACTGTTCCGAGTAGGACCCTCTGTCCTACTTTAAAGGGTTGCAAATGGGGATACTTGGTTTTTGACAGAAAGAGACTGGAGCCAACAAAGAGTGATGTCATGACAATGGCATAAATAATTAAATAAATAACGGCATAATTGAAGGGCTTCGTGCAAAAAGGGCGTATGTCGGTTTTTAGCAGATTTTCATTTTCTGCAGGATCAAGCTAATTTTTGGCAGACTGACTTGTGTTGACATGAAAAACATTGTTCCGTAATTGATTTTGTTGGTTTGCACTTCGTTTTCGAGAAATAACGTATGCAAAAAACTCAGTCTTCTAAGCGGCATCTAAGTGTTGTTAATGAAGCATTTCTTCTAAGTGTGCGAAGTCAAAATCAAATCCCACAGAATCTTAGCTGCACTTTCTTTTGAGTCAAGGGAAAATAGCACATGAGCGGAAATCTGGGAACGGATTTGTTTACATCGGTTATTGTGACGTGAAACACAACACGTGAATTGATCGAGCGTCAAAAGGAAATAGTGCTGCCTTGGAGCTCTGTCGACTAATATTTTAAGCCTTGTTTTAAAGTACCTTGCATGCCTGCCTGGTGGTTGAGAGGCATCATAAGGCCTTGATAAACCCGTAAGTCACCAGCACCTTTTAAAGAACCAAAATGTGCTCTGATGTTCGAGCAAGGATATACTCATGTTATCGTTGCTTGAAGTCAGGTCGATCCAGGCAGCAAAGTCCAAGAGCAGTTCTTGCCCAAGAAAAAATGCTTCTCTTGAGTTGTGGCTCATTTGCTAAGCGTTGCTGGTGTCAAAGTTTGGAAAGCGAGGAACTGGTTTTAGACTTATAAAATGTCTTGCATCAATGGGAATGTGGTTGTGTATGCACAAGGTGAAAGGACCCTTCCCAGCATGCATTGCGATCGCGCTCAGTGGACGTTTCATTGGTTTGGTGGCCTGGTAAACAGCAACATACCGTAAGAGGAAGTGGATTTTTGGAAGTTATTGACACAGGGATATTCACACAGATAATGGACAACAAGTAGCAATCGATTATAGCATAAATTTGATTTCAAATCGGCATGATTTGTAGTCTTTCAAACTTCTGGGATCATGGGACAGAACCCTAACCTTGAAGGCTTCACGAAGTCAACATTTTGGTCTGCCGTAAGTCAAAAGAGCATCTCTGCGATCGCTTATTGTCGTAGACTGCGAGCGGTCTCTCTTTTGCTCGAAAATTCGTAGAGAAAAACGGAAGGAAGAACGGAAATCAACATGAGCGCGCGAGCGTGATATGCAAAGCTGCGAGCCGTAAGTAGCGCGGGCGTCGGACACGGCTCGCGGCTCCGCCGCTTATATATCACATTGCAGTCCCCCTTTTATTGTTTTGCGTTCTTCCTTCCGTTTTTCCCCACGGAGTTTCGAGGAAAAGAGAGACTGCTCGCAGTCTAGTATTCTCGTGAAATCAACATTTAACTTTTTAACTATTTTTGTTTTGTTTTTTTAGTGAATTGAGCATCTCAGTTTGTGAAACAAAAGGTTTCTTTTGTTCTTCAAAGACTGAGTTTTTTTGCATACGTTATTTCTCGAAAACGAAGCGCAAACCAACAAAATCAATTACGGAACAGTGTTTTTCATGTCAACACAAGTCAGTCTGCCAAAAATTAGCTTGATCCTGCAGAAAATGAAAATCCGCTAAAAAACTGATATACGCCCTTTTTGCATTATTGTTTACCATGGGCTTTCTGAATTAAGTTAGATGCAAATATGCCGTCTGAATCAGCTGTCCCTCCAAAGTCGAACTTAGTCAAGTTTGGTTCAGCACAAGAGTGGAGCGTCATTTGGACCAGGCCTTAGTACTTATCTCAGTTTCACTTTGATTCTCTAAAATCGTAAATTATTTTGTTTAAAGCAACATACACATCTTCATATAAAGTTCTTGCCACTGCCACTAGTACATCGTGTATTAAAGATGATTTCCAGTTCGTACTGTGCACTCTTGAGAGTTTGTTTGCGTTTTTTGTTTTGTTTCATATAAAACATCACAAAATGTAAACAATTTGCAACTACTTACATGAAGTGAATTTAACGTTTCAAAACAACTGCCATTATGGATGCGAAGCGGTGAAAGTTTTATGCTTCGTTCATTCTCATATCATTTGATGAAAAAACTTTGCAGCTGTAACAAGTAACATTGATTTGTATACCATTGAGTGAGAATTCATACTGTTTATAAACATTAGGGTACTGAGACTGCAGTATGGACTGGAAATCATCGTTAATCTATTAAATTATTTGAAAGGAATATTGATGTCCAGTGTGTCTTTTTGTCCTAGATTCAAGTTCGCCTGATTATCACAAGTCAGTGTGTGCTCAAGAGCTTACTTCATTGTCTAGTGAAATGTTTCATTCAAAACTGTGGTATGTCCATAACTTGACATTATCTCTTTAATGCATTGCAGTAGTGCATCAGTCGGTATATCTTGTTAATGAAGCATTTCACTCCCAGTTTTTCTTATGTTTACCTGGTGCCTACACCTACATGTATATAAATTCATGATTGAGAACTTTACCACTGAAAAATGGGAACTTCTCACGCAAAACGTTTGCATAGTGTAGATGCCTTTTGATTAATGAGGGTTTCACTTAATATCCTTGAAGTAATATATCAAACACGAGTGACAGTGTTTCATCGGGATATCCAAACACCGAGAAGAGAGTTGAAAATACGACGCGCAGCGGAGTATTTTTGACGAAATTCGAGGTGTTTGGATAGCCGATGAAACATTGTCCCGAGTGTTTGATATATGTTCTCAATCGAAGCAAAAACTAAGGAGAAAATCAAGAGGTAAAATCGTCAAAATCTATGCTAATTAAGACCGGGTATCAAAACCTCCTTCACGGTTGTGATTTTCTTTGTTTTAGCTTGATGAATTATTAATGAGTTTGAGAAGTTATAATAAATGAAACTTTAAGGCAAATTGCCCAGTTATTGTACGTTTTTTGAACTGACTTTCATTTTGTATTCACAGTGAAGTTCAGTGTCGTTCTTCTGAGGATGTCATTCAAGTTATTAACAAGAATATAGCCATGTTAGAAGGACGATTTGGTGTTCTCTTATTTCTCTATTCAATATTATTAACCAAGGTACAGCTGTAATACCTTAGTATCAATTGATGTATTGCTTTAACAGCAATAGTCCAGTAAAATTGAACATGAACATTTAAACTGCTAACAATTAAAGGCTCTCAGCTAAGTTGCCCTTCAACTCCCAAATATTATACAGTTGTAGTTAAAAAATAAATATGAAGAAAAAAGGTGTGTTACTTTCAGTCATTCATAATATAAATAAAATGAAAGAGTTCTTGACTAGTAAGAGTTATTATCAAATAAATGTAAACAAGTTGTTTTACGATAACTGCAGAAATTCTTGCGCACTCATTGGCTAATTTTCATTGTCAATAAGACACATGAATTTCTAATTTATGTGATTCTTCAATGAGCAAGAGTGGACAATTTGACAATTTGTTATCATAAAAACAAATTGACATCAGTTTTTTAGTTTGACCTATTAATCTGGCCTATTAATCTGGCCTATTATTGACTATGATTTTCTTCTTAACATTGTCAAAGTAGTCTGCGGATCCACAGCTACTTTCAAGTGACAATGTTATGACAAAATTCCTTATCAATAACAGGACTGACACACGAAAAACTGACATCAATTTGTTAATTTTAATGCGCTATTGACCTTCTTGTTGTAAATAGCGCTATATGAGAAATAAATTATTATTTAATGCAATTACTAATTCAATTAATTATAGTGAAGAAATTACAGTATCATTAGATTGCTGGCAGTCTGTGTTTCTCTCGAAATTCAGTGGGTATTCTGAGGCAAGACGCTTTAGTCACTTTAGTCTGAAAGGGAATGGGACGAAACATGGGCATAGCATGCATTCCCTACTTGCATTTCCTACCCTTGCATGCATTCCCTACCCTCTTGTATTTGCAATGGCTAAACACTCATCTAAGTGGCCCTAAAATAAAATTAAAGACCAGCTGCCAACAGTTTAGAGTTATTTTGAAAGTTGTATTAAAAAATGTATTATTTTAATATTTTTGTTTGTTTACAGGGTTTAGAAACTATCAAATTAGAAATGGAAGATGTAGGTGAACCTCTAGTGGATGTAAATTTTGGCCATGGAAGGTATAGACATGCAAACTGTACATAATGAAAATTATAGTTTGATGCATAAGTTAGAAATTCCTTTTTTTGTCCTATACAGTTATTCCAATAAAAACTCGCAAAATAATACAAAGTTTCTTTTTGTGACTGAGCTTTCCAGTGTTTTTGCTGTTACCTTCAATCATTGTCATTGAGACTTACTTTCTTGTTAAAATAGTCAAACTCTGATCAACCTGATGTTAACTGGATATAGCGTATCAAATGTCTGGGACTCATCAAGAACTCTCTCAGGCTTGGGTAGGTACATTTAATCATTACAGTCAACCCTAGTCAAGCATCCTCCCACATTTAGCTTGTTATTTTCAAATCTTCAACTATATTCGCACCTAAATTCTTAAAAAAATATCTGAAATGTAAAAGTTAATCTGTAATGTGAAAATTTCAAAACAGAGAATAGAATCAAGTTCAAAGTTAGAAAAAAAAAAAAACGAAATTAAAGTAATTAAATTTTTACTTAAAATATGTTGGAATGGATCAGAGCCCTCTTAAATTTATGAAAAAATATGGTGGTATTCAACCTTGATCATTGTAATGCTTGTTTTGTCAATATGACAAAAATAGGACTTGATGAATTAGTAGATTTGGACTTTAAATGTATTAAGGTTAGTTCCATAAGACCTCAAGATATATGTACATGTATATGACATGTGTAAATTTTGTTTTGCAGAACTCAGGGGTATTCCTGAACAGTCTTCTATAGGATTTTTAACACTTTTAGAAGCTCACAGATACTGTGAAGTAAGTTGAAAATCCTTCTTTTCTTTTAGGTACTAACAGTGTATGTACACAGAATACATGTATCTTGGTTTATGTTTTTCCTATTAATAATAAATATCTAAATTTAGTTATTTTATAGGCAGTTGAATAATTTTTAGAATTATTATTATTGATATCTTTTAATGTACTGATTCTGTTGCGTTCAAGATAAACCACAAATGAATTTTTAATTTAAGTTTATTAAGAACTTTTTAGCTAAAGTCCTATCATTTAATGTTAACAGTTGGTCAGTCTGTTCATTTAGTATAGGTGTACTATAATTGCTTCTACAGTGAAGCCTGTATTAAGGGGACCCCATATTAAGCGGACACCCTCTATTAAGGTGTCTCCATAGGGTTTTAAGAGCGCGCGCACCGATGATGCGAGCTTTAGTAATGTGCGCACGCTAGCTGACGCAAGCTCATGCAAAGCAGCGAACAAGTCAACAATATAGCTCAAATTACAGCCCAGAAGAAGAAACAGAGAAACCATTTAAAAGAAAACGTAAAGGAAACGATTTGGACGGAAAGGTCTTGTGTGTATTTTGATGACACCGCCATTGTCAAGTCGCTTATTGAAAAAACCGCGTGGTTCGAAAACTCGCGCATGCTCACATAGCGATCTTGGCGAGTTCCTATTCTGATGACGTAATTACCATTGAGGTCAAAAAATAGAAAAATCCTTATCAGATTTCTCGAATTTCCTTCGGTGAAATTCCTTAAGATTTGGCAGAGAAGTTATTCCTTATTAGCTTTCCTTGCTTTCAATTTATCAGAAAAATTTGTAAGACAAGGTTCTCGCTTAGCCTAAAAAACACAAAAATGCTAAAAACGAAAAAACTACCTTGACAACCCCTACTTTTTTCGATTTTAAAAGTTTCTTCTTGCCAGACTCTACCCGGTGTGAGCATATCAGAAAATTTTACCGAAGGAAATTGAAGAAAATTGAAATCAAAGCCAAACAAACGTCAAAAAATGGCGATGTTTGAGTAGTTTTAATTTGATACTAAAAGCTGATATCAGACTGGTGACTGTTGAACAGCAAATTTTGGCCCTTGTTTGTTATGTTTCAGTAGCCTTGATTAGGAAAATAGCAAAAAGAACGAGAATATCAACTTTCGATTGAGGTCACTGGCGCGCGCTTCGTGATCTTGCAATAACCCTATTGAGCCACCTTAAGTGGACACCAGCTCAAGTCCCTAAAGTTTCTTCCCATATTTACTGTACAATAAAACATTCAGCGGACACCTCTGTTAAGCGGATGCGGACACCAATATTAAGCCATTTTGTTGCACAAAACCTGCAATCAGCGGACACTTCAAGGGCTTTTTACTTCTAAAAGCTCAGCTCAGACACCTTTAAAACTGTTCAGCGATGTTGTTTTAAAACTAAGTAGATTGTTCCAGAAGTTTCTATGGCTTAACTTTCTGGACATTATGCTACAAGCAGTCTTTGATCTTACACTGTGTTACAATAGGGTTAATAATTAACTATTATTGCTGAACCTGTTTAGAGCGGACACTAGTGAGGGTCCCAACGGTGTCTGCTTAATATAGGTTTCACTGTATTTATTTGTAACAGGTAGGCAACTTTCTAAAATCTCCAATGTTTCCAATATGGCTGCTTGGTAGTGAAACTCATCTTACAGTGTTTTTCTCTCAGGTAAGATCAAGAATATTTCTTTTAGAAAATAATTTGTTTTGGTGGTAGAGCAATTGGCTATCAACATTAAAAGCTCAAGTAGGGAGACAAACATGGGAGTCTCAAGCACAGTTCCAGGTGTTATTGGAATGGAAGACTTGAACATATAGGACCACAGAATGTTCCAGTCTCCAAAGTGCCCTATAAATCATTCAGCAACACTGTGTATTGTTATGTTATACTTGTGGTTCTGTTCGTATAGATCTTTTGTGCTAATGAACTAATTAAAAGATAATATGGAAATATATAATTATGCCAAGAGTAAGGAAGGAATAATTATTACCTCTTACCTCCCAGTATATGTTATATATCAATAATATAATTATATAATTAGTAGAATTCTACTAGTATACTTATGCAAATGCTGTAATCTGATTGGCTGAGCCATTGCACACTATCAGCCATTAGTGTTCAGTGGCTTGTTGTGGTCGCAAAAGTGTAACGTTTTCTCGTTTCGCTGAAGTTTTGAAAGAACGTTTAGAAACAAATGAATAAACAATTTTTTTAAATTAGAAATTAATAATTATTAAAAACTGTTGGATGATGGTGTTGTCATTAAATATTGTTTATTTCAGGAAAGAAGTCTAACAGGATCAGAAAGTGAAAGAGAAAAGGGACTTAGAGTTTTTAAATCCCACGACCAACAGGGTAATAATGCCAAAAAATGATAAAAAAAATTATAAACCATACAAAGTCATGTCATAGTTACAAACGTATCACAGACTGTACATGACTCAAGACTCATTTATAAAATGTATGATCATTAGAATTAAACCAGCATTTTGAGGTAAATTCATGAAGTAACCTTTTGAGTCCTCTTTGTTTTGTGACTTTTGAACAGACAATGGCTTCATAGCAAGTGATCATCTTGGAAAAGTTTTAGAAGATCTTGGACTTGTCTCTGATCCAGAATAGTAAGTCAGTTTTATTTTGTGTATCAGTAGCAACATTAAGGAGCAAAGACGACTGCAACACCAAGGAGGTTTAGGTTCTAATTTTGCAGTTATCTTGATTGATTCTGGACAACAATAGTGTAAAAACCTGCTCAAAGTAAATATGTAATACCAGTGATCAATTCCAAAATGAGATAAGAAAAAGTAGCCACCAAGGCTCATGTTCTCCAAAATATGCAGAAGTTGGTCTTTTCTCATTGCTACTTTGTAGAGGATGGCTACTAAATGTACTGTATAAAGATTTAAGGTTACAATATACCTTTTGAACACCTTTTGAGGTGTCTTGTGTCCAAGCGATGTAGCATGTCTGGTTGAAACTGTAGATACCAAAACCCCTATAACAAATATAGAGCTGGCTATCACACTTTAGTAAATTCTCAGCTCCGACTATTGCATTTCTAGCTTTTTGATTGGCTAAAAAACTCCGACTATGAGCCAATAGTCGGAGTTTTACGTCATATGGAAAAGAGTGCGCCAAGTTTTAAAATTTTCCGCACAAAGTTTTCAACTTCAGCCCTGTATAATGGCCGAAATAAAAATCGGCAGCAAAACCCGGTTTGAGAATTTAGTAAAACAATTATTCCATTCACCCTTGTTGGATATGAAGTGAATATAACCAACTCGCGCTACGCGCTCGTTGGTTATTTTATCACTTCATATCCAACTTGGGCTCATGAAATAATTGTTATATACTTAGAATTTTAAAATATAATTAAGTGTCAAATATTTCACAACCTTTAAATGTGAGCATCCGAATCATCATTTGGGCCCCTTTTGAAAACTGCTAGTCATAGGGAATTTGTTCGTTTGCCCTCAAATTTGGACAGTACATGTAGCTAGTTTGACATATAAACAAAACTGTACAAAAGCAATATAGCTAGGTCCAATATTCCCCAGTATGGCTCAAGCAAGCTAGGTTAATAAGTAGTTTATTATATGCATATGGCTCTCAAAAAAAATACACCTCTTATGACTATTTCCTTGGAAACATTCCATATGGCAAAATTCAGACCAAGAAAAAACCAATCAGAAATATGCTCGGATTTACCTCAAGACTACCTTGTCATATAATAAATAAATGTTATTTATTTTCATACATTATGCTTTCTTTCAATACCAGTGTATCCTTTATGAAGGAACGTCTAGATCAGGATTCCATGGGAATAATTCTTCTGCAGAATTTTCTGAAAGAGTTCTTTCCTGGCGAGGTACGGTGTATCCTTAAATGTGTTGCTATTTTGGATAAAGAGTTGTTGTTATCTCATGCTAATTACTTGTAACAAAGCGGCTAACATTACTAACAGATCTTCAAGGTATGGGATCAAAAAACTATTAAAATCAAAGATACAATGTAACTTGAAACTAAACAGTTGCTTCAATCTTTCAGAAGAAAATTAGCTTAACCTACTAGTTAGCTGCTTAAGCTGAGAGACTTTGTGGTCTTAAAGATGATTTCCAGTCCATGCTGCACAGTCTCAGCACCCTAATGTTTATAAACATTATAAGTTCCCACTCGATGGAATGTGAATTGATGTTATTCATTACAAATCACATACCCTATCTTTTAGACCTTTCGAATTCTTTTTCCAACTTTACAGCTTCATTGATTTTTACAGCTCCGAAGTTGTTTCATCAAATGATATGAGAAAGAAAGAACACGTAAAGCAAAACACAAAGCGTAAACAACTCTTGAGAGTGAACAGTATGGACTGGAAATCATCTATAAGCCTGCACACTGGACATTCACTAACTGGGACAAGTTAACAGGGAGATTTTTGAATATTATTGCAGGATTCATTTACAGATGAGGTAAAGCCATTTAAAGCTTTCCACTACAATGGACTTGGCATAAGAGAGGAAGATGGGACTAAGAAAGTAAGTGATGATTTTTGTCATAATTAAATGTTGTAACTGTGGTAAGGTTGTGATAATAATATCATGGCCCTTTTTTGTCTCAGGATATTGCTTTATTTATTCAGCTACCACCTACACTGTATCGGACTGTTTAAATTTTGATAGTCATACCGGTGTTCCTAAGCCATAGCAAAATGTTTTCACAAGAGAAGAACTCATTTTCTTAAGGAGAGAAACAGTTTGTTTGGGAACACCACTAGGGCTGCCGTGACATCATTTGAAAATGTACTATCTGTTACTCTCTAGAATAGTGACTGACTAGCATAGTAACTGACTACCAGTGGTCTCATAGGCTTGCAATGCTTACAAAGGGCTGGTGCTTTGCACACAGCCCTCTGTATTTGCGACTATCAAACTGGGTAATATTGTCGAAGAGCCAGTGGGAAAAGACTGATCAAAAGAATGTACTCGCTCTTCTCTCAACCACTTCTTCCACCCCTGCCTCAAGGTTCTCCATATATAGTGAACTATACTCGATATTTATTATGAACTTAGAACACAGAAGCTTTCTCCATGTAGCTGTGGTAGGTTATAAATAGGTTTCTGTACTGATGAATTGCTGGGACAACCTGCAAAGATAATAATTATTTGGTGACAGGCCAGGAGGGAGAGGTAATATGATGCGAACCAGCATTCTGTTGATATGGGAGAGAAAATGGAAAACAGGGAATTCATTCAAGGGAAAGCAAAGTTAAAGAAGTGACGACACTTTTAATCACGCATGAAAAAAAATGTCAAGAGCTTATTAACTAGTATAGTTGATCAACAGCCTGTAATTTAACAAAATGATTATTAATGAGAAATCAATAATCCTGCAAGTATTACATTACTACTGTGTTATTGTTCTCATAGGTTATGTATACAGAAGGACTTGCTTCTATAGAGCCATCGGACTTCAGTCACATAGCAGAACAACAGATTGTATCTTGCTTGAAGACCAAATGGTCAGGAATATGGGTCGAGTGGCAGGGAAAACACATACCATCATTGAATTGACGAGAGCTGGAACCGCATTTGGAAGAACTCTATCATGAGAAAAGTCACATGTGTCATCATTTTCAGAAATTATATAAAAATCAATGTTGCAAGACAAATTGCATGACATATTACTTCACATCACCTATAATTTAGTGCATAATACACAGTTCACTTGTTAGAGTTGCACTTCTCTTTAATTCTGGACATCCACTTGATACAGCACTGAGCTGGGTGCAAAGAAAAACATGTCCGATACCCAGGGTTAGTGGATTTTGCAGTCAGTCCAATGGATTCTGTCCTTCACTTGCTCGACATTCAAGTGCAGTTCCTTGGCGAAATTGAAATTACAGATTAAAGTAATGTTAAAGACATGAAATTTTGGGGGCTAGTGAGAATGACGTTTGGACTAGTACATCACTGGCTATAGCATG
The DNA here is from genome assembly GCA_964020085.1 of Micromussa lordhowensis. Classification (NCBI taxonomy): domain Eukaryota; kingdom Metazoa; phylum Cnidaria; class Anthozoa; order Scleractinia; family Lobophylliidae; genus Micromussa; species Micromussa lordhowensis. Next base: position 5,542,535 of record OZ026601.1, on the reverse strand, counting down.
ACAGAAGGGCAAGGCCAAAAACTGTTTTCTTTTGCACCCTCTCCTGACACCTTGTTGTATTATGTAAAAACAAGTGTTTTACTGGAAAGTAAATACACCACTCATAAAATTCATTTGAAATTACATCCATGACCTGAGTGAATTTTCCATATCCTCACTATATACACCATATATGGTTACGGTATATACTAAATACTAAAAGGAAAATTACATGGTGGCTTGAAGGTATGGTTTTTGTTTTTTTGTGTTAAAAACAATATTTTACTTAATCGCTGCACTTGTCTTGTAAAATATTGTTTTTACCATAGGCACTCAAAAATAAAATTCATATATCTGTCCCACCATATAATATCCTCTAAACGACTGACAAGGGTTTGGTTCTCTTGTTCATACCGTAAATCTTCTATTGAACCCCTCATGGGGCTTATTTATTTTAAGCACTTTTGAGGGGGGTCTTATGAGAGATGGGGCACTTATTTGAGAGGGGGGGCCCTTATTTAATTCCTAGCAAAACGCATTACCGGTATCAAAAAAGAGGAAGAAACAGACTCGGGTTACACTTACCTACTTCCTGTTTTGGACAAGGGGACAATGACTCTCTGATTTGGATATTTGAGTGATATTATACATATACATTCAAGTTATTTTTATTTAACATTGTTTACTTATGCATGAAGTACAAAATGTGATTACATTACAAATACAGTCTATCATTTATTAACTTGAATGTGTGGAATAAGGGGGGAGGGGGCGCTTAATAACTTTCTTCCTCGGAAAAGGGGGCTTGATAGACGATTTACGGTATATATTTTCTCTATTAAAACTACCTTGCTTAATGAAGGTACCTAGTAAACATATTAAATGTTTTTCATAGTCCCAGTGGTGTCATTTTTAGCCTTTAGTTTAACTGCCTCTGTTAATGTCAGCAACATGTCTTGTAACAGTTTTGCTCTTTGTATAACAAGCTCCACAGTGAAGTGTTTTGAGGAACTTGGTCAGCAGACAACACCTTTTTATTTAATGCTTTGTTTTACTGATTGTTTATCGTAAATATTATCAAGAGGTTGCAAAAAAGGAACCTTAATAGAAATGTTGCAAAATGTTGTGGTTGGAACAATAGACCAATTTCGATATATTAAAATTCAACCTAAAACAATAGACCTCAGTACAAGGCTCTGGGGAATAAACCCCGCAACCTCTATCATTATTCCTCAGAGCCTTGTACTGAGGTCTATTGTTTTAGGTTGAATTTTAAAATATCAAAATTGGTCTATTATTCGGGGAGTTATGAGTGGTAAAAATTTATTTTTAATATATTTTCTGTTATTTTTATTTATATACTGTGTTTGATGAAAAAATGAAAATTTAAAATATTGTTTACTATTTATTAACCCATTGTCTCCCGTGCCGGCCGTAACCGGCCGTGCGAAAACCCACCCCCAATTTCCCGTGCCGGCCGTAACCGGCCATAAAAAGGCAGGTCAAAACAATTGCCCCTCCTACCCTCCCTGAAGATATTTTGGTCCTCCTATTGTTCTATTGTTGTTAAGGACAAATAAACCAATGAGAATGGACCTTCTGAGCATATTTTTAGACGACTTTAGGGGTCCTAGAAAGATGGTTTTTCGTCTTAAAATCATGCGCTCGAAAAGCGCAGGTAATCATGGCGCGTTGCACGACAAATCTACAAACTTCCAGGGTCTTGTTTTCATTCCTAAAACGGAGAAATTGCTTCTTTGGCATTTAAAATGAAAAGCAAAAACATAAATCGATGTTTTGGTGGTCTCAGAATGGAAGACTAAGGTGAATGGAGTCCTCAAACCTTTCTGGAGGAAAATTTTTCCTTCCTTCAACCGCGGCGAAAACAAGACGATCGTTGCACTTTCAAGTGAGTTTTGAATACAGATCGCGGATTTAAAGCAGCTGCCTGGACTTAAGAAAACAAAAATGGTAATGTAGAGTATTAGTTCTAAGTCGAATTTAGCATTTAGCACGAATGGCAAAGCCACGGCCGATAAAATAACTTCAAAACTTGTAGGGAAAAACTCACGCTTTCGCTTTAGCGTGAATAATTAATTCGAACATGCGGTCATGCGGTAAATCACGTCCGTGAAATTTTGAACATTTTTGTGCTTTTAGATAAGTTTTTTTGCCTTGTGTTGAATGAAAATTTATTGTTATTGAACTCCCTGTCATGTTTCTTTCATTTGGTCGCCTTTATTTCGGAATTTTAGGTTTTAAAAGTGAACAGTATTTTGTCACGCTGAATTTCTGCATATTTAATTTACGGCGACTGCCGTGCTTTGTTTGTCTTGTGTATTCGCTTCCCTGAAATATATTTTATTGAGCCTTGTTCAGCTTCTACAGAACTTTTGAGGAAAGAACTAGGTGGGCACTAAATTTACACAGTTGAAAAACGATTTATCTCAAGATAATTGGCTTGTTTTTGTCGTGTTTTTGATGTACAACTTTCATCTTTCTTTGGCCGCACTGATAATTTCGTCGGGCGGCGAAACAATTATCTGAATCTCTTCTCTTAAATTGGTTTTTACTTGTGTTTTTCACCTTAATGGTCTGGTGTTTTCTTAAATGTTCTACGTTACAGTAAAGGAATGAAAATTCTGTTTTACTCGGTTTCGCTTTGTCCTCTAAAGTCAAAAATTAACTCATTTTTGGGTATTCAATTTTCTCGGGTTTTGTCGCGCGGCAAAGGAAAAATATAATTTCTTGTTTTCTTACAAGTTAAAGACATCAAGTTAAGTTCTTCCTGTTGATATTTTTTAATATTTTGGCTGTTCAGTTATTGAACTTTCAATAAACGAAGTCTTGAAACCTGACCTTGTGTCTGTGGTTACTGCGCATATGGTTTATTTTTTTGCTTTCGCTCGCTCTGAAATATTCCAAAAAAACGCCAGGAAATTAGGGGTCGGTCGCGGACAGTTTGATGCGGGGGTCAATGGGTTAACAGGTTTTCTGTCATTTACTAAAAGCAAATGAATGCCGCTTAATACATATTTTGAATTCAAATGTGCATTCCTGTCCTTCATTCCAAAGAAAATAACAGTATTCGCAATTTTTTTACGGGCATAATCACACCCTGTCAGCTAACATTAAAATGCATAATTATTACAAATTACTGAACATACTTAGGAGGAAAATCATTTTTGGTAATTTAGAACATGATTGAAAGTAACAGACATTTCTTACAGGGTTCTCCCAGTTACAGTAGTGAATAATGATGAGTTTAATATGCAAACAACCATCACTATTGCTACAAGAACATGGCCATGCACTGTTCTAAATCCTGGCACATTCTTCTCAAAGTCATTGATAATTCATCAAGTTTGAACAAAGAAAATCATGACTGTGACTTTGTTTGGATATCTGATCTTAGCATATATTATTTGTTTTTTCCATTTTCTCCTGCACGGCATATTTTTAACTCTCTTCTCAATGTTTGGAAATGTGGTCAAACATGGTCTTTCATGCTTGATATATTACTTAGCCAACCTCTGCAAAACAACATGAAATGACCGAATTCAGCATCTTTTGGACACTGTGAACCATAACTGTACAACTGAATGCTGCCTTTACCGCCTATTTTTTTTTCCCTCCTCAGAAACCAACACCATTTCCAAGTTGTCTTGTGCCTCTGTTTCAAAACGAGTCTTCATGCAAAACCTCTCATACGAAAATTGATTTGAGCCTGTAGGCAAACACAAGATTTTCATATGAATGGTTTCGCATGAAGACTTGTTTTGACACAGAGGTAAAAGGAAACTCAGAAATAGCCTTTTCAATCAAGTATGTTTCCCCAGTTTGCCAGCCTTGTACAAGTTGTACATGAAGGTTAGCTAGAAGCTTGACACATTAATAAAGTTATTTATTTATTTAACTAGGTGGTATGAACAATTTTTGGATGCACTAAGTCAGAAGATTTGCATCCATTTTCAACACGAGACTGCACTTCTCAGAGGTACCTAGAGAAATTCCTTTCACAACGAAGTATTTTATTGCCCATGCAGTTGCAACTGGTTAAGAATTGTTCTTCATATTCCAGTGAAAACTTACTTGTGAAATATTTTAGAACTTTAATTTATGAAAGAGTTATATAATAGGAGTATTGCTGAATATTAAAGCTTGTTATTTGATTTATTTTTCTCTTCCTATTGATTTGCCATAGAGGCAGTGGCCCAGGGGGAACACATGAAAAGGTCATAAATCAAGGATTCTGGTCTCACTTAGGGAGTTCTTGACTAAACACCATGTTTTAGCTTTCAAAGTACCTTTTAGGGTACACTAGGAGAAATAAGAACAACAAAAACACTCTTTCCATTTTTAGGCTCAATTTCAGCCAGTCTCTCAAGTCCAGTCTACCAGTGCTGGCTTCTTTCTTGATCAACAGCTGGAAATCAAGCCTATTCTGTTTTAAGTCTTAAGTAAACCTTTTAGGGGTTAAATAAAGCTCAAGCCACGCCAAATTTCTGACGAGCACCCCCCTATCTTTTCATGTGGGAGATCCTCCTCCCGGGCAGTGGCCTAATGGTCAGGCTGGTGGACGTTCAGGTTCAAACCCTTGACCGGATCATGTCATTCTATTCACGGGCAAGATATTTTATTCTCACAGACTCCCTCTTCACTCTCTCCGGTTAAAAAAGGCAGTGTACGCTTTCCGTTGCCATTCAGCTAATGTGGTTGCATCCTTGCTGCCACCCAATTCAGACCATGTAATGTTTCATTTAGGAGGTTACAATGGTGCAATTTGCCTCACTCAACTGATTACATGAGAGTACATGTATGGTCCTCCCAAATGAATCATCATGACCTGAATTGGGTGTCAACAAGGGTGTAAACATGTTAGCCAAATCTGTCTACACAAGTTAAACCTACAAACAAGCTCACCTTTGAGTCAAGCATGAGCTGTGAAGATCAAGTCCTAGAGTAAACTAATATGGCTGTGTTGCCCAAACGATAGCCTGCTTGCAGGCTATTACAAGTTATGTACAGTGGAACCTCGTTTTAACGAACCTCTATATAACAAAGTCCTTGGTATAACGAACAACATTCTTTGTCCAGGTAATAGTGAAATAGATGAAAACCTTGATACTACTAGTAAGTATAGCGAATATATTTTTCCAACCCGTTCCACTGTACTGTACTATTTCTTGAAAGTTGGTAAAATGCATAGAGACATGGCAGAATCCATAAATCTTACGGATCCATGGTTGTAGACAACCAAGGATGCTAATGAGACAAAGGTTGGAAGGTAAATAAAATACTTTTTTATTGTTCACAATAATTTACATTCCTTATTACAACAAGATTATAAATAATATTTCACCCTGGTAAGTGGAATACACCATTAATACTGGTAATAAATTATCTACCTCACCAGCCAACCCGACATTTTCTCTAGGTTTAAATGTAAGTGGGCAAAATGCTTGATTCAGGAAATAATATATCCCAATGAACAAGTCTTGATTTTAAAATTATTCCACATCAGTGTTCAAATTTAAAACAATTACCAAAGATGCATACAGCAGGGTTCGTACTCTTTGAAGCTTTAAAAATTCCATGACTCTCCATGACCTTTGAGTTTTTCATGACCTAAGTTAAGCAGTTGTTCTCACAGTAGTAACAAAACAATCATTTAATATTATTTTTCAGCATTGCTATTTCTACTTTAATTAAAGGCTGTTGCTGACTCGTCTGTTATTTTTCAATTTTTTCTTTATCTCTTTGCCTTTTTATTTTCCAAAAGCATATTACTTTTCCATGCCATTCCATGACCTTCACTTCCATCCCATGATCTTTCAGGCCTGGAAATTGAAATAATAAATTCCATGACTTTCCAGGTTTTCCATGACCCATACGAACCCTGCACAGTATTGATAAAGAAAAATTCTTACATACAATATTCACCAAGCAGCTTTAAGATTTCAAAAGAGTTTTAGGATTGCCTCCACAAACATCCATACATCCACACTTTAGTCAAACCTTATATTACAAGAATGAGGTAAAGTTATGTCATATGACAGGGTTGAAAAGTTTAGCCAATTTGGCCATGTTTTTTTTTCTTCATAATAATCTTTTCAAGTGACAACCATTCATGTTTATTTTCAGTTTAATATTTTAAGGTTCCCTGCAATTTGAAGGAACAAGTAGTGTACATCAGAAAAATAACTGCTAATTGTCAACTCCCTCAAAGTAATGAAAGATGTGAACTCATCCGATGCAGTAGATTTCTGAACAAAGAATACAATGATAAATGGTGGAGACTGACATGGTTGTGAAGAGCAACATAAACTACTCAATCATACTCATTACTTGTATGGTTACCACCACAATGTGAGCCTCGGAACAAATTGAAAACAGGGATGATGGCAAGATTAGGCAGTGACACTTGCTTACCATTCCTACGACAAGAAATGTTTCATCTACAGTGTCACAATTGCGGTACTTAAGTCGATGGGTTTTACGTCATGTCACTTGCAGGCTGCATGCGAAAGTTGTGAACGGAAATCTTAATTATCTCAAGTGATAGCATTAAAGGTGGTGTAAAATGTCTCCACTACAGCATAACAGCTTGTGTCCCACAGGAAAATAAGACGATCAAGTTACACAGTTTGGAGAAACAGTAGAACACTCCTTGAACTTGACTTCGACTTGAAAGTGTCTTGAACAATCCCTGCAAAAAGAGAAACCGCTTCTCTACAGTGGAAGTGTCCAACATGAAAGTCCACTTGAAGCAACACACATCAAGTTACTATTAGCGAAATGCAACACTGCCATACACTGACAAGGGTGTCGACGAAAAATTAATGTGAACATTTCTTTGTCTTGTCGTTCATCATGAGGTATACTCCATAAAAAGAGATGAAAATTCCTGCAAAGTAAAGTCCATAGGCTCCTCTGTGTAGTAATCCATCGGATGGCCCTTTTGGCGTCAAGCTATAGACAACAGGCTTCTCTCCAGACTGCAAAAGAAATGTGGTCTGCCATAAATACCGAATGAAATGAACTCATTTAGAAAACTATACTAATCACATGATTCCGAGTGCAACTTGGAATTAATAAGCATTGTTCCAAATTGTATGAGAAATAATTATTAACATGTGATTATTTGATAATAATACACTTAAAAATATACTATTTAAGGTCCTTGTCTACACATTGATAGTTAACTAGCTGAAGGCAGGCTGCAGTGTCCTTAGTATTCAAAAGCATAGCATAGAAGAGCCAATAATTCTTATTATTATACATTGTAGTTACCATCTGTCTTCTCATTGGCTAAAAGCCTACTGTTAATTCTGGAGAACAGCGCAACCTACAGATTATTCACTAATCTGTAACTACAGATCAGTGAATAATAATAAGGGTAATCATGTCAACTTCGCGCGATTCGTGTTGCTTGCCGTCAGTGAAGAAGCAGAAACATGACTTCCAAGTTTTTGCGTTCGTTCAATGTATAATAAAACAATTATTAGATTCGGTTTTTGTGATATCCAGAATAATCAAGGTCTCAGTAAGGGTTATCAGCCTCAGCCTTCGGCTTCAGCTGATAACTCTTACCTCAACCTTGATTATTCTGGATATCACAAAAACCTCATCCAATAATTGTTTATTATAATAATAATTATTAGCCCAATTTCTGAGAACAAAATTTTTCGATGTTAACAAGGCTGTAAGAAGGCAAGGCAAATTAACTTCTTTGATCATCATGTTTTTATGATAACTGCAGGAATTCTTGCACGCTCATTGACTAATTTTCATTGTCAATAAGCAGACAGACACATGAAATTATGACGAATTTCATGATCAATAACAGGACAGACACACAATTTGTTAAATTATAATCCCCGCATGTAAAAACACAATGAGAAACGAAAGAACAACTTTCCGTCATAAAAATACGTGAAAAGTCTACCTACAAAGTACCAAACTACGTTCCGCTTGATTCTTTGCCCTAGCCTCAACTTTTCACAATCTCTACACAAATAGCACAATTTATTGCGTAACACCAACGTGCAAATCCGTGTGATGAATTAAAAACAAACTACCGTAATTAAGGCTTTAAAACTCTTTTCTACCTTTTCATTTACTTTCTTGATTTATCCAATTCGCTTCAACATTTAGCAAACGCTTTGTTCTAAGTAAACACTTCCTCACCAAAAAAAGCCGGCGGTCGAATATATCTTGGCCCTTGTCAGGAACGAAACAGACAAAACTACGTCGTTTAATACGTAAACTACACTCTTTTACACTCCTAAAATTGCCTGCAATGGACTGAGCAGTTCAAAAATTATATCTCACCTGGGAAAATCTTTGAAATTCCGTTCTGAAGCTCTGCGGCCAAGGTTTGGAAACGGCCGTGTGATACAAACTCCTCGAGATACACATGCACTTTGCAATGCGACCCATCACTGGCTTAAAACCACACGCTTTTTCTGGAAAATTACGCAGCTGACCCGAAATGCTGTCCAAATCCTCCTGAATCGAAGAAAGGAGAGGCCACTCGCACACAACTATTCCTTTTTTCAGATACACTGAAGGGCGCGCGTAAAAAACTGATGCTCTCGAGTCGAGTTGTACTCCCTACGCTTGGTAGCCTCGCTTTCACATGCACTCCACGTGCACGTACTGGCCGATGCCAAAAAATCCGGAAATTTCGGTTTTTAACAGCAATTTTCCGGAAAATCCGTTCGGAAATTGTACACTACCTCCAGAGGTAGTCCTCTTTTCCCGTTCGGAACAGAACGGCGTAATCTCCTTACCGTTTGCAAAATTTTCCAGTTTCCAGTCTCTTAGCCTGCGAAAACAGCCACTCGGGCCGGGAGCGAAGAAGGACAGCAGTTTTCGCAGGCTACCAGTCTCTCGTCAGCCGAAAACAATTACGAGGAATCGAATTGCAAATGGTGATTTTGGAAAAACCCTGACCATTATTCAACGGTCATCCCAACCGGTTTACTCTGACAAATGGTGAGCACTTAGAGGCTGAAAAAAAAACGGGTCGCGGGGCGCGTCGGTGATAAAAATGTCATTATCGATCCTAAACAACTGTGAAAATATGACAAACAACAAAATATCTGAAGAGAGTTCACAAAGTACACTTTGTCATTTGCTCTTGCCATTTAGTATATTTATGGGTCAACCTGGAGAGTAATATACAAAGCCTTTAAATATTGGCGTTTCTCTCCTGTTCTTTATGTGCCAATATTTCTTATTGCCTGGGAATATAATTGTGGAGCAACGATGACCTCAACGATGCATCAGGCTTTTCTACAATACCACAACTGGACTAACCTCTGGCAGGATAAATTCGTATGAAAGCGGGTGAGGTTGGGGTTTGGGTTGTCCCTAAGATACTCGGAAACTTTTGTGCAAATTTTCCGATCTCGGGCAACTCTGTTTAATTTAGAGCAAGTTCTTATGTTCTAAGACAACGATTTACTCACTCCTTGTGTGACCGTTGTGGTTTCTGGTAATCGCTGCCGTTTTGGGCTTCTTTGCCATTACTGTTATTCCCTTCATAAGACGAATAAGAGCACAACAGTGATGACAAAGAGAGCCCAAAACGGCAGAGACAGTGTCTCCTTTCAGTCAAGGTGGCGCTTTTCGCTGGAATTTTGATAGCTCGGAGCATGTGAACCTTCTCTTTTCGCCCGACCGAAAGTTCCATAAAAGCCTGGGTACGAGTAACAATGTGTATTTTAATGCCAATTGCCCGTTTTATACATGTAACTCTCACATCAAGTTGTCTTCGAGGCATCCTCGTCCAAATTGAGGTAGGCGAAGCGACAATTCGTAGCGGAATCGCTCTGGGGATAGGAATGACCGCCGTGTTGGTTTCTGTGGCTGTGTTGGAGAAGTCGCGCGTAATGGAAGTTCTACCTAACCCGCGCAACTGCTAATCGTCTTGCGTGATTACTCAGTTATTCGCGTAACTTTTGTCAACTGTTCGCTGTTCAGCCCAAAGTTGAAAAGATTGAAAAAATCTCGACGGAGCTCATAGAGGATAACTTTAAAAGTAGAAACTACCGATATAAAACAGAGTTAAGTTAATCTATTCGTGCGAGTTTTCACGAGCAGATAAGTGCTATTCTTTAAAAAAAAATGAGTTGTGCTGGTGAATTTCCTAACAGGCCAACTTGTAAGGGAAGCTTTTAATCGATTAAAAGAACTAAGGTTTGGTTAGGGGTAGTGTTTTTTTTAGGATATATCTGTTTCAATATTGCTGGTTTTCAGTGCCACGCCATTCAAAATAGACCAAAATAAAAAATCAAAACCGTTTAATAGATTAAGTCCAGAATCTGGAAATAGAAAGAAGGTACATATGCAAAGACTCTCGCCAAGATTCAGATCACAGCAATTTTTCTCATGGAAGATATGCGAAGAAACGTTTTCCCCAAATTTATAGAGATTTGTATGGAGACGCCATGTTGGTGCCCATGTACATGGGCACCAACATGGCGGCCGGAAACCAGCAGAAACATGTGTCACTGAATTTTGCTACGAAAGAGTGAATTTATCTCTCGAATAACTCAAAAACGTAACAATAGTACTTTATTCTAATACAAGAACTGTTCAGATAGCAGAATTCCCCGAAATAAGACACCTTTTAAACCAACATAACAACTCTCTCGCCTGTCATGTAAATGTCACGTCAAGCAGAAGCTTACAAGGGTAGTCTATCACTAAACCAAGAACCCATTCGGAGTGAAAATATGTATGAATATTAGTTTTTAGCTGCTCTCATACAGCATGAAAGTAAAATTTCAGGAGGATCAATATTTCTGAAGTTTAAATTTTAGTGACGTCATGTGAAAACCAGCAATTGGGCCCAGTAGTGATGGAGTTGTCTATTGTTTAGAGGTTTACTGTTTAAATTGACCTACGATGTGGGCTATTTTTTACAGGTCGCGCGCAAATCGCTATAGAGTGGCGCAAGCTTCTCAACTTTTCATAGCTTTATTTATTTGTTTACGTTTTGCATCAAGAAAGATGGTTCATGCCAACCTCGTTCCCAGGCTCTCTCTCCACTAACTCCCTTTGTCGCCAAGGGAGGCAGTGGAGAGAGAGCTTATGAACGAGGTTGGGCTCGCCAGGAATACTACAACAAAAAGAGATCCAAAGATGGATTCCGAGATGGAGTCAGGCGACCGTAAATACCTGCAAGGCCTGGAAACAAGCTGCCCAAAATAGCCCATTCATCTTAGCATTTTTCCTGGCCTTTTCTCCTTTCATTCTGATCTTCATAATCTTCATATTACCGGTGTTTATCATCCTGATCTGTGCACTGAGCACTGTACTTGTCTGTTTCCTAACAGTGTGCTTTTTCTTCACTTGCGGACTTCCGGTCTAGTTTTTCACCGCGGCCCTTCCCAATAAGCCTCCTTCCCCGCATTTTGCGAAGGTACTGTTACGAGTTTCCCCAGAAATAGCTAAATGAGCCCGGTTGATCGGGTTGGCGGGTTACCGAGATCTCGCCTTACTCTAATTTCCTTTGTTAAAATTTCAATGCGTTCATATGAGTAGACGGGCCAACCTGGCTATCAAGATCTCGGTTGCTACAACCGAGGTCTCGGCAACCGGGATGTAATATATCAAACACGAGAGACAGAATCTCATCGGGATATCCAAACACCGAGAAGAGAGTTGAAAATACGATGCGCAGCGGAGTATTTTTGAGGAAATTCGAGGTGTTTGGATAGCCGGTGAAACACTGTCTCGACTGTTTGTTATTTCTTCTCAATCGAAACAAAAACTAAGGAGTAAACGGAGAAGTAAAATCGTCAAAATCTATGCTAATTAAGACCGGGTATCCAAACTTCCTTCACGGTTGTGATTTTCCTCTGTTTTAACTTTTTAATTTTTTGCCTTGTATGTATTTCCTCTTCAGAAGTATGCGAATTAGCTTTAATAGTAAAGTCACAAAAGTCAACAAGGCTACGATAGTCGTGAACGCTGCAACTTTACGTGGCAACAGTTTGGTTTTGTTTCGTGGATTTCATCCCAGTCGACCGGGCTGAAATTTCCCATATGAACACACCACAAAATTCGTCCCGGTAACCGAGCCTGCCCGGTAAGGTTACCGGGCTCATATGAAGCAGGAGTAACAAAGCCGGAAAGGAGAACACACCCCGTTCTTTTCTCGTGCTTACCGGCTACCGTAGCCTTCTTCTCCCGACTCTTTCAGCGACCGCTACGCAAAGCTCGCAGAAGGCTCGGTGGGATTAACAACGAGATAATTTGGTTTTATCAACTGAGTTGATAATGTGAATTGGCCACCGTAAAGAGATTCGAAAGCTGACGTTTCGAGCGATAGCCCTTCGTCGGAGCGAATCCGACGAGCGAGCGAATGGATTCGTTTCGACGAAGGACTAACGCTCGAAACGTCAGCTTTCGAATCTCTTTACGGTGGCCAATTCACATTATCAACTCAGTTGATAAAACACCAAATTAGCTTGCAATACTCCCCACAGACGCAGCACCACAGTTTCTTAAGAAACTTACCCCCTTTATTAATAACGAGACAAACCTTTTTCTTTGTACACGGTTTATGTCATTAAGTGAATTAGCTATAACAACCACTTAGCTCGAGATTTCTATGCGCCCATAGAAATGGAGAGTTGACATAAGAGCATGTAATTAAAGTTCTGTTGTCCTCTCCGCCACTAAAGGAAGCTTGCAATACTGGCACTTTTGTAAGAATTGCGAAAAGTAAGGAGATAAGGCCAACATGGTTTAAAAAGTTAAATATGACAGTGGTACCACTAAAGCAGCAACATATGATCACTACGTAACACGCGAGGTGAAAACGTAAACAGGTAGTAGGAATGGGAAAACATACTCCGGCGCTACGTGCACAAGTTTTCTATGAATCACGGAATGGGCTCCCAAGAAGCATTGAATCATGGGTCGGAATTCAAAATATTATGGGATACGTTTCAAAGAGGCACAGCCGAGTAGACTTTTGTTCCTAGGAAACAGGGGCGAGTAGTCTAATTGTTTTACCGCTGGACACTGGCTCAAATAGAGCGGTTTTCAGTTGAGTGTCGGAAAACCAAAAGCAAACTAATTACTACTCAGCCATTCTCAAACTGTAGTAATACCAAAACTAAAATACAAATGATTGTCTGATTATTTTCGACACCCAATTGCATGAAAACCGCTCTATTAAATCAAGTTCGCAAATTTCCAAACTGAATTGAAGAACATGTGAAGTGTCTAAGAATATGGGAAGCACACTATCAGATATACTGGGCCTAGGTTATGGAATCTTATACCAAGGAAAATTAGAAGTTCACCGACATTTTCAGTTTTCAAGAAAACATTCGTAAACTTGACTTGGATGTTTTAACTAATAGTTGTGGTAGTAATTTCACATTATGTGCTCCTTAATGTCTTTTATGCATTTTTATGTTGTATGTATTTTTATATTGTAAATCTTTGATTAGCTTTTTAAATATAATATTAGATCTTGTTCCCATTTAGTGGTTTAATTACTGCTATTTTAGCCTGATACTTCAATAAAGTTACTTATTTACTTAACCATTTCACAATACCTATCACTTGTAATTACGTAAGAGTGTGCATTCAATGACCTTTAGCTTCTTTGAAGGCCCATGATAAGGTCGAGCACTTGCCTTTAGTATTAACATGCATGGTCATCAAACACACGATCTCAACACACAACCCCCACCCATCACCAAAAACTATTTCATGAAGTCTGCAATTCAGTTATAAAACCATTTCAATAGAAGTCTGCAGTTATAGATTAAATTTTAAGATGGTTGACGCGGTTTCAACTTCTTTCTCTCGTTTCGTCTCCTGTAGTGACTTAGGAAATCGATTGATCAGTACGGGATTAAGCTTTTGATTGTGGACGCCGTGAAATGTTATAGGCCTCAGGAGATACAAGGCGTTCGTCGGACAACGTCCATGATTAAATGGTTGGGTGCAGCGTTTTCTGTGGCTAAATGGTCCGATTTGACATTTGTAAGATACGATTGCAGTTCTGGCAGATAAATTGCGTCTTGTGTAAAGTTGCTGTGGGCCTTCCTCTTCGCTCTGTTCCTCTGTGCCGCCAGAGTGAAAAGCGTTTTTTTTCTCACCAACTAGGGGAACTTTGCAAGGGCTCGATTTCCGCCGGTTGACGTTCCTCGCCACGGGATCCTATTCCGAACAGCGGCTGGTTACCGAGCCTAAACTTTGCGCTCCTTAGTAGAATCCGGGTTTTTTTATGTCCCTCAGGAGGTGAAGTTAAATATATCAGATTGAATACTTTTTGTTCGACGCGGGTTTAAAAATTCAAAATTTTACAAATAATGCATTGGTTATTAGCGCTTTTACCACCCAGAAATGCTGCAGATTTTACACCCAATTCTGAATCTAATTTTACAACGAAAATAGTGTACTCTTAACTTCTTACGTGTAGCTGGTATGAATGAATTCCAAAAGTAGTTTCTTTTGAATTAAAAATAACTTACTTGGACTAGAATTAAACGGAAATAGTGTTTGTAAGGAAGTTTTGAAGAACGTGGAAGTAGCTAGAGTCGATGATAAAGGAAAACAAAGTAATAGTAAAGTGAGGAATGCATTGGGCGGGTATAGTTCGTTTGCTGTTATGTAAGTTTCAGTAAACGAGCAAAATTTGAGGATAGCATCTATATACAGCAGAATCAGTTTTACGCGCAAAAAGGGTGAAGTAAGCAAGTTGAAACTAATGTTCACCACCGTGTCAACGAAGACCACACAAATTTATGAAAGGACCAACAGACAGTACAAAGATGACGGAAGCTGTAGAGAAACTGTAGAATATATTTAAAATTTAGTTTTTAATATTCCGTCAGTTACAGCCTGGCTTATGCAGGACAACACAATAATACGTTACTATGGTAACCAGTTATACGTATAACAACGATTCATGCTTTGGAAAAGTCCACGACTAACCTCGAGCCGTTAATCATTTACAACCACCACTAAATCTCCAGTACTTACCAATAATTTCACACTTTTTCAGTGTTACAGCCATCATTAAAATTCCCAATTTGTAAAGAGTACCTGCAGCTACAACTTAAAAACATGTTTTAAACAACCTGAACAAAATTTTCTGGACTCTCTTCTTACATGTAGAGTTGGTGTCGGTGAAACATGTTGCCCTTTGTTTTCTTCACATTTGACGTCCGTTTGCAAAAAAATTGAGATTATTGTTACTTTATCCTCGTGGATGAAACATCCTTGTTCAGCACTTGTTCCTCGCAAATGCTGCCACTTCTGATGCCGCATGACGAATTGTTGGCTTAAAGGAGCTGCGCCTCATGATTTGCGTGTCCTGAAAAGCTTAGCCTAAATTTTTCATGTTCGTCGCTTGTAATCTTCTCTCTCCATCCTTGTTCCTTTATGGTTTATTATCATTTCTGTTTTTCCACATAGCAAACCACTATTTTCAGGTCTCTTTCAATTTAAAGGTAATTCTGGAAGCGACCAAAATAACTCAAGCTTCTTTAACTTTCTTGTCGTTCAGCTTACAACTTGCCTTGTTGAAACATGTCTATTCCACAGAGCATGTCGACTGCCTTCCCGCACGGATCAGCGATTGTTTCGACAGTCCCACACAGCTAATGTTAAATGGTGTCAGAAAAGCATGCACTCCTGGAGTGTTGTAGAAAGATCAGGTATTGAATAATCAAAGGTTCCTTTCGCTGTCTCGTGTCACAAAGTTCGTGCCGTGTCGTGTTCCAAGAAAATGTTCTTGTCGCCAGGCGTTTAACATCGCTTGGAAATCACATTTTTACCTGTTGATAAATCCCTCTCATTTACTTAACGCGAGAGGTGGAAACCGTGAAACTATCGGACTGCGTAATCAAAAGGAACATTGACCATTCCAAAAATCATGTTTACAATCAACACTCAAATTGATTCCCCCGTGACAGAAAACTCATTTCATTTTCAATTCCCTGGCACAAATTAGTCGCCAAAACACAAAAATGTACCACCCAAAATGGCTGGCCGATGGCAAGTCCGTTTAAAATTGGGCAATTTAACAGTTTCTTGTACCCTATTTCTTAAAAGGTTCAAAGTCAACAGCAACTTTGCTATCGATTTTAGCTTCTATCGAGTTTTGTGATGCACTTCTCACCGAAATATTTTTTAGGCCCTTGGCCTTTGATTTTTGAAGGTTGTGGTTTTCGTTTGATCATGGGTTATTATGCACTTTCTAATCTCCATAGTTTTGACGTATTTCCAAAACCAGTATACGTACATTTGGTGGTTTATTTTGGGCTAGTAATTGTGGCATTACCCAGGAGTAAAACATTACTTCCAGGCCTTTTTATTGAGATTTTCATAACAACAAAACCATAACTTGCGTTTCATTCTTGCATTCCTTTCAAACTATTTACTATTGGAAAATATTAGGGCCCGATCTGGCATAAAAACAGCAGACTCCACAGATTTTCAAGCTAGGATAAATGCACTTTTAAACTAGTCAACGCATCGAAATTCTGTACATCGATTTAAAGAACACACAGACGGTGTGCATATCTTAATGGTCCCTCAAAGCTGATACACTCTACTAGAAGCAAACACAACGCGACATTTCAGCTAAATATATTTTTATTTCCAAGAGTTTTAAGTATAAAGTAACCTCTAACCTCTCCCTTTCAGTCCTCGAAAATGTTTTCTCAAAAATAACTTTTTTGAACCGGTAGCCGTAGTGTAGGCGACTTTTGAAGGCTGTTTCCATGAAGACTGTATTACAAATATGCTAGCAATACCACTTCATTTTGTTTCAAATTAGCGACTGCTGCAATGTTTGTATAGATAGACACCCCCGACTTAACTATCAAATTAGGGTTTATTGAGTAAACCTACTACTATTTTAGGTTAAGCGTTAGTCCTCTGGGTAAGAAAGGCAACATTTTTTGTGGGCTTATGCATTATAAATCCATAGAGCACACTAAGTCAGGACATATCTTTCTATGTTAAGATCACTAAAAGCAGATACGAAAGTGTGTTTTCAAATACTGAAGGAATGCTAACTAGTCAGTAGTCCCAAATGCAGATATTCCCCATAGCTGCGCAAGAAAGATAATAAAATTGACTCGCATAGTCACTTTCCCCACCACACATTTGATTTATATTTAGTCACAATAAACACGGGCTTCGAACCAGATGCTAACAGTTGACAAAATAGAAATGTGTTTCGAAATTTCCACAACCCTTCTGCTAAAAGGTAAAAAGTTAGTAATTCCTTAAATTAATGCCTACTTCTCTAAAAGGTAACTTAAAGACAACTATATTAAAGTTGTACTATAACCAGGATCTGTCATATCATAATTAGTAAGTTTTTGCATCGCTTGGCAAATAGTTCTGTTGATGTCACCGCTAAAAACGAATCAACCAATAATTGACTTAGTTAAAGTGACATCTATTTTTCCGAATCGAAAACGCAGCATTTGAGTTTGCTAATATCACTGGCAAAGTTTTCAGACAAATAATTAAGACGTTGGTTAAGTGCCAGAGAAAGGCAGTTTTAAGATCTTTGAAAGCAGTGAACAGTTACATGTTAGCTGCTAATTCTAAGCGAATCACTAACCCCCTAACCTTGATGAGACGGTATGAATCTTTAGGTCATAACGCTATTTAAAACGTAACTACCTAAAACCAACAACATAAAAACAAGGAATTCATTGACTTGTTTCGTTTCAAGTTAATTCTTAAATGAACTGATATATTGACCACTCTGCGTTTGTGTAGCAAACAATAAGCATCTAAATAGTTTAACACATAACCATAAATGAAAAAAAAAAACTTGAGACATGTTAGCATACTGCGATCTGAATGAAGTTTATATATAGTGCCACATGTGTTATACCAGAAGTCATATTAATATGTACAGAAGTTGCTACCATGTGCAAATTATTCACCAAAGCAGTATGAAAGAATTCCTTATCAATGTCTGTTACAGACAAACGTTCTAATGCCTATACAATAGACAACACTTCTCAGGGAATATTCTTATCGAATTGTTCACTGTAAAAACAAATATGAACAACACTTTACAGTGTATTAAGCTACAAAAATAAGTTCTTTTTTTCCATATAAAAAAAATCGAATACAGAAAACACTAAGATTCGCTAAATAACAAGATTTCCCAAGAACATAGTTTTCAAGAATAGATTATAATCAACCAAGGTTAAGCTTTAGTTCATAGACACTACCAAACCTTACAGAAAGAAGCAGTCGTTTCATACATGAAAAATAATGCAAAGAGAAAGCGAGTTGATTCCAATTTAAGGAATCTGAGAGAAGCGGCCTCGAGCCTTGAAATACAGCTCCCCCGCACACAAAAAGAAACATAATATCACCCCCACCCTGATATGGAACTAATGTAAGTTTAATTTTGTCTGCAAGGACAGATTGTGCCGAAAATACTATTTCGAATACTTCGTTATCACTAAAGGAATAGCATTGAACTTACAACTACTATACCATCAGTTAACAAAATTCCATTATGTAAAACAATATTCTATAAATCATACAAAAACTACATGGAAAACCACACATTTAAGAATGCTGCTATTAGAACGCGTTTTAACTATTTTGAGCAATTAATACTATTAAAATATTCGTAATAAGGTTAATTAATAAAAATTGTTAAACATATTTAAATATACTATATGAACATTTTGGTGCATATAAATAATATAAAATTTATCAAGGTAGAAAGCTCAGGGTATATATAAGTATGAACTACATCAATGTATATTTTACACACAGGGTATGAGGCGAATGCATTGAAAGTGCCCATGCCTTAAATATTCTATAGAAATATTTTAGTGCGAATAAATATTATACAATATATTACGGTAGAAATCTTCAGGGTATCAATTATATACGTATGAATTCATATGAACGAATGTATCTTTATGAGGTGAATGCATTGAAAGTGCCCAAACCCTCGCTGAACTAAACCCCACGCTATGATATACTTTTCTCAATCCTTATAAAATAGATTGATTGATTGACTATAAATTCATTTGACCATTTAAATACAAAAAAACAAATGTTACAAAAACATAATAAGGCCAGTTTTGGCTTCATTTCGAGAGGAAGTGACATAACAATTTATCACCCTAAATGAAAGGAAATAACTACTACATTACATTGCACCTGTTAAAGAATCGTTTCTTCTTCTCACGGTTTAAGAGGTTCCATTATAAAAGATGCACTAGATATAAGAAGATCATTTTCCTTATTTTTAAGAAGAGAAATGAATTTACTAGCTATATATGATCAAAAATTGCAAGAAGGTACTCTTAAAACGTAAAATACTAGAAAACAAAGCTATGTTTTTAAATTGTTTTGCACAGCAAACAAAACATTCGAGTAGCACAGGAATCCCAACATAAGACTAAGTTTTCTCGGATATCGTCAAGGCTGCAAAAGAAATGTGATGAGTGCTGAATAACTCTATTGACACCAAAAACCTTTTTAAGAGTTATCTTAAACCTAATAAAAACAGAGTCAGGGCATCAGCACCTAGCTTTCATGAGCCACTATTTAAAATTTAATTACCAAAATTTTATCATCATTGCTCATTGTGCCATCAGATTTAACCTGATTTATGATGGTATAAGTCATGACCAGATTAGAGTAAGAGAAGTTGAATAAACCCAAGATATTTGATATCTTTTGACCAAGAAAATGAATTTCAGTGGTCAAATGTTGCTTAACAAGAAAAAGAAAAATAATAAAAGAGATGAGATGACTACCCAACAAACAAGCAATATCCCAATGCTATTGATCATACTTTTTTTCTTGCTGTACCCTGTACACATATGGCTACCAAAGCAATGAATTAAATAAGTAGCATATAATTTTAAATTACATGAAGCACCCAAATTAATTAAACCATGTTGGCCTTCTGGAGGGAATAAGAAGGTTTATGTCTCAATTACCATTGAGTATTGTAACCTACTGGTAACAATCTTGTTAACTGCCAATGACACCATAGACTGTTCATCAGTAAAAGATTGCCATACCAAATCAAAGTTGTAAAACCACAGTATTATTAGGCCATAAACCTTCCTTGTTTTCTTTAATCTAATACTTTTTATCTTACTGCACAAACTTTAAGATCCATTTTTTAGAAGCAGCCTTGACATGAGATATGGACCACACTATGATTAATTACTTATCAAAATCTTGTAAAAACCTGTTTCTCTGTACACGGTCCAAGTTGTAGTGTCCTTCAAGTAAACCAGTCCCATTTCCCACTTCATGCTTTTCACGTGAAGTGTCCAGTTCTCACATTCCATGGAGCCATGAGATTAGCATCATATGTTCCGAAGGACATCCCTTGGTATTCCACTTTTTCTTACGTAAATGTTATTGGAACTCGGCTAGGCACATGTATATAACTTGAAAAGCTTTTTCATTTGTGCAAGCGTGCCGTAATGTGAGAAACCTACTTTATAGAACTGTTCAGTGGCATGCACAAGATTAACACAACACAACACAGTACAACAAAACACAACATAAAACCTGGCTATTCAAATCATTCATTTGTACACACCAGAAGACGGTGTAAGTACAAACCTTACTTGCCTACATAAATCAGAGCTCTAAAACTTCAAATTCTCAAACTTGGCTCATCAGAGGAGGAACAATCAATACTACACCAAACTGTACATTGAACTGTGATTGGAGGCTTTGTTTGCCATGTTGTGCCATTAGCGAAACGAAATTTAAATTATTATCCATTATTATTCAATTTATTCCAAAAAGGTTTAGGTTCTGTTAAAACAAAGTTGTATTATATACAAATATCCAGTACAATATGAAATGTGTATGATTGTTTTGGTTGCATAATCATTACTCGAGTGCTAGAAAAACTTAAGCTCAGCTATTCTCAAAGCTTTAGTCCATTCACTTTGCTCTTTGGAGAAGAAATTTTATAACTAAGATTCAGGCACAGTCACGTGTGTTAAATGACACCTCCTGTAATTGGACACACAGTCAAAGTTTTCACCACAGACTACACCATTTTTTAATGCTTTCCATAAGCAGACACCTCACCTAAGAGGACACTGGTTATGGTCTCAACGGTGTTGCTTACAGAATTCAAAGATGTTTATAGAGCACTTTCCAATGACTTCTGTTAAGCTAAAGCAGTCATGCGGCCAATCACAACAAAGCACGAATAAGCGATAAAAACCTTCAAAAATAATCAAGGAGGGTTTTGGTGTTGCTTATTTTTGATTGACTAAAACAAAACAGCTTCTGTGCTCTGATTGGTTACCATTTATAATCAGTTCATCACAGAAGTCATTAAGCACTAAATAAAACAGGCATTCATGGTCAAGTGAAAAATGCTCTATAAGGTGCGTTTAGAAACAAGGAACTTGAGAATTTTGTTGATTAATTAATTCAAAATTCAAATTCTGTTTGTCATTGCTCTACTGTACTTGAATACCACTGTTCATGGAAAAACCCTTAAAAAATAAAACCTTATAAAATCCTTATTAAATCCTCATAAAAGGATCACAGTTTGTCCATCACTGAATGTCTTCTGATATTGAGGAAAAATTTTATGGTGGTTTTACAATCAGAATTCTCAAATAGTTCTGGAACAGAACTGGAGATTACAACGTAACTTCTAATATTTTATCAAGTAGCTAGCTACTCATAATATTACCCGTCTATTTCAAATAGAAACTCAGGTAATCAAATTTTCGACACATGGTACAATTGTTTGTACCACAAGATTAACTTAATTTTTTTAATAAAACAGTGATCAGTTAGCACAGACAAATGTACCATGTGCCAAGAAATCTTGGGTGTTAGCCTACTAGTAAGGGTAACTGATCAAGCTGGGTTAATATTTTGACCTCCGAACAATTCTATTTCAAGATAAACCTGGAACTGTGTTTTACTAGTCAACTCACTTGGATGTGCAAGTCTAAAAACCTTCTTAAGATGAGTAAGTCCTTAATATTTCATAAGTTAAAACTTAGAAACATTTTTATTAAGCTTTTGTAAATCCGAATAAATTACCTGCACATGCACAAAAGAGGTATACACAACAAGCTTGAATAGACCAATTTCAATATATCACAATTCAGCCTAACACAACAGACCTCGGTATGAGGCTCTGGGGAATAATCCCCACAAGCTCTGTAGTTATACCCCAGAACCTCATACTGATGTCTATTGTTTCAGGCTGAATTTTAATGTATTAAAATTGGTTTATTGGTGTCTTTGGCCAGCAAAATGCTATGTTCACAATGAGTTGTTCCACAAGTCGCCTCTCTTAACTTTGCTAGTCACTAAAATCCAAAAAACCTCAGCGTCTACGTTTTAATCAATGACTAAGCATACAAATTCCAGGAACAAAGAATGGTGGAAATAAGAGCAGAAAGTATGTTCCGATTACTAGCAGGAATACTGCATTAGGTGTCCACAAGGTTTTCATAGAAAGCTATGAAAGATAATGACGCCGCACATGCAGGTAGTGGCTCAAAATGACACCATTCAAAAAGAACATGTCAGTTTATCGAACAGCCTGCTTTTGTTTGCTCTTTACTGCTTTTCAACCTTGGTTTCTCTAAATGAACTTGCTTAGTTTAACTAGGCACTCCCGATTTTAAGAACATGCATAAAATTCCATTAAATCACTATAAATATGTACAATCTTTTACCACTTGCCTTTGAAGTAGTGACCATTTGTGTACTCATTTGCCAGTGAAAAAAATATCCAAATAGCAATGATGATTGTTGAGAGCAACACGTTCAAAGCTATAGTACAAACACATATTTGTTACGGTTTAAGAACTATCCTAAAAGCCAGGTTTTATGAACACAAACAATGTACAATGTCACAACTACAACAACACGAACACAAAAGCAAACCACAAAATGTAAAGCCTTGTGTCAAATTAAGATTTTAAAAATCACAGGAAGTCAACAGTAACTTGGCTATCATCAACCACGGTCCTGAAAAAATTGGAAAAAAAGAAAGAAAACGTTTTAGTAAAATATGTTCTTATCTTTGCTTAAATTAATTTTCGTAATGTTGGACTAAAGATATTGGTCTCCCCACTATGTACCGAGAAATCAATGTCTCACAGTACTAACAGAGGACACATGTACACATTGCAGACCTATTTTTTTAGGCAGGTTACCTATGAAATTTCCGTCGACAAGCCAGAGCATGTTCATTCTTCTCAAAAGTCACCAATGCCTTGTGCTTTGTTGTAGACATTTTCAATTGCTGTTGAGCAAAGAAGAAAGTTACTAAAATACCGTTGTATTCTGACAACATGTAAAACAAAGATCTTCTAATAGTGGGCCTCTAATCGGTAGAAATAATGCTGTTCTTACAGGATTAGACTTGCTTTTCAACAAAACGACAGACTTTTTTGGGGGAGGGAGACTATTTTTAGCAGGGAGAGGGACTGTATCATGGTAATTTCAGGGTTGGTTTCCAGGGTTGTCACAAACTTGGTATGCAGCTGATTTTGCCACCTTTTTCTCAACATAATGAAAACGATAGCGATTTTTCCAAAAAATATGTTTGACAACCCTGGGTTTCCTATCAGAGAAACTCCTATATACCAACATGCTAAAGTTGTGACAGTGTTTACCTGAATGGGACCAATGCCCTGAAGGAGTTCCTTCAGTCTGCTTGGTGTTATTGTCTCAGGTAAGGAACCAATCACAACACGGTTTGAAGGTTTGCCACTGCTAGATGCCTTGGTTACAACAACACGGTTCGCTTTCGAGTCAGGTGTGGAACTAGATGTCTTACCCTTACTTTCGGAAGGACCAACCACAATGCGCTGTAAAAGCAATAACAATATTGTGACTATTTTGAAAATACCAGTGAAAATCCATTTCTTACAGAGAATCCTGGTTCATACAATATTTGCATCCAAAACATCTTCCCATTTGAACCACAGAGCTGAAGTCATTAAAGAGTTATGGAAAGAGAAAATGAAATGAGCCGCGATCAACTGATAAATGAAAGATATCCAGTCAGTGGATTCTGTGGACTGACCTTAGAGGAACTATTTTCAGAATGTCGTGACTCCCTACTTTCCCGTCTGTGAGATGATCGATCTCTGCTTCGACTTCTTCTATGACCTTCCTTTGGCTTCTCTCTGTCTCTAGGTCTATCTCGTTCCCTCTCTTTTGCTTTGTCCCGGTCTGCTCTGTCTCTTTCTCTGTCTCTTTCTCGTGGTCTGTCATGACGTGTTTCACGGGAGTCCCTTTGTTCCCGTGGTTCTCGCTCTCTGGGTTTTTCTCTTTCGTTCCTCTCACGATTCCTGTAGGCTTCTCTGTTTCTGTCTGGCCGTTCTCTGCCATAAAATAATAGTCCAGAAACATCAAGTATGAAAAATTAGTGCAAAATGCATATGAGTATACTGCAGCTGAGCTGGGCTTCCTTGAGAGACAGAAAACTTCAGCAATTGCAGAACTGGTACAATGTAATTTGCAAATCTTCCAACCCACATTTTGAACCAAACCAATGTGATCTAATAGATTGTTTCACTTTCTGGGTATTTCGCTGGCCTCAATTGTAACTAATTTAACTAGCAAACAGGTTAGGAAAGTGACAACAATTGATTTTGAATTCCTACAAGTTTGATAACAACCCAGGCTTTAAAGAATCATCATCAACTAATCCAAACCTGGTCCTCTCTCTTTCACGAGACCTGTCTGAAGGTCTTTCCTTGTCACGTTCCCTTCGAGTGTCCATTCTTCTTGGATTGGGGACTGGCTTAGCTGCACGAAGGGGTGATCGTGGCTGAGGAGTACGTGGTGAGACAGATCTTGAAAATGATCTGGACCTGGAAGAAGACCTAAATAGGTATTTCAAGATGAATATTATGAACTTTTGTCTAGCAAGTTAAATTTACTCCAAGCATGACTTTGCATGACCAGCATGTGAGAATTTGTCTGGAATTTGACACCACGGCCGATATTGAAAACCTGTTATGATTCTCACATGCCTTGCAGGTCAACACAGACATTATTCTTTTAAAATAATCAAGTACCTGGATCGTGACCGTGATAATGATAAGGAGCGTGAGCGGGTCCAAGACCTCCCAGGCGATCTAGAGTAGGAGCGAGACGCTGATCTTGATGGTGACCTTGAGGCACTGCTGAAGTCACTCTCTGCACTGTCAGCACTGTAACGCCGACGCTTCTTTGATTTGTGAGTCTGAGGACAGAAGTTTAAACTTGGCAATAAAGTCCTTTAACATTGATCACATCAAACATTAAATGGGGGACAAATTTGTGTACTGTACATATAGCAAATTCTGATTTCTCTCGACCTTTAGCTTTTAAACTCAAAATGATTGTGTTCATAACTCACCTTTGGGTGTTTATCCAGTCCATATGTAGCAGCATAAACTTCCCTTTGCTGTTGCATCAATTGTTGCCACTCTGCTCCATACATAGCAGCATAGTCATATGGATACTGCTGGCCATAGGGATACTGCTGCTGCTGCCGAGCTGCTGCAGCAGCAGCAACTGCTGCGGCAGCTAATCCAGCACCTTGTGCTGCAGCCATCGCTGCAGCTGCTCCAGCTGCATTGTATCCTGGTGGAGGCATTCCAGCTCGCATTGCCGAATTAGCAGCTTCCATATTAGAAACTGTCACACGATTACCAATGACAATTCGATCAGGTTCAGACATGGCAACCTCTGGATGTTGGTTCATTACTGGTGGTCGCATTCCAGGCTGCATGGCCCCTGGATGCATTGGGCCTCCGGGAGGTACTGCAGCTGGAGGCATCCCAGGTGAGGGTCTCCTTGGTGGCATGGCTGGGTGCTGCTGTCCAGGTAAGGGGCTGGGTCCACCTGGTCCACTGCTGGGGGGTCCTGCACCTGGTGCCCCTGGTGTTGGGGCACGACCTGGTAATGGGCCACGAGGTGGGATCATGTTTGGTGCTCCTGGAGGAGGCCCCTACAAAATGACAATACATTGCAAAATAAAGCAGGTGTTTGGTATGGTATAATTGAAGAGGTGCGTGGAATAAAGCCCTTAGTGACTTTTGGAAAACTCTGAAGTAACCAGCATTGAAATACCTTCCAGCCATTGTTACAGTTTATTATTCATTATTGTCTAAAAAGAACTAGTAATAATAATAATATTAAGAGTTTCTTTCAGACAATAATTAAAACCAGAGTAAACTGTAACAATAACTGGAAGGTATTTCAATCCTAGCTAGCTCCAGATTTTCCAAAAGTCACCCACCCCTTCACTTGGCATGGGAAGATGTTAGGAACAAGTTCCTCTTGAGTAATTATCTCAGGGTTTTCATTAAGTGCCGACGGCTGGCTAAAAAACTGGCTACTCTAAAATCTGAGCCACCAACTATTCATGAAATAATACCTGTGTAAGTTGTTAGGAGTAATTTAGTGAAATACAGGTTTTTAGGAATGTGACTGAAGCTTGACGGTCTTTGTCAGTTTTCCTTTTCAAGATGTTTTGTATTTTTTGTCCCTCCATCTTGAAGAAACACGTTATGTTATGTTTGTCTAAGGACAGTCAAGTCTATAGCTAGAGAAGAGGCATGGGGTCACCATGTGGTGAATGTTTCCAATAATGCTAGCACTGTATTCTTGGTATTTTGACCTTTTCCAAAATTGATTTTTTTCAGAACATATCACCAAGAGAATAATGAAAAATAGCATTTCTGGGCCTCTCAACTTCAAAATTTTCAGAGGGAGCATGCCCCCAGACCTCACTAGAGGTTTGTTCCTTAATCAAGTAAATGGATGTCAGTCATTTCCTTTATGAAACAGGCCCCCTACTTCCTTAATTAATGAGACCCCTGTTATCTAGTATTTTTCTGATCAACCAGTGAATATTTTACCCTAGGCTGTGACATTGTATGGACACCAGGAGCCATTCCACCATGAGGTGGCCTCATTTCATTTTCTGGAAAGTGCCCAGGCCCAGATCTTGGGCCAGGTCCTTGCCCAGGACCTTGTCCAGGGCCTTGCATGGGACTAGGTCCACCTGGGCCCATAGGCCTTGGGCCTGGTTCAGATCCCATTCCAGGCCTGGGTCCCTGTTCTGGACCCATGTGAGGACCTCTGACTGGAGGTGGTCCTCGAGGGCCAAAATCTCCTCCAGGGCCTGGTGGAAAAGCACCCTCTGGCCGCATGGGGCCTGACTGGGAAACTGGCAAAGGAGGTCCTGGCATTTCAGGTCTTGGAGGACCTGGATGCGGCCCTCGCATGGGAGGTGGACCTGAAAAAAAAAGACATAACAATGTAAGGCCACAATAATTGTGTCAGACAACACAAATGCTACGATGACACAGCGCCAAAATAGTTTTCCACGCACTATGGACAGATTTCTATATCTTAAAAGGGTATGCTAGTATTTCAATTTTTTCCAGGGTTTAATTTCAAAGTTGCTTAAGTTGAAACTGCCATGATCATTGATGTCTTCATATCTTTAACTCTGCAGTTCAAATAGACGATCTTTCATACATTCACTTGCATTCTTCACCACCGTCTATGGTTATAGACAACAAGACCTGCTCCCAGATGGCTTGATAGCTTTAGTTGGTAGAGCACTGCACTAGTATCGCAGAGGTCATGGGTTTGAATCCTGTTCAAGCCTGAATTTTTTTTTCAGACTTTAATTCCACAACTGCTTAAGTTGTGTATAACTGCAATGATCGTTGATATCTTCACATCGTTCTCTGCAGTTCAAATATATGATCTTTTGTTTATTCACTTGCATAAACATCCCTGGAAAGAATTTGGCAATCTTGTAATCTCAATCTTTTAGGATCTTGGGCCATATTTACACACCAGGTTTTTCCTGAGTCACAAACAGGATATTTATCACCTTGAGTACTTACAGAAATGCTCAGACCCATTTTGGACAAAAGGGTTCAAACAAATTCTCGGAGCAATTTTCATTCAGATGAAATGTTCCTTACCCTCTGGAATTCCCCTTCCACCTGGAGGAGGTCTGAAGTGTGGGTTGATATGAATATTCTTTCCCTGTGGTGGCCCTGGAAAGAACAGTAAGGCATTACTCTTTTTGTATGAACCTGATGTGTTGTAACTTGCATTAATGATTATTGATTGAAGAGTGCTTTAGGACAACATGCTAGGGAAACGAGCAGCAAGGATAACACAACATGTACACAAGGTTAATCTTCTATAAGGAATTTTCTGGCTAGTTTGCTGATTACATTCAACTTAGAATTTGCGTTCATGAAGCTCTTTGGTTAATCCTTGTCTTAGAGGGGAGGGAAAGGAATACGATTGCAAGCAAAAATACATTTTCCTCTGTTAATGTACATGTAGCATTCAGCTCCAGTCGACTTCCACTCTTCGCCGTTTCTCTAAAACACCCAGGATTTACGCTGATCATAGCTCCCAATAATTTTACTTCAGGGTAGCCATTGTAAATAGGTTTATCTGAATAGCAAACAAAAATCACTACAACACAGTAACAGTTGTGCTAAGAGGATCTACAAAACAATCATACTCGGTGGGAGGAATGGTCCATCTGGTGGCCCAGGCATTGGGCCGGGAAGTGGCCCATTGGGTCCTGGTGGAAAGCGTGGTCTGGGACCAAATCCAGGGCCATGATCCATCCCTGGCCCCGGCCCATGTCCCATTCCTGGTCTTGGGCCATGCATGAAGGGATCTGGTCCTCTTGGCGGAAAGTGGGGATGCATTCCTGGTCGAATCATTCCGGGAGGTGGCGGTGGTCCCCTACAATAAAACAGAAACTAATCATGTTTCTGTAGCAAGAGTGTTGATATATCTGTTGTAGGTCAAAATGAAATTCAGGTTAAAATGAAATTCCTTTGCCTCTTAACCCTAATTATTCATGAATCATGAATAATTAGGGTTAGAAGACAAAGGAAATTGAGAATCAAACTAGGTTAAAATCATTTTAACCTGAATTTCATTTTGACCTGCAACATATCCACTTGATGGGATGTGAGTATCTAAACAATGTACATGTATTTATCACAAGAAACCTCAAGCTTGTTTGCCAGAGTGCAAAGAAAACCAGTTTCCCAGCAAGCTGTAAATGGGAGTTACAAGGCTGACAGTAATTTTTACTAACATCTTTCCCCCTCCCCCAAAACATTTTCCACTAACATGATTCATTAAAAATTAAAATTACAGCATACAACAATTTGACCTCTGATGTGTACATTAGCTCTGTAATTTGAGTGTTTCCAAACTTGATCAGGGGTTTCATAAAGGGCTGGGTACTGGACAAATTGAATAGCTGTGAAGATGATTTTGCCTGCCTGGTTTGACCACCTAGAGGAATGCTTTTCTTGTTAAGAAGCTCAGTTCAAACAGTTTTGCCTTCCTACTGAAAACATTAATGAAACCCCCTGCTTAACCTAAACCCCAAAATTCACTTGACATTGGGCAAGTGAAGGACAAAATCCACTGGTTCAAATGGAAAATCAACTAGTCCCAGGCTATCAGCCATGGCTTTCTTTGTGCACTGGTTTGCTCTAACTGTTTATCTGTCTGGGTGGAGTCAGAGTGAAGTGTCTTGACCAAGAACACAGCACAGGGACACCACTGAGAGTCAAACCTGGAACTCTTTATCACAAGGTCACTACAACCCAATAGGGGGAGGGCACTCAAATGAAAAGATGGGGGATGCTTGTGGTTTCACTAAGGGGTGTAAATCACAGATTCAGATCTCACCAAGGGTGTTCAGGATGGAATGCCACTAGTTTTAGCTGTCAAGGTATCTTTTAAGGTTGCACTCAAAGGAATTATAATTGAAATGCTGTCTGTCCATTTTGAAGTAGTATGTTTTAGGGGTCAAATGAAGCTTGAGCCACGTCCAGATAGGTCTCCCTTTTCTGATGAACATTCCTGACTTTTTCCCTCACCCGGGCACTACAGTTCTCAAGGAAATAACAAGAGAGAACTGTCACAACCTCTCTTGACTTGGCTAGCCACGGACATGAGAAAAATGTAAAAAGAAAAATAAATGTCTAGGGCATACATCATTGGTCCTCCTCTACCACGACCCCTTCCAGGATCTCTCCTATTCCAGTTTCTGTCATCATGTTTTTTGAAGTCCCTCTCTAACAATGAAAGAAAAATAAAAGTTTCATTCTTTGTTTAAAGTACTTGACATACAAATTAAAATGAAAGGAAATAACTACAAGTCACCCGAAGTGTTCATTTTTGGAAGAGAACTACATTTATGCCTAAATTTAATGCTATTCTAGAAATTATTGGTACTATAATGTCATTAACACAGTTGTAATGTTGTCAATGTCAGAGAGACAAGCAAATAAGTCCTTTGAAATTTTCAAACTTCACATTACAGTTTGAAACTTTTTCTCATTGAATGATACGGTTGATGATCAAACAACTTATTTTTCACTGTCACGGCAAATATTGTTCCTGTATCAATTTGGAAAACACGGGGTGATAAAGTAAGGATTTGAAGACATGACTGATCATCACAGTTATATAGACAACTTTAGCAGTTGTGAAATTTACATGTAAGCCTGAAAAAGTTCAGGTCTGAACGGGATTTGAACTTGAATGGGTTTCGAACTTCATATCTTTCTTTGTTCAAATGCATGATCTTTCATATAATTACATGTACTTGCAATGTGAGGATTATCAACAACTTTTCTAAGGAGGAATAAATTGGGGCAAAAATCTTTGAACAGCCATTCATTCAAGTCTTCTTCCACATACTTTGTTCCTGTTTCTCAAACTTGTGTTGTTCTTTCGGCCGCTCAGACTTGAAACGCTGTCTTTCCTTTTTTCCTTCATCTTCACTGTCACTGTCATTTTTCTCTTCTTTTTTACTGGAGGCAGCATTAGATTCCTTTTTCTCTTCAGCTGTAATGAAACACAATGTCTCCAATCAGATCTTGGACGTAAAATGTAAAAATTCTAATCTGCTATTCTGTTATAAGTACTTACAGGTAACTAGAGTAGCACCTTAGGTTACTGTAGACCTTCAGGGGCAGATTTTGCCCAAAATTCAAGACTAAATTCTCTCAAAAATAAAATAATTTAAAAGCTTTAAATGTGAACAAGTTAACCACAAGAATGTGATCTGCAAATTTTGATAAGCCAATTAGAATGTGTCGACCACAGAGTTGAGTGGTACACTGTAAAAATTTTTTGTGGCAATCTCATCTGGCGACTCATGTTTTGCTTCTTTTGATTATCCCTTGCATCTTGCAATTGCTCACAGACATATCCTGGCTTTTGTTGATTGTATTTGTCTTGCAATAGACTAGTTGATTTTGCAGTCTTTGCATTTACAAATTTCAACGCAAGAGTAAATCACAAGTGAATATTGACGCCACCCAGGGTTCTCATTAAGTGCCGGCAGCCGGCTAAAAAACCGGCTACTTTTAATTTAGAGCCGCCTACTTTTCGGAGATATGCTTGCTATAAACAATGACACAAAGCAAAATAAATTTAAATCTGTATTTAAAAATTTACCTGCTGAAATAAACATACTTGCTTTTGGGTGTGTTACCTCCTTATTTTGCATCTACATTTAGATAAGCGTGAATCAACCGAGTGTAAACTTAGAAGCCATTTCCAGCAGCAAAACGTGTTATGCAATGCGCAGCTCCTACCTTTTGTGAAATTCCGCTGACCGATATCTGTTGTCAATAAGTTCGGCGTGGCGTTTGGCGTGAACAAGGCGAGAATTCCTAGTGTGTAATTAATTATCAAGTAGCCATGAGCAAAAGAAAACCCACTATAAGCCAGCCTGGAATTGATCGATATTTCTGTAAATCACGAAGAACGGAAAGTCAGGAAGATGAAGGCGAGAAAACAGCCGGTGATGGCGATCGGCAAACACCAGCTATCCCCACGACGAGTAATTCAACAGCACGTGTTGATGAAGGTGAGAAAACAGCCGATAACAGCGATAGGCAAACACCAGCGATTCCCACGACGAGTAATTCAGCAGCACGTGTTGATGAAGATGAGAAAACAGCCGATAACGTCTATCGGCAAACACCAGCGATGCCCACTTCGAGTAATTCAGCAGCACGTGTTGATGAAGGTGACAAAACAGCCAATAGCGCAAGCATCCATCCTGTGTTGTCACAGGTACAGTGCGAAGCATTGATAAAATAGTTTTTCAATCAAGGTAAAGTTCACAACTACTATACCTGTTTCAACAAATGTTCAAAGCTCACTGAACAGGAATTGCAAAGAATCAAGCCTAAGAAGTTTCTTTCTGCCCAGAATGTGCTAAAAGAACATGATGCGGCTACTGCACAGGCAATCTATGACTTGCTCAAAGAGGACCTTCTTTCATCACAGTTAGAAATAAAAGATGTGATGGGGCTGGCAACAGATGGTGCATCTGTCATGGTAGGCACAAGGGAGGGTGTAGCTTCTAAACTAAAGCGAGATAATCCATGCACCATTTCTATACACTGTGTATGCCACAGACTAGCACTTGCATGTACAGATTCTAATGAAGACACCAAATACATTCAAGATGTATCTGATATACTAAGACAAACGTGGAAGCATTTTGAGAACTCACCCAAGCGAATGGCATTATTGATGAAAGTACTAGCAAATGTGAATGAAGTGAGAGTGAGCTCCACCAAAGGCAAGAAGTTGTTGGCCAAAAAACTGAAAAAAGCTTGCAAAACCCGATGGCTAAGCTTTGACAAATCCGTAGAAGCTATGAAGCAACAGTACTGTGGTGTAATACAAACACTGCAAGAGTTAGACAGTAAACACAATGATGCCACAGCAGCTGGCCTTTTAAAGAAGATGAAGAATGCAAAGTTTATTGGAGCATTGTACATTTTAGCAGAGATTCTTCCAGTACTTTCAAGTCTTTCTCTAACATTTCAAAGAAGCAACATAAATTTCTCCCTTATTCAACCACAAATCAAAGCAACAAAACAACGTTTGAACAAAATCGTTGAGGATGAGATCCCTATGGACAAACTACAAGTAGATGTCGACAGCTTTACAAATCTTGGATGTGATATCACATTTCCTCCCACCTCATATCAACAAATGCAAAGCCTTACACGAAAGTATGTAGCAGCACTATCAAATAATTTGGATCAAAGATTTGCTTCTAGTTCTGATGTTATTAGTGCCCTCAGTATCTTTGATCCAGTAAATGTGCCAGGATATGAAGCTGATGGTTTTCAAGAGTATGGAAATGCTAGTGTTAACATTTTAGCCAAACACTTTTTCCAGATTGAAACAGAACAAGTCCAAAAGCTAAAAACAGAAAAGCTTCTAGCAGAGTGGTCAAATATGAAATACCATGT
Source organism: Micromussa lordhowensis (assembly GCA_964020085.1). Classification (NCBI taxonomy): domain Eukaryota; kingdom Metazoa; phylum Cnidaria; class Anthozoa; order Scleractinia; family Lobophylliidae; genus Micromussa; species Micromussa lordhowensis. The sequence continues at coordinate 5,509,206 of OZ026601.1, read as the reverse complement.
AAATGATAACATTAAGAAGATGATTCCAACAGAAGTGAAGTCTGGTTCAAGTAAAACCACCACTACAGAATGGTTTCTGCTTCATCTACTTAAAAATAAATCTTCATTTGTCACATTCTTCCCCCTCCTTCTCTACATCGCAGAAGTAGTTGCCAGTTTGCCAGTTAGTAATGCATGGCCAGAGAGGGGGGCGAGTGCTGCAAAGAATGTGAAGACTCGCCTAAGAAGCAGGCTCCAAAATGACATGCTGCAAGCAATACTGGCTGTGGGAATTAATGGACCAGATGTCCAGAGCTGCTTGCCTGTTGTAAAGGAAGCTGTAAGAGTCTGGCTTGAGGCAAAGGGGAGAAGAAAACTTCCAAGGGTACCAAAGTCAAATAACCCTACACCAGGGCCATCCGTGGTGATTGTCCAAACAAAGGAAATGGGAGTACAATGTGAAAGGGAGGAGACAATTGTTCAGAGTGGCACAGCTGCGGAAGACAGAGAGCATGAGGAAAATGAAAATGAGGAAGAAATTGATGAAGCTCTAGATGCCCTTAATCTACCATCCAAAGGTTCAGAGAGTGACACTGACTCTGACTCCGCTTTTGGATCTGACACTGATGACTTGGCATTTTAGTTTTTTCTAGCTTTGCCAAATGGTGAGTCAAGCTAACTCTGCCACTTTCTCAACCACTTTCTGATAGATTGAAACAAGTTCAAATCAATACACACAAACAGTGACAAAAAGGGTTTTTATTTAAACATTTTTTCTGCTTTGAATGGCCTTGATGTTATAAAAAAACCTTTACTTTAGTGGAAAACTGCCCTTTTGGGGTTTGTAGTGTGACCCCATTATTAGGGTTCATTAAAGAGCTAAAATTTAAAGAAAAGAAAAATTTTCAGTAAAATTTATTCTTAAGTCTCTTGTTGAAAATTGTTTTTTTACTACAAAATTGCTTGCCAAAACACACGAAATGGCATATCTGACCTTCTAGATTTTGACATTTTTCTGGGGGAGCATGCCAGACCCCCTAGAGGCTCGTGCCTACGGCACTCATTTCTCCCGCCGCCTACTATTCTTTTGAAGCCATCTACTCCAAAACTTATTGAGAACCCTGGCCACCCTCTTCTGGCATGCAAGGTGATTGTCAATGATATAAGGTTTACCACATTTTTCTCTAAAAAAAGCAGCATGCAAAGAAAGTATTTTTCAAAAGGCACCTCTGAAAGTTTACAGTAACCTTAATTGTGCAGCAAGACTAAAAATATTAATAATACACATGAAAAAATTACTTGATTCTGATTGGCTGAGAGCAGTGCAGTTCAAGTGTAACACCAGTGCAAAAAGTGTATCCAGTGCAAAAAAGGTAACACCAGTGCAAATTACACATCACAATTTTGGATAATGATTGGCAGAAAGACAATGAGAAATTTTGTAGGCCAATGATATCATGTAAAGCCGTGACCAAAATTTTGTATGGAAACTCTGAAAAAAGGTTCTATCTAATGCGAAAAAAAATGGCTTCAAGAAACGTCTTCCAGCAATTTTTCTGCGCGAATTTTTTATGTTTGTATTATTAATAAGTAATCATACGGGTTTTCTTGTTCAATTTGAAATTAATTTGCACTTGTGAGTTTTTTAAAAAGCTGAAATTGCACTCGCCAAAGCGGCTCGTGCAATTTCAGCTTTTTGAAAAACTCACTTGTGCAAATTAATTCCAAATTGAACTCGAAACCATATGATTACCTATACTTATAGCAACTGTTGTACCTTTTTGTGGCGTCTTCTTGTTGTTCTCAGCTGCACCTTCAGAAAGCCCTTTGATTTCTTTGTCAATTTCGTCCAACTCATCATCACCATGTATGCTCACAGCATCCAAATCAACATTGTTTGCACTACAAAATTACATCGAAAGTGTGTTAAACAATGGCATATAAATTTCTGTCTATCCATAATTACCAATTAGTGGTAATTTCTGGATGGACAGAAGGACAAAAGCACAGCCAGCAGGTCAAGTAAGAAAAAAGGAGGTCAAGGAACATAGAAGATACACATGTTATGTCTGATTTGGTTTTCAACTTACCCATCACCTTCATCATCACTCTTCAACAGCTTTTCCTAAAAAAGGTAAATAAATTTGACAATAAAACATTCTGAAAAAAATTAATGACAACGTTTTAATGTTTGCTCAACGTGAATGTAAATTTTAACGTCAATTTTCTATTTTGAAAAGATGCAGATTGAAGTTTGATTGTTTAGTTTTTGTGAAAACTTTCATTAAGGAAATGGACCCTGTGTTTAATACCCAGAAAAAACTTAATTTGTTCCACACTTTTTACATGACTCTGTGCGTGCAAATATTATAAAATTGTATCATTGTTTTCTTTGCATTTGTGTCTGTTAGGAATTTTTATGTCATTCTAATATTTGTACCATTTTTATTCACTCAATTGACTTCATAATGACATTGAGCAAACGTTGAAACATCATCGTAAATTTTCAAACCCATATGGTTTCAATTAATTAACTTCTATTTTATCTCAATGTTTTATAACAGAATTATGAAGTAAATCTCTTCTATGAAAGGTCAGATTAAAATAAAAATACCCATATTTTGAGTGACACTACTACAGTTACAGTACAAAAATACATATCAACATAACTAAGCACTTCGTGTGTCTTTTTTATGGCATTCGACACACAAGGCCTCACTAGAATTATACAACATGTCATTTTCATTTTAATTATTTCTTAGAAACTTAATTTTGTTGATACCTCGTCAAGATCTTCCAAGTCATCTTCGGCCTTTTTTGACTGAAGAAAAACAGAAAGGTTCAGAAAAAGTTATCTACATTGTAAACACTAGATACCAGCAAAATGGAGATTTCCCAGTGTTTGGCACCAGTTAAAAATGGGTTACTTTCTTTTCAGGTGTTTGGTCACATTGGTTTTTAGAGTTCAACAGTTCTAGAAAGCTACATATTTACATTTTACATTTATTGTTTTGTTGATTCAGATCCAGACTACAGATGTTACTCATTGCTTTATTGCTACAGCTCTGTTTCTATGGCCAAGAATGACCACACTCGCCAGGCAACATTTAGCAAATTTAAATTTTATTCCCTAATGTTGCCTGATGAGTGTGGTTATTCTTGGCCAAACAAAACAGAGCTGTAGCAATAAAGTGATGAGCAACATCTGAAACCTGGATCTGAATAAAAAAAATGATAGTTACCGCTCCTGTCAAGTCGAGTGCTCTTGAAAAATTGTTCTATCTAAGTATCCAGAATTTACATTTTATACAATGTATTTACGTATTTTGAACTACCTTTTTGGCAGCCGGCCCTTTAGCTTCTCCATCAGCAGCCTTGGAATTGTCTTTTCTAAAATAAAAAAAAGTTAGTTAACTACTAACAAAAAATTACACACACACAGGGTTTGTACCCTTTTTCAGAAACAAATTTCCAGGACTTTTCCATGACTCAGACTGATTTTTCCACGACTCTTACTCTCAAGATCGTAATGTTAATTACCCTCACTGTCGCCTAAACATTTTAAATTTTTCACTTGAGTTCCACAGATTTCCAGAACTTTCCAGGACCAACAGCCTTTTTTTCCAGGACTTTCCAGTCCTGGAAAATGCCACAATAAAATTCCAGGACTTTCCAGGTTTCCAGGACTCATACAAACCCTCACTTATTATTGAGCTCACAAGGTAAATCTTTATACACTAAACAACAGTATCCAAATCTTCATAAGGAAAAATCAAATTCAATCCTGTGGATTGGAAATCAACTGGTTAATTTGTGCCAAAGGTACAAATGTAGTAAGTAGGTACATGTATGTTAAACAGAAGCCCCCCTGAAGGGAAGCATAACAATGCTATATCGTATGCACAGTCTAGCAAGTCCATGCGTTCAAATTTGTAAATGCAAACACTGCACAATATCACCTAGTCTATGGATTAAAAGACAAATCCACAACAGTCAAATATCCCTTTAGTTAGAACAGCTGCTGGTCCGGGGTCATTCAAGTACAGAGTTGTCAGAACAGCTTAGATAAAGATCTCAAACTAAGTTAGAAAATTATAGTAACATTTTCAGTAAACTTAAGCAAATATTATTAGACGTTTAGTTAATAAATTTCTCCCTTTTATGCATTGGTTTTATATATACATTAGTTTACTTTAGGTTGTAACATAATTTGTAGTGATCACTGAAAAGCCCCTCACTCGCTGAGGGGAATGTTCAATAAAGTTTAATCATCATCATCACTGCAAGCATCTTGTAGTAACCTAGAGGCTTTCTTGTTAGATTCTGACCCAAGTCACTTAGGTTTAAATGTACATGTATATTGCTGACAACTCAACATTAATAGTGTGTCTCTCTCTACTCAGGAGTTTAAATGTATATCCACAAAATGTTACAAAAAAAAGTAGGGGGTTGATTTGCCATGGAATAACATACCACCCTTAAGGAGCAGCAATTCTTCTACTCTAGTCACTATGGAAACAGTCATATAAAGTTACCAGAGTGCAATTTTATTTCTGGTCTAGAGCAGTTTTCAATTGAGTGCTGAAAAGCAGGGGTCGAAATGTTCCAGACTGTTTACCTGTGTCTAGTGACAGGCAGAATGTTTTTTTTAACCTGTCTCTACCAACATCCAACTTGAACAATGTTATTAATATTATTTTATTTTCACTTTTTGAAACTCAACTGGGGTTGTACAATCATTAATAATAACCTGATAGAAAGCAATGACTTACAGGTCAAAAAACGATCTATATTGCGAACTCGCGCTTGATCGGCAAAGAAACGCGGGAGAAGACACACTTGCCGTCCTTGTCATGCACACTACAAAGATTGCGTCATCTTGCTGTTATTGAGTAAAGTCTGGTAAATACTGTGCAAGAGCTGCATGAGTGAGAACAACTTCGGGTGGAAAAATGGATGAAAATATTATTCAAATCAATAAATTCTGTATTACTAAGGTTTTCTTACCTGTCGCCAGGGACAGGCATCAATATTTTTTACCTGTCACTTTCTGAAATTACCTGAAATCGACAGGTAGACAGGCAACATTTCGACCCCTGTGAAAAGTAATGTCGGTTTTGAACTGCTGTGCTACACAATTAGCTTAAAAAACGCATGCCACTAGTTCTTCCAAAAGTAAAACCTACACCAACTGTGCATCATTCCTGTGCTTCGCATCAGCTACATGTTTACTGGATCATCTGCAACCTTTATGATTGGCTAGAGTGATAACTTTGGTTTTAGTTTTCCTCGCTGCACCAAAACCGACATCTCCAAATTCCAATCTAACCAGAATAGAGGACCCACATGAAAACCAGCCAAGGCTGATGTGGCCTCCTCTCTGAATTTTGCAATTTGTTATCTTTTATTCAAGGAAACTTGACACAATGAAAATAATATACTTTATCATAATCATTATCTTTATCATGACACTTCAACACATCGTCCATTGAACTCAGCTTCTTACTTTGTCTTATCAGGTGTTACATTCTTCTTTTGTTTTAGACCCTCTTTACTTGGTTGTCGGTGAAGTTGCTGCTTCATAGGTCTCCTCCCCCTGCCCCTGTCATTCCACGGGGGAGGCCCGTCAAGCTCTCCTGGAGGGAATCTTGGTCTCATGGGTCCTGGCATCCCCATTGGCCCATGGGGACCATGAGGGCCAGGCATGTGACCACGCATCATGGGCCCAAGGGGTCCACGGGGATGTGGGCCAGGCGGACCCATCATCATAGGACCTGGTGGTCTTGGCATGGGGCCTCCTGGGGGCATGCGAGGCCCATGTGGGCCACCAGGACCAAAGGGAGGGAACGGCTGTGGACCATGATGTCTGAATGGCGGCCTGGGACCTCGTCTTCCATGTTCTACATAAAAAAAAATTAATTATTACATAACTGTAAGTTCAAGGAATTCATTAAACTTCAAAATACAAAAGTAAAAACATATGAAGGCTACACAATGAAACATATTACAAACATGCAATTTTGGAGGGCAATGCCAATAGGTAGCTTCCATATACAAAACACTACTGATTAAAAACTTACCAAAGTCAACTCCAAGGCTCCCAAGTTCATCTGTCAAAAAAAAATAAACAACTAATGATTGGCATGATCATGTTCCACATAATAAAAAAGCAATCATCCTGAGATCATACATGTACATGTAAGGAATTTGATATTCTGTGAAGCTCTGTCCAGTGGCACACTTGGGAAGATAAACATGTTTATCTATTCAGAATTGGCCAAAATTTTTCAAAAGAAGTAAAATGCCCAAGGGTTTTCCCGTTAGCAGAGATGGGCACCCCTAAACTTGATAGATTTGAGTGTAGTAGCAATCTACATAGCAACTACACAATGGATGGCTGCTCTTGAAGGAGAATTTAACAAACGTATTTGACGATACAGTGGCCATTTTGAATTCTATTGTTTCAAATAGCTATTATGGGATGCACAGGAGCAAATTATCAGTATTTGCCCCCTAAGCATCCCATAATGGCTATCTGAAACAATAGAATTCAAAATGGCCGTCACATTACCAAAAAGGTCCATTGATGGCTTGCTTGATGGGGCCAGGGCTCGAAAAAAGCCCTGTCCCATTATTGGACAAAGTAGGTTTTCCTTCTGGGCAAATAACTTTTCATTCTCACTTTCCCAATGGGAAAAGGATCAGGCAAGTCATCTGCCAGCTAAATCATTAAAAGAGCAAACTAAAGCTACATGTAGCCCAAGACAAGCAAAATTTGATAGCTACTTGTCCCAAGAGCAAGCTGGAATTCGAATTTTTTCAAGCCACGTATGCATAGAACAGGAAACAGATTATGATCTCTGAATCTTAGCAGCAATCTAAGCATCTTGTTTGGCTTGGCTTTCTACAGAGGAAGCAATAAATTATATAATTTTTCAATAATTGGGCCCATGCATGTATATTTCTAATCAGAGACTCATGTCTGCCTCCTGTAGCATACAAGCCTAATAAAGTACATTAATTAACAACCCTGCAATGATGATTACACTCAGGGATATTCAAAATAAACAACTTTTGGGAATTTTTTCAACAGAAAATTTGTTTTTACGCATTTCATGAACTGACAAGTTTAGCCTGGGTATGAGCCCACACAAGACCGCATTGATGACAGCCTAAAATTAATTTACAAATGTATAATATCGATATATATACAAAGTAATCGGAAGACTGTCCTGAATTATATTTCATTGTGAAATAATTTCCGATATGACGAGCACCTTGGTTTTTGCTACATTTAACTATGATCGGCTGTAAACTTGCAAGCGAAAAAACAACCGTTTATAAAATACAAATTTACGCAGCGGCCACTTTCGGGAAAAAGAAACATCGTTTTATCAGAAATCCATTTGTACAAATGCAGCTAAAATAACCTTCAGATATTTTCATTGGCACCCCGCAAGCTATAAACGTCTTCGAGGCATAAAAAATCGCGCTGAAATCGAACACGAGGTGGCTCATTGCCGAAAACACGCTTTGTGATAGAAAACGCCGCAAGACCTTGTAACTTACCTTCGTGGATTTCTGAAAAATCCATCCTTCAGTTGATGAGAAACGATGAAATATCCTCTAATACGCTTGAAGCATCTAAAAATCGTTACAGTTGCAGCAACGAGGTTTATATTCTTCGCAAAATGGAGTGATTTTGATATTCGCGATTACAACAGCCCCGCCATTTCAGTTTGAGGTCGATTTTTGTTCGAACGCACGGGAAGGCGAGGTTACCAATGAACATGGAAGCGAGGTTCCTTTCCTCGTCGAGCAGGGCACCTGTGGGGATCGGGTGGGGAGATACAGGGACATAGTGGCAAGGAAAAAAAAACTCTTTTACCTCTTGACTTCTTGCAATCTAAGATTTATGATCCCCAATGATCCTACTTGTTTGCGTTAAGGAAAATAATGATTGTCACATCATAACAGTTAGGAGAAGACATGAAACAGTTTTATCCAAAAAAATTATAATAGTTTACTTTTTGATTTTTTGGTTTTCAAAAATTGCTAATATGACGCTAGTTAAGCAAATGCTAGCAAAAGCCTAAGATTGAAACTCGTGTTTTCTGTTTTTCGCTTTATGAAAAAGCGGGACGTTTCCCGCGGTTGATCCCGAACGTCGGCCATCGAATTTAGCATGCCCGAAAGGAGTTGTGGTCTGTTACATTCCCGTTGAAACTGTTTAATGATGGCCGTCGATCATTGGAAAACAATTTAGCATTTTCCCCGATTTCCAGTAGTTTTTGGTCATTTTACCAGTGTGGTAGTTAAGGAGGACCATCCATGAATACTGCAATAGCAAAGAAAACGCAGGAAACGTTAGGGAAGGTCATAAAGAAGCCTCCCCTAACGGAGAAATTGCTGAGCAAGCCTCCATTCCGATTTCTTCATGACATCATTACCGAGGTACAGTGATTATTTTTGCGAAAGTGTACTTTGTTGGTCCTGAGAGTTTTTTCTTAATCTCTGATATTGCCTCAATCTTCTAGGTTGTTAAAAACACTGGTTTTCTCAAAGGCTTGTACACGGCTGATGAAATGGACTCGGCTAAAGTCAAGGTAAGCCAGCTACAAGTTTCGTCACTGAAAGCGGTTGGTATAATTTTATCACATCTATTTCTTTATCCCTCGTTTGATGAATGATCTCTGGAGCTTATCGAATAATTGTTTTTCTTGAAGGAAAAGGAAGCAAAGATGCTTTTCCTGCAAAAAGCAATCGACGTTGTAGGTAAGACAGTTCGTGTCCTGCTGTTGTGTGTTGCTAAGAAACAGCGCTAACACTTTTGAGGCCAAAAACCTTTCCGTCGCGTAACCTTAAATCATAAATGATAATCATCTAGAATTCAATAGGAATAATTCTGCATGAAAGTGATTTGATCGTGTCTTACAATTCAGCCCTAAAGATACGATTATTTAGACGAGAAAGCTTGACAAATGTCGATCATATTTAGCTGTATTTAGTCCCAAACACGAATTTTTATTTAGCTTATATTTTATAGTTTCAAAAGGATACCTGTAAATAAGTGGTTCTTGTTTTCATTCGGTCTAATTTTTTCCGGTTTAGTGTCTGCGTATCGAGTTTTGCAATTTGGTACAATTACGAAAATGTTCTACCTAGCGACATGTAGGATATTTTACGTTCGGACAGAATTGACCAAATGCAACGATATAATTAAGCTTAAACCTAATACATGTTCTTCCCACATTGAGTATAATTATATCTCAAGTATACTGTAACTATCCATTTTTGTCGAGATCTAATGTTCACAACGTTATCATGACTTGTTGACAGAGAATTGGTTATCATAGCATTGCGATTTTAATTACATTAAGCCTCAATTTTTTTCGTTTCTGATTTGGTTATAAGCTTAAGTACAGTATATTTTGTGCGATTTTGTGTTGTTAAACACTACTGCTCGTAGTTTCATTATTGGAACTTTATAGTTGCAGATATTTTACTGAAATCGCTAGCCTAACTTCCAATTTAATCAATTGTTCCCTGATTAATTTTCAAAATGGACAGTGCATAATTTTACATTGATCTGCAGTATATGTAAATTATTATATTTTAGGCTTTTAATATGATGTTGATCACCGAAAAGGCCCTGAGGGGAGTGCTCAATAAAGTTTCATTCATGCATTCAATGTCATGCTGCCCATATTAAATGCAAATTTTTGGATTTTAAAATTCTGCAGACTGCCATCAAGGCCAGAAGGCTGAGTCTGGTTCTGTTCTTGTGTACCGGTACACAAAAGACCCAACAATATGTAACAGCTAAACAAAGGGTTGTAAACAAAGAGGACAACCCTGAGTCCAATTTTATTTGGGAAGCTGAGGAAATTTTTTCTAATTTGATAATTTCCAAATTTATATTGGACAAGTATGTAGTAGAAACAGTATAATATTATATTGCTTACAGAAGTGTCTAAATTAGGTGTTTATGTTGTACTTATTGTACTTTTATATCCAAGTGAGAATTTAATTTGTTCATTTGAGATACAATTGTTACCCATCTCTTCGGTGACTAAGTGTCACGTAAGACCTCAAATAAATTTTTGAAATTTTAGATGCCAAATTGGTAGTACATTGATGTACTGCCAATAAAATACAGCATAACGGAAATGCTATCCCTCCTAAAATTGACATGTAGTTTTTACAAAGCAGAATTAGATGGCAGATAGCTCAGTTATATAATTTTGCTAAGTAGCGTGATTACAATTGATTTGTTGAGGAAGTATTAGGAACGTATCATGTGTGCACTATGTATACATGTACATGTCACTTCAAGCAGGAATCAAATTAGCCCAACAAAACTAGGTGTGAAGTAGGTAACCTTTAATCTATTTATAGCACTTAAAGTTTTCAACCATGACAAATACTATTGATCCCAGATATCTGTTAAAATGCCTTTTTTCCAAGCCGTACCATGCACCATTAGTTTCAGCTGCAGATGAAAAAAAAGTGATCATGTGGTGAAAAACATGTCTTGCCTACAGTTTGCAGCACAGCTGTCACTAATTTCTCAAAAGTAGCAAGTTTGAGACCAGCCTCAAGAGCCCTCATGGGCCCGACGAGGATGAGTGTGCAAGTTTGAGGCAAATCTTATCAATGCAATGGATTTTGCATCATCTCTGTTAAACCTTTCTCTGTTACATACATGTATCTTGAAATTGTATCTTGCTAGAAAGTGCAAGACTCTGCAACAAAGTTGTAAACAAACTGTGAAGCACCTTCCCTGAGGAAAGATTCACTCATCACACAGTCATGAAATTTGTCATTAGTATACGTGATCACTTTTTTTTTAATCCGTTAATGAAACCAACGGTGCGTGCAACAGCCATAAGAAAGCCATTTCAACAGATGTCTGGGAGCAATAGTAATATTGTTTCCAACTACTTGAAATTATGGCAAATTAATTTACAAAATAGAACAAAAAATCCAAGGCTGGCAGTCTGTCCTCTAGATACCAGGAATACTTTAGGCTTCTCAATCACAATCATGATAACCATCCCATAACCCAGTCTCACTGAAAGAAAAGTTGTATCCTATAATCAAAGAAACGGTTAAAAATATGGTTACTCTAACTTTTAAGTTCTAGTGTAATTTACCAATGTTTTAATAATGTAGTCCAGATGATAATGGAAAAAGCTCTGCTTATCACACCATTTTTCTTTGGTAGCTACTAATTTCCATTTAATTACTGATTTCAAGTGGATAATTAACTAGGTAGACCAGTTTGATAGTTGCATCCTTATATTGTAGGTATGATAAATGGACAGCTGCCTGTACGTCCATCAAAAATCGTGGCTGGCCATGAACCAGAAAAGACGAATGAGTTCTTACAAGCGATGGGTATGGCAATTCTGAGCAAAGTAAGTCTACAACTTCATTTTGTTTGTTCTACATTACTTTATGAATTTTCTTCTCTTGGCCATTGTTTGATCATTGTAAAACTATCTCTCACTCACACCATGTAAAGCTGAATACCTCATGTGAAAATTCATTAATTGTAAGATCTACAGTAGTTAACAAAAAAATCATTGAATTGGTTTAAAATGTCCCTTCCATTGTAGAAAAGTAGCACTGATGCAGTTAAAAAGGTACTTGCAGGAGAAAAGCCTGGAAAAGAACCAAGGTTTGTGTAAAACTTTACATTGAATTGAAAATAAAATAAAATAAACAGGAATTGGCCACTGCACATCCAGGAGGGAGGGGGCTATTCATCCACTGCTTGCATTTCAAATTGGAATTAGAATTTGAAAAATGTCAGGGGGTTTTGAGGGAGAAAACCATAGATCCAAGAGACTAGAGTAAAACCCTTGGAACGAGGACAAGTCAGGACCAATCACAAACTTGACTTACTTATGACGCCAGTTCTAGCATTCAAACCTATCGTGAACCACATTGGTTTGTCAGGCAAGTGCCTCCCCCCCCCCCCTGCTAGGGCCAGTGGTAGTGAAAGCATGGAACTTCAATCTTACTTAGTAATTTATCTATGTAGACCCTATTTTCATTAGGAAAGAAACTCTTTGTTAGGCATTAAGTAATTAAAAATAATTATTAAATAATTAGAATGTTGCTGAGCCTACAATTTTGTGAAATTTTTAAAGTTGCCGTTGTTTTTAGAATTTTGAATTTATCCAAAACTTTGACATATGGTTTAGTTGTCTGTAAACTCTGTATGGCAATGAAGTTTAGTGCAGCTTTAATTTCCCAGGGTGTTATAATCCAATTTCTTGTGTTCCATATGCCCTATCAAGCAGACCTTACCTAACTATTGTTTTGATGAACTACAAAAGGATCTCGGCCAAAAAGAATCTTGAAAGTTTGAATGTGGTACTGAACAGAATCACGTTTTGCATGTGATTTGCATCCAGTAGTGACAGCAAGAAAAAGGAATCCAGAACAGGAAGTGGAAGCAAAGACAGAGAAAGCTCAAAGGAACGAGACAAAGAGAAAAATAAAGAGCGAGACAGAAGTAGAGACAGAGAAAAAGAAGATGACAAAGACAAACGAAAGCAGGTACTGCTCATTTGTATTATTGCATTGAGAAAAGATGAATGCTACATGTAAGTGTTTCGTGGTTTGTATGTCTGATGCATATTATCCACCACACTGGCTATTTTTCCATTGATTGTCATTTAAAGCAGCCACAAGTATGCACCAAACCGTTTCTTGAAGTTTATGTACATCAAGTTATGTAGAACTTCATATAGATGGCCCCTATCGAGTGTGTTAGAATTTCTTGTCTCAATTCTCTCAGGCGTCGGGGACGGAGACAAGATTCCGCAGTGAATAGGGATACCTCCAATTACAACACTGTGTAACACCCATCTCCCAAGCGCTAGTCTAAGGTTCACTTTCAAGTAAACCAGATCTCCATGAAACAATGCTTTCCCTATGTTATTTGGCATCCTTCTTATGTACATGTACAGTAACACTCAAAAGTAACTTGCCACATTCTTGCGAGACAAGAATCTTGTCTCACAAGATGAAACTCCCATCTCGAGAGGTATGAGTGTATACATGTATATAAAAATGTTTACCAAAAGCAAGCAATAAAGTGTTCATTTTGTAAAGTTAACAAAATTAACATAATTTGATGTAATTACTTGACATTCAATAAATATATAACCTAAAGGTAGGTTGTTTTGAGTTTTGTCAATTCAGTGATTGGGAACTTTCCAATTATAGGGTGACTCTTCCAGGAGGAAGGACAGTTCTAACAAGGCAGACAGTTCAGATAAAAGAAAACAAGATGATTCTACCAAGAGAGAAAAGGAGAAAGAAAGGGAGAAGGAAAAACAGTCAGACAGAGGAAGAGAAAAAGAGAAGGTATTAGTAATGTTACTTTAATTCCCTTTTCTCTTTCTCTTGTTGTTGTACATGTATGAAAGATGTTGTATGAAGAATTAATATCACTTAACAATAATTATTATTATGTGATGTAATCTTTCAAACAACTTTTCTTGTTTCTTTGCTAAAAAATGGTGAGACAACTTTTTCATGTAGTACATTTTTCATGTAACACATTTCTTGGGAGAAAAGAAAAAAACAAAACAAAAAAGAAATATTCTAAGTATGGTGATTTAGATGTCCTTAGTTTCTACCATGCATACATCAACTTGTTTGAACAGTTTTTGCCCTTTTTGGGTAAGACCCGAGGATTAAAAGTACTTCTCGGCCATCTTGTTTATTTCTTTAGCAGCCCAGAAAAGATGACGATGTTGACGGTGTCGATGGAGGAACTGCTGTTATAGATGGGGAATTAGAGGTACTGTTTGTAAAGATGTTTATTAGCTGTTACCTTGTTGTCCATAAAATTAGTTATTTTGCATGGTTACTTTGCAAAATACATGCAGCACCTCCATCTAAATAGTCAAATTGAATGACTTGCCTTTTTCTCTGTTTGCAGAATGGAGAGGTACCTCCAAATCGTATTCCAAGACCCTCCTCTGCCAAAGGTCAGAGACGGAGACCATCAGGGGAGGGAGAGGGTACGCTTGTGTGTGAAAAAAGCAATAGTTAATAGCCAATTAGAGGGGCTTTTTAGTATTGACAAAGTTTTGGACAAGCACTGCCACTGATTTTCACAAAGCCTTTGTTGACACATAGGAAACTAAAAGCTAAACATGAGTGTTTTTTTCATTCTGACATTGCTATCAGTAACTGAAGACCAAACATGATGGCTACCAGTGGTCCCAGTTGTTCCAAGGGTGTATTTAACAATTGAAGGGCTTCCTGCAAAAAGGGCGTATATCGCTTTTTTAGCGGATTTTCATTTTTTTCTGCAGGATCAAGCTAATTTTTGGCAGACTGACTTGTGTTGACATGAAAAACATTGTTCCGTAATTGATTTTGTTGGTTTGCGCTTCATTTTCGAGAAATAACGTATGCAAAAAACTCAGTCTTTGAAAAACAAAAGAACAAAAGAAACCTTTTGTTTCATAAAAGCCGCGAACCGTGTCCGACACCTGCGCTACTTACGGCTCGCGGCTTCACACATCACGCTCGCACACTCATGTTGATTTCCGTTCTTCCTTCCATTTTTCTCTACGAATTTTCGAGCAAAAGAGAGACCGCTCGCAGTCTACGACAATAAGCGATCGTAGAGATGCTCTTTTGACTTACGGCAGAGCAAAATGTTGACTTCGTGAAGCCTTCAAGGTTAGGGTTCTGTCCCCTGATCCCAGAAGTTCGAAACACTGCAAATCATGCCGATTTGAAATGAAATTTATGTTATAATCGATTGCTACTTGTTGTCCATTATCTGTGTGAATCCCTGTGTCAATAACTTCCAAAAGCCACTTCCTCTTACGGTATGTTGCTGTTTACCAGGCCACCAAACCAATGAAACGTCCGCTGAGCGCGATCGCTATGCATGCTTGGGAAGGCTCCTTTCGCCTTGTGCGTACACAGCCACATTCCCATTGATGCAAGACATTTTACAAGTCTAAAACCAGTTCTCGCTTTCCAAACTTTGACACCAGCAACGCTTGGCAAATGAGCCACAACTCACGAGAAGCATTTTTTCTTGGGCAAGAACTGCTCTTGGACTTTGCTGCCTGGATCGACCTGACTTCAAGCAACGGTAACATGAGTATATCCTCGCTCGAACATCAGAGCACATTTTGGTTCTTTAAAATGTGCTGGTGACTTACGGGTTTATCAAGGCTTTATGATGCCTCTCAACCACCAGGCAGGCATGCAAGGTACTTTAAAACAAGGCTTAAAATATTAGTTGACAGAGCTCTAAGGCAGCATGCACTATTTCCTTTTGACGCTCGATCAATTCACGTGTTGTGTTTCACGTCACAATAACCGATGTAAACAATCCATTCCCAGATTTCCGCTCGTGTGCTATTTTCCCTTGACTCAAAAGAAAGTGCAGCTAAGATTCTGTGGGATTTGATTTTGACTTCCCACACTCTCAACAGTCTGCCTGCTAGATAGGTGCTACAAGATCTCCAAAAGATGGCGCTTAGAAGACTGAGTTTTTTGCATACGTTATTTCTCGAAAACGAAGCACAAACCAACAAAATCAATTACGGAAGAATGTTTTTCATGTCAACACAAGTCAGTCCGCCAAAAATTAGCTTGATCCTGCAGAAAAAAACGAAAATCCGCTAAAAAAGCGATATACGCCCTTTTTGCAGGAAGCCCTTCAATTATTCCACAAGCGCGCGTTGGATCTGAGATGGTACATGTAGATAGCCAATGAGGCACATAGCAAGGGCGAGTGGAATAATTGTTTTATCAAAAACGCCCGAAAATATAGGAAACTAAACTTAAAAAAAAAAACGCCCCCAAAAAATCATGCGAAAGCTTACCATATACGTAGAGCATGGTATAATGGCTCATAGCCCATGATGGCTAAGACAATGAAAACTCTTGAATTGCATTATCCAATGATCCAGTTTTAATAAAAGTATTTATACCATGCCATAGAAAATACAGCCAATCAGAGTACAGGAAAGTGACTTGTGGGATACATAAAAAACAGCCTCCATTTGGTGCCAAAATGTGCTTGGATATTTGTCTGCGGACATTATCTGTTCCAAGAAGCGAACAGTTTTCTGAGAGAATAGCTCAAGGAAAACTCTCGGAAAACTGTGAGCTTTGAGGAACAGATAATGCCCAAGGACAAGTATCAGTGACAATATATCTTCATGCCAAAGAGAAGATATTGTGTTTATTATCCTTCAATTTTTTTTTTTGCAAAATGCACGCTTTTGAAAAGTGGGGAATGTCACTCAGGTTTTCCCCAGTTTTAGCTGGGGCATATTTAGTCAGAGGACCCGTTTCTCAGGCCAATTACACACGAGCAAAAATATTTAATGGATTTATAATCCATGGCATACCACTTAAAAGAGTTGTATAACTATTATATCTACCGACTAAATCACTATCCAGTGGATAGTGTAGTTTGTTTTGCCAACACTCTTAATCCACTGGATAGCGACTTAGCTGGTGGAGAGCATTATCCACCCTTCAAACAACTGGGACCAGGCTTTTAACCGGATGAATACTCAACTCTGTTTGAACTTGTTTAACAAATTGGGAAGTAGTTAATTTAACATATCTGTAAACCATTGAAAATACAAATTTTAAGCTATTATATGTCACAGGAACAATGAGGTCTTTGGTGCATTGGGCAAATGCCTGATTGTAATAGGAGGTGAACACATACACCTTAAAGAGTTTTAATGAGCCGGCACATATTGACTTGTACATCAAGGGAATTGAAATACATCACTATTAATGTTACAGTCTATGGCATGCCTTCCAATTAGCAAAATAGATGGAAGACAAGTCACTGCAGTGGTTATAATTGTAAGAGTAGCTCACTTGACATAGTGGGCCATTCAACCTATGAGACTTTGCACAGGGAATCATGCTAGTTGTATTCATCACGTGCACCACATCTTCGAGACACTGCACACAACTAATATGATTCTCTGAGCTCACATCTCATGTAGGGGTAATGTAATACATTTTGGCCATTGCATGCATAAAATTAAAAGGTTTTGGGACAAATTGCATGACATATTTGCACCGTGTAATGGAACCTGAGACCTGTTAAGTTTATTTTTTTTCTGATATGTGATTTTCACGTTGTCTTGTAGATCTTCAAGAAGGTGAGAGTGATGGTAAGTCATTTGAAAGATGCATAATGTAAAATTTCATTTTGTCAATGTGTTTGTAAGGGTTAGCCCACAATGAGCAATTATGTTTTCTCTAGCTATGTTGTGATTGTCTGGTCCTTGACCTTTTCTTATATTTTCTTGACACCCAGGCCCACATACAGAGGAACAATCAAGACCAACCGAACAAATGAATGGAGTATTAAATGATGATGAACTTCCTCCTCAAGTCATAAAAAGGTATGAATAAAATGTTTGTACAAAAACATTCTTAGATGTGCATTTAGGAATTCCTTATTTTGGCCTTACTGTAGGAATGTGACTGGCAACTTAAAGTGCCTATGAAGTAAAAAATTATTGTTGCTTATTTGAAAGGCTTTTCAAAGTAAAGAAGAATGGCGTTTTCGTTTTTGAAATATCTTTTTTCGTTCTAGAGATATTTACGTTTTTGTATTATGCAAATGAGAGAAGTGATGACGTCATAAATAGTTTCACGTGAAAAGTAAAACACTGAATCATTAATATCTCCAGAAATATTGGAGCAGTGTTCTTCAAACTTGGCACCAGAAATATACATCACAAAAGGAACAGAATGACACCTACCATTTTGTTACCATGGCAACACTCTTGGCTCCAGTCTCTCTCTGTGAAAAACCAAATATGCCCATTTGCAACCCTTTGAAAAGGGACAGAGGGTCTTGCTCGGAGCACACATGGTTCCCATATTGTCTTAACTCTCCCCATTAGATTGTTGAGAGTGAATGATCGTTGTTTAAGATAAAATCTGAGAATTTTAGTTTTAATTAAAACACGACCAGCGGCATAACCGTTGTCATGGCAACGGCACAACGGATCTCGTTTTGTTTCTTTTACGATGTACATTTCTGGTGCCAGGTTTGAAGGCCACTGCTTTAATATTTCTAGAGATATGCTTGATTGAGTGTTGGACTGTTTTAGTGGAACCACCTATGACGTCATCACTCATAGTACAAAAACGTGAATATCTCTAAAACGAAAAAAGGTATTCCAAAAAGGAAAACGCCATTCTACTTTACGCTGAAAATCCTTTCAAATCAGCAGCAATTATTTTTTACTTCATAGGCACTTTAATAGGTGTGGTTATCAAGTAATATATCAAACACGAAAGGCTGTGTTTGGCCACATTTCCAAACACCAAGAAGAGAGTTGAAATACAACGCATAGCGGAGTATTTTGATGCACTTCTATTTGCTGTCATATTCAACATCTACTACCAATTCTTCTAAAGTGTCTGTTGATTGTTTCAAAGTGTTGCTACTGATAATACTATTGATGAAGAGAAGTGTCCATGAAGAGAGAGAGAATTCGCAAGGTTTCTGTAAACCACTGGTTTCCATTGTTCTACAATGTTCTTCTTGTAATGTCAAATTTCACCCTTTCTTTTTAACAGTCGCAGCATAGCAAGGCCAAGCAGTGCGAGACCTGCTCCACCCAAGATTAAGAAGCAGCAAGAAGAGCTGGAAGACCAGATGGCCAGGTATGAGCACATACCATAAACACAGTTAAACATATTAAGCGGGCACCTTCGGGACCTTACCAAGTGTCTGCTTGATATCATCGAGGGTGTCGGCTTGATAAAGGTTTATAATGATTGTGCATTGTTTTTTAACAGTCAACATTCAATGGTTCCTCTGTACTGTAATAAAGTTCCAGGTTGTTAACGAAGCTATCCAGAGTAAAAGTTCATTAGCTTTCATTGCCAGCTTTAATTTGTTTGTAATAATGCCCTTTCAATACTGCAAAGATAATACAGGAACATTGTCAATTCAGTCTGGTGTCCGCTTAATAGAGTTTTTTAACAAATCGATAGAAATACAATTTATTTTAGTGTTTGTGTCCCCATTAATATATGTTTCCACTGAATAGGCGTTCATTATAAAGGGAATTACGAGACGTTAATTTCGGGACTAGGTTAAGTGCCAGCTTAATAGAGGCTGTCTTCTTAATTGAGTTTTCACTGTAGTACAGTCTATTGACCCATTGATCCCCGGCGCTTTTTGCCAAGAATGCGGTTTTTTGACATTTTGGTGTTTTTCTGGCTGGAGATTGGCCAAATTAGCTTCAATCTAGTCAAAAACGCTTTTACAGCATGACAGCTTGTTCTTCTTGCCCCCAGGGATTTGCAACATTTTGGCTGGGGCATGCGCAGAAATCAAAATTTTTGGAGGAGAAAGTGACCTACATCTTTAGGCTTTTTGATTGCTTGCGCTTAAAAGAACTTTCAAGAAAGCGTCATCAAGACGGGCAATTTTTACTCTGGAGTAGCCACGTGTAGTGGCAGGAAGTTTTGCACTGAGTTTTTCACTCAACTTTTTGACCATTTTTGTGCATATCTCAGGCGCCAATAAGCCGATCACTCTGATCTGGGTATCTTTGCAAAGATCTTTTCCTCCTGCAGGAGTTGAGTATAGATAACGCCAAGTTTGGTCAAAAGTGATGACGTGAGAAGTGGAAAAAAGGCCAAGGCTCGTCAGGGCCGGTTATGGCCGGCACGGGGGTCAATGCGTTAAGCAGATCAGGACAGCTTTGTAAAGCATGTGACATTTCTGTTTTTCAATCTACTACTGAACAATAACATCAGATTTTCTTGGTTGCTACCCTACCATTTTGAGCAAATGATGTGCTTGAAATAGCCAATAACTTTCATTCAAATTGCAGTAATCGGTTCCATCCACAATGCACAAATGGCTAGTCATGCTCAAGTACTAATTTTAATATAAATCCTCTCTGGATTAATTCAAGATTCTTATGTAACAAAATCAGGCAAATCCTAGACATACATTTCTTTCTTTTCTTTGTTTTAGAATTGGTTCAGGAAAGCAAGTTGCAAGTGTCATTGTTGATGACGGCAAGGATCAAGATGATGAGGATGATACTTTTGTTGTCGAAGATCCACATGCAATTCAAAATGACGTAGACTTGGTTAGTAGTCACCGAACGGTTTGCTTCCCTTTAATTTGTAGTATTTTCTTGTAACACATCTCACTTTTTGACTGTTGAGTTCTTGGACAGACCAGAAGAAGAAGAACTCCTCTCCCATGTTTCATTTCACTTGCCACCATGGTCTTAATAATCCACAGTAGTTGGCCTGCAAATGGTTTGATCAAATGGCGACTACTGGTTCCCCTGGAGTGGACCTTCCCAGTTTTAGACATGTGTCACCGGAGTGGCACAGGATCAAAGAAAACAAATTGTCAGGCTTGCCGTTCAACAAGCTTTAGGATGTAATACATGTAGCTTGACAGTTGTTCTCTTTAGCCCCCCAAAATTTCACTTCTTTGAGTACTTCTGTAGTTTGAACTTCATGACAGAATCCACTAGCCTGAGTGCAAAATCCACCAGCGCTGGGCTATCAACAGGACTTCATTTGCACGCTGGTTGTAGTCTCCATTGCAGTTGTTATTTGGGTCGTCACCCAACACTTCCCCACTCAAAAATGATGGGCTGTAGAATTCCTTGATGAGTGTTTTTTAAGCAACCAAGCTTGTATTTAATTCTATGCATGCAATACTATTGCAGCCTTGAATGAAATTATTATGTGAAATGTTATTGTGAAATGTTTTCAGGCTCCAGCGGGAGAAGTTGCTGAAGATGATGGTGAACATGGTAAGAGCATTATTTTGTAACTTTTGGTCATGAAAACCAAACTCTCCTGGGGCCTCCAATGTAAACGTGACAATAGCAATTGTCAGAGATTTTTTAAGGGAGCTCCTAAAAGATCACAGTTTGTCTTTTTGTGGGTGTGGCTCAAATTCATTCTCACCGCAAAGTCAATTTTTTTACCCCTGGCTAAACAAGTTACTTATCAAGCAGCTTTTTCAGGGGCTAATTGATAACGTTTATTTAAACATCCTAAGTACTACTAAACCACAGATTTGGCCCGAAAGAAATGACCAGCATCGACAAGTTATAATGTCAGATGCAGTAAATAAAACAGCTGACATACTTACTCTTGTGGTATTTTCCTGGGTTTAACAAGAAAGTGTTGTTTTTTTCCAGGGGGTCTTGTCAGGAAAATTCTTGAAACAAAAAAAGAACTTGAAGGCGGTGGAAACCAAGAAGCAAGACCTAAACAAGTGAGCTTTCTATGTTTGCATAAATGTATTTTACAAGTGTGATTGTTGCGTATATGATGAAGTCTAAAAAAATAGTCCATCAATTCGTCAGGTGGAAACCTGCTCCTAGTCTGTTTCAGGCAACATTATTTTTTCTTGCTCCTATTTTTAAGCTGCTCGACTGGAGCAGGCTATTTTGATGCAACACGGTTTTGGCTAAAGTTCCCAATCAGACTAGAAAAGAACTTTATTGTTGTGCCATCTTAATTTCTGTCATTTGTTACTCGGGCTTTCCAAAGGAAACGCCCGAGTTGAAATTTCGGCTTCGTTTTTTTTTGTTTTTTTTTTTCGTTCAGCCACAGTTTGCAATTCTGTAATTAATACGCATGCGCGAAGATTTTATTGATGAGCATGGCGGACGGAGAAGAGTTTATGCGGAGGAAGATCAGCACAAATACTGTGTACGGATACAAAACGGATACAAAATGTGCACACAGCGTTCGCGGTAGACCCACACTAAAAGATGAGGAGCGCTTTCGGAACGGTTGGTCCGCAAACCTTACGAGAGTTCTCTTTATGAGCGAACATTTATGAGTGAACCTTTCATCGAGAAACATGCTATATCAACTGAGTTACGTAATGTTAACGAAAGAAAATAGAAAAACTTAACGATACATAAATATACCTCCGATTCCCTCAAAATTTGGTAATCGAAAGGATTGATGTATAAAATCTTGCAGTCTTTATCAAAAATTGTTCGTATAAATTCTCTTTGAAAAGGTAGAACTCATTCGTTTTGTCGATGTTTGTTCCGAAATGAATATTTAATCACAGGAGTGAAACTTGAAACTCCGAAAAATGCCTCCCACGTAGACGAATGATTATGTAAGCAGTAACTCCGCGCTTAGGTTTGCTTCTGATAAACACTCCACTTTGCTTTAAGTTAACTTCACTTACTTTACCTTCCGGTTACCTTTTTAGATTAATTCTATATTAGCGGAGCTCCGGCGGCCCGAAGGGCCGCCAAGCGGAGCCCCATAACCATATAGGAAAAAGAAACCCATGTATGGATTTTCTCATGGTTAATCATGGACAGCGGTATTGCTCGTGGGCGCGTACGCACGACGGCGACGACAACGACGACGACGACGACGGTGGAGTCGCGCAAGATGGCGGCCATAAGGGGACCTCTAAACCAAAAGGAGGCTTAATTTTTCGCGTGCTTTCTGGAGCTCAACGCGGCTACACAATATGCTAGGTCAGCTAAAGGAGTAACGTTTGTCGTGTTTACGTGGAAACTGGAAGATTTCCAAACTGGAAGATTTCTGGCTAATTTATTTAACTACAACTAGTACTACGCAATAGGGTTAATGCAATGATAAAACCTTGGAACAATGCTCACATGTTAACATCATTCAGATAATATTTTAGCCCAATAGTTTTTGGCAATTCTTTATTAAACAATCAAAGTAATTTTCACAATTTCCTCTGATAATGTTTTGATTTTTTAATCCACTCGTTTGACTTCTGGATTGAAAAAAGCAGTTCATTTCAGTTGAAAGAAAAACTAAACACCAAACAATATGCAGAAAACCTTGCAGCAAAGTTACAAAACTGAACTCAAAATTCAACCTTATCCTGGATAAGCCTAATCGGGCTACAGGAGCTCCGCTTTTAGGTTGACCTAAATCTATATATTAATCACAGGCGGCCGAATGCAACACCTCCATATGCTGCAAGCAAGAGTCACGTTTTCGCGTAGATGTAACAATATATGCAATATGTCACGCTACGCTGAACTTTCGCATAAAAATGAAAAAAGAGATAACTCCTAACATTTTGACCAAGCCCAGGAACATGTCTTCAGCCTACATAACAACTATGTTTTCAAACTTCTGCTTGTATACATAAGTAATAACCCTGCATTTTCAACATACCGATACAGAAACAATTACAAGATAAATCCTTGCGAAACTACGTCCAAAAAAAACAGAGTTTCTCCCAAACATAAAGCCCGAGTGAACGCAAATATGCGTCTAGTTTATTACTAATTCTGCAATTTACTGCAAGCATGGATTCTTCTATTCCTTATAAATTACACAGGCATAGTTTTGAGCTTCTCGTGTCGTAGCAAGTAAAAAATTGAGAGGGTCTTATTAGGCTGTCAAAATGCAGACTGCAAAGGCAATCCCAAATTTGTAGTAATAACATGAGTTGGGGTTAGAAAGGTTGTACACGCTTGTGAGTTCGGTCACACCCACTTCGAGATCCTTTTCCAGTGGTGCAGTGTGTACCCACATTTGGGCAGAAACAGGCAGAGAGGGTCTGCATTGCATATTGTTACATTAAACATTTAAAGAGAAACGGTTCTCCCTATTTCAGGAAAGACAAGCACCAATCATATCTGATGCTGCAAGAAGAAAAGAAAGAGAGCTCGCACAGAAAGAGGTTGGTGGAAATAAAACTAGAAGCTCAGATATCTTTGTTTTTAGTCTCCGAGCACCAGTCCTTGAAATCTATCAATTAACTTGGTGTTGCTGCTTTTGTATTTTACAGATAGAAAAACTTAGAACTAGTATCCAAACACTGACTAGAAGTGCAAATCCACTAGGAAAAATTATGGACTATATTCAGGTACGAATAAAGAAGGAAGTAGGAATAACATAAATATTAAAGAATTGTTGGAAAGTTAACCGTTTTTGGGGAAAATCAGAAGCTATTGGACGTACACTTCAATCTGTCAGGCGAGCCTTCTTGTGTTTTCAATATGGAGTTGAATTAACCAAGACGGCGACACCGGAGAGAATGTTGATTAAAAAAGTGAATTTATATTTTACCTGCGAATCTCGCGATAGTCCAAATTCATTTTGTTTGTTTCTCACTGTCAAAACTATCCCAAAACTGAATCTGCAACACTGCGCTAAATTTGAAATAGAAACTTAAAAAGTTAGCCGTCGTTGTTTCCTTTCTCCAGACATCGCAGAATTTGGTCATTTCACGTTTGTTAGGGAGCTCAAGCAATGACGACGGCAACGCCTAGCAAAAAATGAATTTACATGTATATTTTACCAGCGAAATTTTCCAACTGTCAAGATCTCTTCTGTACGCAATGGCTCTAAAAACGTTCTCAGGCTAAATATGCAATGGCAGCGTTCAATTCCAAATGGCAAAACGAAAAATAAATAACGATTTTTTTGCTGCAAACTTTTCCCCAAAAAATGTTTAGGGGAAAAGTGGATTCTCCAAAAAGATATTTGAATGAGTTTTTAGTCGGGTGCTGTAGATGCTTTAAATACAACGCTTTGGTTCTGTTTTTGGTCACAGGAAGATATGGATAGCATGCAAAAAGAATTAGACGTTTGGCGGAGAGAAAATAAAGAGCACGAAATAGCGTTAAGAAGAGAAGAAAGGTAATAAGAAGTTGAACAATGCTTACTCTTGGATTCGTTTGAATGGGTGTTTCATGCTGCCTTTGACAACTGTCTTTCTGAGATCGGTTTTAATCTTTCTCGTGTATTTATTTACAGCATAACGGAAAGTGAGATTGCACCTTTAAAGTCACAGTTAGAAGAACTAGACACAGAAATAACAGAAATGGTAAGTCTAAAGGTTGTCTTAATTGAATTTTCTGCTAGGGAACAAGTCTCTGAAGTCTCTGGAATCTATTCTTAAGTTTTTTTCAGACTTCTTTAAGCAACATCCTACTCGCACCATCTTTCGATTGTGCATGTTTTACGAAAAATGAACAGTACTTAGCTTACACGTAGGAGCGCTTCCTACCCTCTCGGGGCTTCAAGCCTTTGGTGTTGTGAAATCTTTATCTCACAGCAAAAACTTGGCTTCCCTTGGCGGTAACTTTATATTTTGAACTTGGTTACGCGATTTAGTGGTCACAAATGAGTCAAGAATTTATTTGTCTGGCTGGCATATGGGGTGAAAAAATTATGATGTCTGATAAGGAGCGGAAGTTGGTGCGTTTGTACATGTCCAAGTGGAACAGTCCCACATTTTTCGAGCCATTTTTCATGCTGTCCCGGCGGCAATTCTCAGCTGAATGTGGTTTTTCTTGTCTTGTTCCAGGTCGACAGGATAAGCACAGTAAAGTGTAACATCTTGAGAAATGACGAAAAGATACAGAAAATGCTCTCCAGCGTGTCATTAACATCAAGATGAAAGGGACTGCAATGAGGCGGTGCTTGTAAAAATGTAAAATAATGCTCCTTGTAGACAGCACGCGGAGCGATCAATGTACAAAGGAACTTTCGACTCGAGTATTTATTTTACCAAACAGTTCTTCTCTGTGATAGGATCTTTGAAAATCTAGAGTTGACGAAGAAGATTAAGTGAAGACCTTTGTTTCTTGAGGTGAGGTAGCTATGAAGCGCCAACGATATGTAGGCTTTGAACTACACTTTGCTAATTAATATATGGATGAAAATTGTATCATATTCTTAGTTTTTCAATGGGACAAACAAATTTCCCTCTTCTCACTTTAAAATCCTGCCTCCGAGGGTTAAGACAGCGTTTTTTTGTTCAAGACAAGTTGCTAGAGGTTTGACTTGACTTAGCGGTGCTATGCGACCGGGAAAATGTTTTGAGCTTCCAAATGGAAAGGTCGGGGATAATCATCGTCTCGCTTAGGGGTATAAATCAAGGATTCTGTTCTCACTTAGGGTGTTGATGACGAAACGCCACTTTTTTTAGATTCAAAGTCTGCCTCGTCCCCAGTCGCCCGCGCTAGTAAAAAATATGATGATTAACTGATGACGAGGGACGCAGGGAATCATGGGGAGGAGAGGAAACGCGGAGCGACTTTTCTCCCTCTTTTTCTCTTTCCCATCACTCCCTGCGCTCGCGCTCCTCACTCGCTACCAGCTCCCGCTTGCGCCCTTTTTCTCACTCCCAGTCTCCCAATCGTCCTTTGCGCTATGAAAAAAAAAAATAAGAAAAGCCTTTGGAGGAGGCCTTGTCAAAGTATCTTTTAGGGTGCACCCGAAAAAATATTAATAAAATAAACGCTCTTATTACCGTTTTTAGGCTCGATTTCTGCCGGCCTCTCGAGTCCGGCTCCTTGCCTGAGCAACGGCGGGTAATCGAATCTATTCCG
>OZ026601.1:5465334-5477834 GCA_964020085.1 Micromussa lordhowensis | reverse complement strand
ACGTAGGAAGTGATCACAACTTGGTTGTTGGAAAAATTCGATTAAAGCTAAGACGAAACGACTGCACGAAAATATGAGCTGAGCAAGCTGAAGGTGCCTGATATTAAACAAAGGTTTGTCTTAGAGCTTAAGAACAGATTTAGCTGCTTGACAGAAACTGAGTCAGATGAAACAGGAATTGATGACACCCAGAGTGCCGAAAGTGTCGAGGAGAAATGGTTGAACATCAGGAAGGCCTTTAACGATACAGCTAAGTCAGTTCTTGGTCATAAACAAAGAAATGGCAAGACTTGGATAAGTGCAACTAGTTGGAGCAATATTGACGAAAGAAGGAAATTGAAGAAGAGGATGGAAGAAACAAGATCAGAAAGGATAAGAGAAAGAAGGAGAATAGAATACAACGAGAAGAGCAAGGAAGTAAAGAGAAGCTTGAGAGCAGACAAGAGGGAATGGGCAAATGCACTTGCAAGGGAAGCCGAGGAGGCTGCAAGGAATGGCAACCTAAAAGAGGTGTACGAGGTTACGAAGACGTTATGCCGCGACAGGCCACGAAGAATGAATATGGCGAAAGACCAAGATGGAAACCTATTAACAACAGAAGAGGAGATCAGACATAGGTGGCAAGAACATTTCAACAATGTCCTGAACAGGCCTGAGCCAGTAGCCCCCGCAGTTGTCGACGATAGGCAACCAAACGAGATAGATGTCAGCGACGAATGTATCACCCGACAGGAAATAAAGCAGGTTCTGAAGAACATGAAGAATGGCAAGGCAGCTGGGATGGACTCAATCACATCAGAGCTACTGAAGGCTGACATAGAGACAACTGCGTGCGTGCTTGAAGACCTATTTCGCGCGGTGTGGGAGTCAGAGGAAATCCCGGAAGACTGGAACTGTGGTCTGATCGTTAAGCTTCCCAAAAAGGGGAATCTTACTGACTGTGGCAACTGGCGTGGAATAACGTTGTTATCTGTACCAGCGAAAGTTATGGGAAGAGTAATTATCACCAGACTGTATGATGCAGTGGATGGGATGTTAAGAGAAGAACAGGCAGGTTTCAGAAATAGGCGAAGCGCGGTTGAACACATCTTCGTGCTTCGAAATGTCATCGAACAATCATTGGAATGGAATGCAAGTCTGTATACCTGCTTTGTAGACTACGAGAAAGCATTTGATAGTGTCCACCGCGAAACACTGTGGAGGATAATGCACTCTTATGGAATACCATCCAAATTCATAAGAATGGTTAAATTGTTTTACAGCAACACCAAGTGTGCAGTGATCGATGGAGCAGGCAAATCGGAATGGTTTACCGTGAAAGCAGGTGTGAAACAAGGATGTGTCATGTCAGGGTTTCTCTTCCTGTTGGTAATAGATTGGATTATGTGTAGGACTACAGAGCAAGGTAATACAGGGATTCGATGGAAGATGATGAGACAGCTTGAAGACCTAGACTATGCCGATGACATTGCGCTCATTTCCAGCACATGGGCGCAAGCACAAACGAAGTTAGAAAGACTGGGGAGCAACAGTGAAGGTACGGGTTTGAAGATAAACATCAACAAAACGAAGGTGCTTAGACTCAACGCTAGGAGACAAGATCCTATAAAGATTAACGGCACTGATGTAGAGGATACAGACAGCTTTGTCTACCTAGGGGCCATTGTTAACAACCTGGGTGGTGCCGAACAGGACATTCGGAGTAGGTTAGGTAAAGCTAGAAGTGTTTTTCATCGACTTTCAAAGGTGTGGAGAACAGGTGAATTCCGCCGGGAAACTAGGTTGAGGATCTTCAAGTCAAACATCATCGCTGTCCTATTGTATGGATGCGAGACTTGGAGAATGACAAAAGCAGATGAAAAAAGGCTTGACACCTTCCTCCACAAATGCCTAAGGAAAATCTTGAAAGTCCATTGGCCTATGCGTGTGTCAAATGATGAAATTCGGAGAAGAGCGGGAATTGAGAAGATCAGTTCACAAGTACGACGTAGGCGATGGAAGTGGATAGGCCATGTTCTGCGTATGGCACCAAACCGAAACCCATATGTGGCATTAACCTGGGCACCAAGCGGGAAAAGAAGTAGAGGACGACCAAGGGAAACATGGCGGAGAACAGTGGAGAAAGAACGAGCTGAGCTGGGACTAAAATCGTGGGCCGCAGCAGCAGCTGTGGCAAAAAATAGGGACAGATGGCGGGCATTGACGTCCGGCCCTATCCCCCACCTGGGGGCAAGGAACTAAGAGAGAGAGTTGATGTACTTGTAGACACTTTGGAAATCAAAATCAGTATTGGGTGAAACAAGGGTTATCACTAAGAACATTTCTTAGTGTAACCCTTCCTATCAGCCGCTGGGTCCCTAAGGTGATCCAAGCTTAATAGCAAAGATATCAGTGACGTCACCTATTGTTATTAATATGCCAACCAGAGAACTATTGGCTGGTGAAACAAAGAATTCTTTTGTTTAACGTTTTGAACATTTGAATAACAAAAACAATGTTTGTAAACAAATATCTTCTCTATTACCCTGTAAATCCTGCAAAATGAACTGTCAATCACATTATTGTTTCCACAGGGAACCTTGGTAACATTTGCGATTGTTTAGCCTCAAAAGGAACTTGCAGAATCTGAGAAAAGAAAGAAGGAAACTATGCAAAGACTCTCGCCAAGATTCAGGTCACAGCAATTCGTCTTCTGCAAGATATGCGGAGAAGCGTTTTACCCAAATTTATAGAGATTTGTATGAAGACGCCATGTCCGGATGGGCACCAACATGTCGGCCGGAAACCAACAGAAACATCTGTCACTGAGTTTTGCTACAAAAGAGGACATTTATCCCTCGAGGAACTCAAAAACGATGAAAAAAATACTTTTTCCCATACAGGAACTGTTCCCGAAATAAGTCACTTTTTAAACACCTCGGCTTTCATGTAAATGCCGCGTCACGCAAAAGCTTAGAAATTCAACCGTTGTCTATCACAAAACTAAGAACCCATTCGGAACAAAAATTCGTACGAATCTTAGAGTTTTCAGCTGCTCTTATACATCACTGAAATAGGAGGATCAATAGTTGTGTAGTTTGACGTCATGTGAAAACCGGCAATTAACTCGACTTAAATATACTTCTGCTAACATGTAATCATGATCAGCGTGGGCTCCTTTGATCAGTGGAGCATTTGCGACATTCATTGCTAACATTTTAATGCTGGCATTGGAAGTTGGACATCTCTAGCATTCCTGTAAGGATTGTTGTATCAGTTTTTCTTCGAGTTAGGGCACGAAACAGACCGGGGAAACCAACGTTCGGAATTTCTCGTGATAGAATCGGAAACTCTTCGAGCCCCTTCGGATAATTGTGTCAGTTGAAGAGACCTTATGGCACACAGTATGGCGGACAATTTTATTCCAAGTTGGCCGATTATACTCAATAAATCTCTGGAAGAAAGCGACCTTCATAGACTTCTGGGACAAAACCATAAGGTGAGAGGTAAGTTAAATTCAAAGGAGAATATTTTCGTTTGTTCTTTTGGATTTTAAAGAAATATTTACTATGCATTTCCATATCCAGTCACAGATACGACCGGACAAGGAGTCGTCATTTTTCCACTTTCATCGGTTGCCTTCATGCTCGTACCGTTGAACCAGGTATTGGAAGAGGGCCAGGGGCAATATGTAATGAATCAGGACATTGTAGAAAGGTGAAAAGACCAGAAAATAGGAAATACAAGCAGGACACTTAACCTTATAAATTATTTCTTCTTTGTACTGTCTGTAGGTTATACAAATTTGGCCACTTTTTGATATCATTTTATAGTCGTGTACTTTCTTTCAGAATTGAGAGATTGAATCAACTACATCGTAGAGCTTTTGTCATTCTTGTGGCTGCTCTGATGAGACCTGAAGAACTGCATGCGTTAACTGCGCTGCAAAACAGGTTTGTAAAAGAGTTGCCTTTTATACAAAAACACTGAGTAAATATATGACATTTAACAGCACCACGTTTTTAGTTTTCGGCAAAAACGCTTTACTCTTTCTCGGGCTATGACGTTGAACATGTTATTTTTCGCTATGATACTCCCATCGAACTAGCTATTTCCTAAATAAAATCTCAACAAGTCACAGTTGTTGGCAATGAGTCATAACTTCAGTTGATGACTGCGGACTGGGAGAAACCAAATTCATGAACTTTGTCAAAAGTAAAGCATGATTCAATTTCTTTTTAGGTTCTTGGGAACAAATTCGAGATTCATTCCTGCTCATAGTGTTAAAGAGTGTGTGGATTCTATGGTAACTATTGCTAAGGTACGCTTATGTGCAGTTGTAAGAAATGATCAAAATAGTAAAGCCATTCTAGCCAGAAGCTAAAAATCAATATTTGGAGCTGAAGAGTTTTACAATTTTGCAGTTGACGGACTGTGTATCCTCAGCTTTAGGTGCTTCTAATATTTTAAGTTAGTTACCTGTGACACATAATTAGCATGGTCAATGCTGAGATTGTTTACAATCTTGTGCATGAGAGAAGCCAAAACGTTCCTCGGCCTTTTGCTTAAACTATTGCCACACTCTCAAAATGGAAAGTTGCTTTCATGGGTATCCCCGGCCCACCACCCAACACTTTGTTAAATTCTGGCCATTTGTACACCTGGGTAGAGACAGCACTGCAAGAGTGAAGTGTCTTATCCAAGAATGCAGTACAATTATTAATGTGACTCCTGCCATGGCTCAAACCCAGACTGCTTGATCAGGAGTCCAACATGCTTACCATTAGGGCTCTTTCCACAAGGAAATCTCTTACTGAAATTTACTATTCAAGGTAACCTGTAAACCAATGGCAGGAGTGATTCAAGAGAGAATGAAGAAGCTACAAGAGTCAACAGTCAGTGATAATGTTGTTCTTAAGGTCCTTGCCAACATTGGACTCAGCAATCATGGTATCCTTGCAGCTGAAACTTGCATGTCTATCTTATATTCAGTACTTGTGGAAAAGGTATCAACATTTGCTCCAGGCATCTCTTACAAGAAAGTGGAAAGACAAAGGGGACTGTTCCTCACATTTTCTGTTGCTTTCTCTCCAATTTCATTAGAGCTCCTCCCCTTACAAAGATTCAATTCAGTCACAAACTCAAACCTAAATCCATTAGCAGATTTCCATGTTGTCGTGATTTGACTACAACTACCAGAATTCCTTTCTCTTTTTCTTTAAATTTTGAATTCCCAGTTGGAGTTTAAATAACTATTGCCCTAATTAGAATAACAAATAGAAAAAGGGAAGGACTCTGGTAGTTGTAGTCAAATGATGCCATCATGCAAATCGCCTATAGGGAACACGAGAGGAAGAAACGTTCTGTTGATGTACTTGTAGACACTTTGAAAAGCAAAATCGTTATGGGGTGAAACAAAGGTTATCACTAAGAAAATTTCTTATGGTTAAATACCTAGACTTTCATCCCAGAAAACGGGCACTGTGATTGGTTGATTCTTGGTCATGTGTCCCTGATTAAATTCAAATGTATCCTGACCGGGATACAATTGCACAGTTGTTGCCCGCACCTGTCTTTGTTTGTTTTTGCTATGTGATTGTTTAAGAGAACGTCTAAATATATAACAAATCACTTAATATATGGTCCCTTGGGAAACTAGTTAGTTGTGTTTTCCCTCGAGTCCTGTTCATCTTGGGAAACATCAGGACTCTTGGGAAAACAAAACTAACTGTTTCCCTCGGAACCATACATTAAGTGTATAGTGTAATCCCTCCTATCAGCCGCTGGGTCCCTAAGGAGATCCAAGCTTAATTACCCTGTATATCCCAAAAAATCAACTGTCAAGCACGTAATTTCTCTTAACGTAAGTAAAGAATGCTTGGTTCTTCAGGATGGTTGTAAGACCGTGGCACGAGTGTCACAGGCTACTGAGGAAGAGTTGATGGACTGTAGCTTGGATCATAACACTGCACAGAAAATTATCAACTTCTTTGATAAAGACTGCATACAGATTTGAGTTTAATGACTGCTAAGTCTTTTATTATTACCTTTTTTTCTCCTTGAATACTTAATAAATTTGAACCACCTTCAAGCAAGATTAATTGTTCAAAGTTCTTTTTCATTAAATAAATTATGTAAAGTTCACACAATGTAATGAATATAACAGTTTAAAAGGAACATTTCCTCTTTTAACTGTGATTGTCTGCAGATATATACCAATTATTCCATGAGCCCGAGCTGGATATGAAGTGATAAAATAACCAACGAGCGCGTAGCTTGAGTTGGTTATAATCACTTCATATCCAACAAGGGCGAATGGAATAATTGCTTCAGTAAATTCTCAAACCAGGTTTTGTCGCCGATTTTTATTTCAGCCATTATCAAGGGTTGAAGTTGAAAACTTCGTGCGGAAAATTTTTAAACTATTGGCTCATAGTCGGAGTTTTTTAGCCAATCAAAAAGCTAGAAATGCAGTAGTCAGAGCTGAGAATTTACTATTATATATACTGTATATATTTTTTTTTTAAAAAACTGTTCTCAACTAATGGGATGAGGATGAAATCTCTACTAAACACTGTTTCAGGAAGTACAGCAGATATTTGCCGGCAATAAAAAGATTGCCCTGATGAGGGGACTGACAGAAATGCCAGGAAGCCAAAAATAAAATTAAAAAATGCTCAAAATGTTTACTCATGGTTGCCACAGGCATCCCTTTTCAAAATTCCCTGACTTTTCCCTGATTAAAAAAAATTTTCTCTGACCAAAGAAATGCAAAATGACAGGTCCAGTAGTGACTTCTTCCTCCACTTGTTCATTAACCGAGAGAGAATTTTCAACAAATTTTCCTTCTTCATTAACCCAATGACTCCTGGAGCTTTTTGCCAAAAACACAGTTTTTGGACATTTTGAAGATTTTCAGCCTGGATATGGGCCAAAATTAGCTCCAATCTACATCAAAAAGGCATTTGCAACATGAAAACATGCCTTTCTTCCCACTAGCACAGCGTTTTTACAATGGCATGTGCAGAAATCAAAATTTGGTTTTGGATGAGAAAGTGACCTACGTCTTTTGGCTTTTTGGGTTTTCTAATTTTTTTTTGCCTTTCCTTTTTCTTCTTTTCTTATCTTTTTGCGGCAGTGGTTGACCTTCTACTGGGCTTGCTTCCAGCTCTTTCTGAGAAAGCATCATTGACAATGGCAATTTTTACCATGGAGTAGCGAAGTGTAGTCACTGGAAATTTGCTTCTCATTTTTCACTCAAATTTCTGAGCATTTTTGCATATCTCAGGCTCCATTGAACCGATCACTCTGATCTGAACTGATCTTTTCCTCCTGCAAAACTTGAGTACAGATGATGTCAACTTTGGTCAAAGGTGATGGGGTCAGAAGTGGAACAAAGGCCAATGCTTGCCACAGTATGGCAAGCCAATTGTAGCAATATTCAAGATCTTAATTCAATTTCAATTCAATGAAGTTCGATTTCAGTTCAATGAAACTTCAATTTCAGTTCAATGAAAATTCAATTTCAATTCAATGAAAATTCCATTTCAATTCAATGAAAATTCCATTTCAATTCAATGAAAATTCCATTTCAATTCAATGAAAATTCAATTTCAACTCAATGAAAATTCATTCAATGCGTAAAGCATCTTCGGTAGAGCATTCAGGGATCCGCTAAAGCTCCTCCCACCATTTTAGCCAACAAAATGGAGGAAAACCTTCAAAATTTTGCAGATTCACTGGGTGAATGCTCGTGACTAGTTTCACAAGTCTTACCTAGTAGTAGTTCCAGCTCAAATGGGAAGAGTACGGATTCAGTTACACAAGGGGTATCAGGAAATAACTTCAGTTCAATGAGCAATGTTTCCAGTGCTGTCAAACTAGCTTGGTCCATGTTGCAAAGAAGTCGAAGTACAGAATTGTGTTCTCGCTTGAGTGGAGAAAAGAGACAAGAAACTCCAGAACAGCCTAAACCATTTGAATTTGCTCTTATGTGGAGGATGACAATGACAAAGAACATTTGTCAATTAACCGTGACAACATTTTGCTTCGAAGATTTGTTAATTCGGAGAAGATGGAGAGGCAGAAATTTGATCCAAAGTTGGCGATGCAATCAGACTAAAACATCCATTAGTTTGACAACAGGAATTTTGTCTTCCTTCATTTTTCCATGTGTTATCGAGAAGAATGTTGATGGCCCTTCTTTTACCAAATTTTTCTGAAGTGGGTAGCAATGTGATTTTCGATAGCACATAGTACTTCTAAAAAGACTGTAGCTTGGGACTCCCACTCTTGCTCATTTCATTGAATTGAAATTGAATTTTATTGAATTGAAAGTGAAATAAGATATTGAATATTGGCAATTGGCCGTATCATGGCCAGGTATGGACGGCACGGGTTAAGGAGAAAAATCATTGAGATCACAGTGACCGCAAACGTTTCTTCCAGTCTTCAATGGTATTTAATCGGCCGTATTGCATTATTTCAATTTTCCTTGAATTTTCTTCGAAATGTCAATTTTCCCTGACTCAAAATAAAATTCCCTGATGTTTCCCTCAGTGTGAATAATGCTTTTCCCTGACCATTTCATGACCTGTGGCAACCCTGTCACAATGGTCTTTGTCACTACAAGGTACATCTCAAACAGTGTCTACTAGAGTTGCCTCCTGTTAACTGTAGCTTAACCGTACCTAAATACTGAAAATGAAAAAATATATATAGACTTTGGGTATACTAAGTAATATTGTCTCTGCTTGTAAGACAATTGACATGATCTAATAAAATTGTTAATGTCAGTGCATGCATAGTATTTTGTTGTTTGTGCAATCAGTGAATTCACAAAAGTTCATAGAAGGGATCATCT
This sequence comes from Micromussa lordhowensis, assembly GCA_964020085.1. NCBI lineage: Eukaryota > Metazoa > Cnidaria > Anthozoa > Scleractinia > Lobophylliidae > Micromussa > Micromussa lordhowensis. Next base: position 5,468,992 of record OZ026601.1, on the reverse strand, counting down.
GTCCCTAAAATGTGCACTGACCTAGACGGCCCCCGGAGATATTTATCCATAAATATAAATTATTATAAAATAATGTCTGTATAGCAGTCAAGTACACTGCTTCCACCTAAACTTCATGCAAAATTTCCATTTTGATTAAGTTATATACAGTGAATATAATTATATCTACATTTATTTAAAAAAAACCGAAGCGTACAAAATTAATTTTGAGCGTGAGTTTTACTAATGGAAAGTGTTGCTTGCTCCCATTCTACGTCAGACAAGACGCTAAAAAAGACTGCAATATAAATGTTTCCCTTCAATGAAGAACATTAGTTCCTTCTCTTAGTAAATGTGAGGACAATTGTTACCTTATGTAAATTATAACTATCTCCTTTTAGGAACTAATGGCATTACAATAATATTTACTGACAGAAATAGAAATAGAACAACCCAACTGAAAATTCATCAACCACATGTAAACGTGATTGTAATTATTTTTCATAATAAATAACAATTACAGTGTCTTGAGCATGTTGAATTGAGCATCAAGAAGACTCGACAAAATATGTATGAAGTGTACTCCTTAACCATAACTTCCCAAAAGATGTCTAGCATACACAACACACTAAAAATTGGTTAGGTTCCCATTTACTGAGACGCTCTGTCACAACCTGAGCTTTTGAACTTTGAAAAAGTCATTACTTCAGTCTATGAACCTGTTTCTGGACCCCTTCCATTTCCAACAAGCCCTTCTCATTCCTAATGAGCCATGTAATTGGAATTGTAATGTACATGTGGTGAAGTGCCGTAAAACCAAAACCAAACCAATTACAAACAAATTAGACATCTCGGCCAATCTCAAACAACAGTAAAACCAAAACCAAAGTAATTGCCTGATTACTTTCGAAACTCAAATGAACACAGCTCTAAATGAATTGTAACCTAACCCTTGAAATGTCAACCAAGTAAATTTAATCCTAAGATGGTGGTGTCCCCATCTGGTTGAACCTTGGTAAACCATGTATTTTTCTGTTCAAACTCCAACATAGTGTAGAAAGTTCCTTTAAAAACATTGCTAATCCCTGCTTCACCTGTAACCAGAGCATCTTTTACAGTTTAGCCACTTGTCATGTGTAATCAAAAACTGCTGTTGTTGAAGAGATCCTATTGATCTACTGACATGCAAGCCACTGCATCACATGCAATATAGCTATTGACTTGTCATCTGATACAGTTTGCCATCATTATCTTGACTGTGTTTTCTGTCGGAAATAAGGCAAATAGATTGCTCAAGTTAGGTCATCATCGTAAAGATACCCTGATTTAATGTTGTTCACTTTGTTTGTTCCTCAAAAGGGTATAAATAATACAATGTACATACATTGTAATTATTATTTACACTAGTTCATTGATATTTGGCTTTTGTCTGTCATACTCACTTCCTGTTTCATTGGTTCATAAATGTTTGATTGATTGATTATTTTGCTCTTTTTTCTGTCACAATCTCACCTTTCTTCTTCTGAAGTAGTAAAAGACAATGTTCACAAGAAAAGGCCAAAGGACGAGAAACACCAAAGGTTTTGATGGAACATAAGCTTTCCACCATGGCTGGTCAGTTCTAGAAGCTGCAACCTAATTTGTAGAGAAAGTCAGTAAAAAACAACTGTTTCATCCACGAAAGATATGAATGATCATCGCAGTAAATTTTCCAAGTTAAGCAGTTGGAAAGAGAAGCCTGAAAAAAATCAGGGCTTCAACGGGATTCGAACCCGTGACCTCAGCGATACCGGTGCGATGCTCTACCAACTGAGCTATGAAGCCACACATTGGGAGCGAGGTCAATTAAATGAGTTCATATCTTCCCGTGAGGAGTGAAATGATGTGAAATATATATGAAAGAATTCATATTTGAACTGCGGCTGTACATACCCTAACATCAAAACATCGTCATAACATAATCCTGTTATTAAAGTCCTTTAAGCTCCAGTAAGTGTCTCCATCCTCCATACAAATTACTTTTCACCACCCCCAAAAATGTCTTACTTATGGTCTTCACCACGGCAGTGCACCTTCACTTTCATCCCCGAAAATATTTTCTTAGCTAATTCAATGACCTCTCCATTACCAGACACAAAAAGTATATTCTCCCAAATGAATGCCACACTTTTTTTTGAATGAAAGTTCAGAGAGCCTCAGACTTGTATGGGTAATCAATTAGATCAGTGGGCACCACCAACCTGCTGTGACAACACTGCTTCCTCCATCGTGCTGAGACGGCTTATTACACTTTTCATGTCCTGGTGTAGCCGCTCAAGAGCCTGTAAGATCCTTTCATTGATTTCATCCCTGTCGCCTGCCGAATCGTAATCTGGTCCGCTTGTGTGATCACTTGTTAGTTCATCTTCACTGTCACTATCACTCCTTCTTCTGTGTCCTCTTGGAGGGCAGCTCACTCCACTCACAGCACTGGAACCTGGTGAATGAACAGTTGATAAGCATTAATTTTACTAGTAGTTCTTTCTGGCAATGGGGGACAAAGAATTGGCTGGAAGAATCTTTAGCACTTGACTTTACAGTTTCATGAAATTTAATGAACCTTTCTACAAATATTATGTTTTTCGTTTTTTTTCATTCGAATAAAAAATAAACTGCACCGCTCAATTTTGAATTGAGTGCGCAGTGCAAGTGTGAACCCTGGCTAACCTGGATCGTCATGTTCTGCTCTTGGGCAGCCCAGTGTATAAAAGAATATGGAGTACCACAGGAATTTAATGCTGGAGGTAACCCTGTGATGGACTAGGCTCAAAACCCAAACCATTCAAGCAGACAATAGTAGTGCTGGTGAAAACATAATGCCACAAAGACAAAATATTTAAATCAAATTACTGCTGTTACCTTCTCTGCTCCTAGTTCCATGTGACTGCCGTGATCGACTTGCATGACTCCGCCCAGATGGCTGTTGGTTTGCATCGCCCCCTCCACATTCTCTTACAACATGGTGTAACTTAAGGATTCCCGCTGGCTTTTTGGGTGCTTCATCAAAAGGTATAAGCGATTCATACTCAGTCGAAACTACATGTACATTGGCTTCATTGTCTTGCTCATTCTCAAGAACAGGAGTGACTTCAGAAAAGCACTCCTCACTGACCAAGGCTTCAACCTCCGACAAGTCTGAATTAACCAGGGTGGGTGTACTAGAGTCACTGCCTTCAACGGCAAACGTTACATGCTTGGCATATGGTGTGCTTGTCAAAAGCTGTGAGCTTTTTAAATTGCTTTCTAAATCAGAATTTTCTGACTCTGACAATGTTGAGTTTGTGCCATGTTCTGGCGAGCTTGTAGAATTGCTGCTCCTTGTTGAATCAACTGTTTGAAGTTTGTCATCAAGACTGAGCTCTTCATCATCCTCTTTTTCTTCTTCATGTTCTTCTGCTTTATGATTTCCATTCTGTAACTCTTTCAGATGTTCAGGGTCTAAGGAGTCACAAAATTCATCTTCTTCACTCTCGTCACTAGTCAAAATGACTCCACTTTTTCCTTTGGGTCTAAGAAAATCCCCATTACTCTGCGTCAAAGGTGGAACTGAAATGAGATTAATACATCAAATACCACAAGGTTTTCCAAGAGCAGTAGGAGGTCATTCATTACTAGCACATTATCAGGTAGTCTGTAAGAT
>OZ026601.1:5372834-5462834 GCA_964020085.1 Micromussa lordhowensis | reverse complement strand
GGGGAGGTGGGGTTCTGTAAGATCAAAAAATTAAAAGAAATGTACGAAGCTTAATAATTATTGGAATTTCAAGAGGGATGAAGGAAGGGGTCCCTAGATAAAATCCTTTCTGTGAGGGAGGTATGGGTATTTTCTGGTCAGGAACTTCATGTACACATTCCAATAAACCATTCAATAATGTCAATTAAAAGAAGCATGGGATTGATTACTTTGGACAGTCATTGTAATTACCTTCTCTGATAAAAAAACTACATGATTGTGTTACATGACTGTGTTACAAATGAGCTTCTAATAAGTTTTCACAAAAACTGAACAACTACAACTTCAGTTTCTGATCAATTATTGATGACTATCATGACCAGTATGTGGTAAGAAACCTTGAAAATCACTCAAATATTTTCAAAAGCACTCTTGGACCTTCACTGGCAGCCTAAAATATCATTTACTTGCTGCCCCTTCATCGTGTTGGTCAATTTCGTCCAGCCTTAATCAATAATGGCTAAAAATTAAAGTAAAACATGTCAAACTTTTGGTGATCCAGGGCTGCCATTAAGGACTGTAACCTGTAGCACCTGTTATGGCTGAGTATGCTGTTATGGATGAAATTGCCTTTTGTTGACACAATTATCTTACAAAGTAACAAGTTTGTTATGGGTGTAAAGTTCAAGGCTACAGGTGACTCAAAACGTAAAGACAGCCCTGCAATATATGCTGACCTGTTTTAATTCGGAGATATAGGACTCCATAGCATCTTGCTTTGACATTTGACCCAACCCATGCCAAGCCTTCCTGTCATATGTGAAGAAGCAATTTAAAACAGAAGTTAGCGGCTTAGTGGTGGTTTGAAATATTCACTCCAATAGTAGCCTCAAGATTCCACAGATAACAAACAGCATATGTGAAAGAATTTAGAAATGAATCGCAGATGGTCATAGTAGAAAGTGACTTGAGATCTTTACAATACATCCATTTGCAATTATAACAGTGTTGTTGGATTTTTCCAACAATGTCTGTAATTTGTTTGAAATTCCTGAGGTGTGGGACAAACTTATCATTTTGATTGTGAAGTTGCCAATCAAAACATACAAACTTCAGAACAAAGTTGAAAAGTTTTCTGCAAACTCGCAAACTTCAACATGATAGAAATTCATGGCAACAGCAATAGCACTAAATGCAATAAAGTTCAACAATGACATCATTGCAAGGATTTCTTCACTTCATGCATTAGATTAATACTGTAAATATCAATGGCAGTTCTCAACTCTTATTTAAGTAAATGTATAGTATGTAGTTTCTTCTCTGATTGCTTGCTCTTTTGCAAGGACATATTGACGCTAAGCAAACACCAGTCATTTTCTGCATGTGCATGGAGTATGTTATAGACTAAGCTAACTCATCAGTATAGAGTTTTTCGAGATCCAAACTCAAACATCTCTCTCCTAGAATATCAATAGAATGTACAAAGAGAGACTGTTTATTTGACCTAACATGACTATGAAGTAACAATATTTTATTACCATTTTGCTTTTCTCACTACATCCCAAAACCCAGGCTCTGATTCAGAACATTCACCCTCCTTTGCTTGCTTGTAAAATGCGTAAAACTGAAAAACAAAATAAGAATAAAAATTCCTGACTACCTTGAGTATCCATACCAATACAACAAGTAAACTAATTGAACTAAAATCTTGCTTTGAGTGCTTGTTTAGCGTGTTCTCTTTCCATGTACTGCATCCGGCATCCTGTATTAAATACAAAGCTTGGTACCCCCGCATTCAATGCAAGGCGTTGCAAAAGATCGGGAACAAGGCCTCTACTGAAAAATGGTGACCAGCTCAATGACAATCTTAGCCGGGAGACTATTTTCTTAGCTGCAACCCTACATTGTCATTGCAAAATGGGCCCATGCACACTGACTGTATGAACTCGTGAGATGCGGGATTGCGGAAAATTAATTCAGTTTTCAAAAGAACGAGGCATCATACAATGAGCTCTTTTGTTTTTTAATGAGGTGCAAATGAGATGCAAGGTGTTTTTCTGCAATCCCGCACCTTGGAGGACTGTATTGTGTGAAGAAAAAAAGTACCCTCTGGTCATCATAACTAGCCTAATGGATTTTCTTCCAGACACACTTGAGATCGTCTGGAAAGGTTTAAACTTGGTCCTTCATACACCATCTATCCATTCACTGCAAACGTTAACCCTTTCACCACCAAGGGTCTCCCTTTGACGAGTAAAATCGTCTGGCGTTAGACAGAGTAAAATCGTCTGGCGTTAGACAGAGTAAAATCGTCTGGCGTTAGACAGAGTAATATCTTCTGGCGTTAGACAGAGTAAAATCTATAAGTGACCACTGGTGGTGAAAGGGTTAAGGCTTATTTACTCACGAATTCAATGCAAAGCCATAATAAGATTACAAGAAGCTTAATTAATGACTTTTCTCGCATTTTTTTTTCAGCGTACATACATCATAAATCAAGGACTTAAAATAGGCGGCTACGTGAAAATATGATAAACAAATAACGACGTAGTAAGTTTTGTCTACAAGATACAAAAACAATGAAACTTAAGATGAATACCAAAATTTATAAGGTGATAAGCTTCTATTGCCGAATTTTGAACAAGATATAATTGCAATGAAAACACAGTTATTTGTTCTTTCGAACCACGTAGTCTAGAATAAAAACACAGACAAATTATTCACTCATCGAAAGAAATTACTAGATAATTAGCCCTGTAAATTGACTGATAATATATTCCTATGATAGGAAAATGACTCCAGTCTCACTTTACCTTTAACATCGTGTCGTAAGAAGGTTGATAGGCACCTTACAATTTCAACAGAAAACACACATGTCAGGAAGAAAACCACCGAAAGAAAAACGGAAAGCCTCTCCTTCTTAAATAAATTTGTGTGAAAAGACTGATTGATACCTTTCTTTGGCATTGATCGCACCACATTCACTGCAGCGTCAAATCTGGCTTCCACAGAACCCGCCATGTTTACGCTCGGATGCAAAGTCTTGACACGTGATGTGGCTGAAGAGTGACCTCGATCACGCATGCACTTTCGGAGACTGGGCGATAGACCGGCGATAATCTCTCTGGACATCGTCTTTCCTTCTTTCTTTCCCGTCCTTCTTCCTTCATTTTCTTTGCATTTTTGCACTTCGCGAATACCCCTGACCAAGTTTCCAAATAGGGTGTTCTTTAAATAGATCATAAAACTTAGCCGAAAGTTGGATGCTTCAAGAAATCAAAAAAGTTTCTAATGATTGGTTGAATTCAAAACGATTCCTCAGAAATAAAAGTTGCCGAACAAATTTTTTGAAGCTTTCCCTGAATGTTCCCCACCAAGCACTGTTTCGAAATATGCAATAAAAAGGATAGGTCACCATGCTCACTTAAGAGATACGATGGGCCAATCTTACCCATTTATGCCTAACCACGCGCGTTATTTAAAATTCAAATTTTGCTGTAGCTGGAAGCAAACGTTAGTTAATCAGTACTTGAAACAAATCTTGATAGGTAGAGATTGTCGATATTATACAATCAGAGGTTTTGATGGCTTGAAATCGAGGAAACACTATGTCAGGACTACTAGTTTTCAAGTTTCATATCTTAATAGAATCGTAGATAGCTGGAGTAGTTTACCGAGAGAAGTACGAAGTAGTTGTAATTTGTCTTCATTTATATGTAACATTAAGAAATTTCTGGGCTAGATTAATTTGATTTTGTAAGTGATTTTGCTTTGATCTTGTGGTGGTTCGCCTCGTATGGGGTATATGGCTCTTTTGCGTACCTCCAAAGGATTTCGCTCTTCATTTTTTCTTTTGTATTTTTAATCTTATTGCCGTGAATCATAAATAAATAAATAATTTGCATCTTCGAGTAACGGTTTTGGGTATTCTTTTAACTATATCTTTTTCCTCTTCCGAACAATTTTCCTTAATTTTTTAGCTTAAAGAGGATAATTTCTACACCAGGCCCCAGTTGTTCAAAGGCTGGATAACGCTATCCACCGGATAAATCACTATCCAGCGGATAAGTGTTAACAAAACAAACCGCGCTATCCACTGGATAGTGATTTATCCGGTGGATAGCGTTATCCACCTTTCGAACAACCCGGGCCAGAATTACATAATAAAATTTATAGCGCGCGCACATGAGCGCGTGCCCGTACAAAACGGTAATCAGAGATTCCTCTCAAGCTATTAAGCTCGACAAGTACAGCCAAATAAATGCTCGTTTACTGTTGAACGTGCACGGTGATCCCACTTTTTAATGCACGAATTTAAATTACACAAGGTTATCTACAGTATATCTCGATTTAAAGAAAATTTTAAAGTTCTACTCAAAATATTTTGATTTTAATGCTGTAAAGAAAACATCTTTATGCAGTACTGGGCATGTGCGCACGCAAATAATTCTTAAGTTTGTAGTATAATCGTAACTCCTGTTTAACTAACATGGTTTAAAATATAATTTCAGGATCTGTTTTGCGTAATTTCTCTAGTAAATTAATCCAATAAGTGCTTTTCTAAGAATTTCTAGTGCCCCTTTCTGCTAACTAAGATTAAGTAATAACAACCTCGTCGATCGCAAAGTTGCTATAAAGGCCATCCATGTTGTGTAAAGGTCTATAAAAGCGAGTACGGTGACCCCTATTTTACTGCATTTTTCTAATGTACGTAACATGATTACCAACTGGATGAAGTTTGAGACATTTTTTAATACCCCTTCTTTTTAAGTGGAATCACCTTAAGAGGAAACGAGCATTTATTTTGCTGTCGAGCTTAGCTTGAGGAATACCTCACGCCCGGGACCTCACGTCGTGTACGTGCACGCGCTCATGTGCGCGCGCTAATGACGAGAAAATCGTGCGCAGTAGGGATGCGCAATGCAATAGTGAGGAATCACCTTAAAACCATCCTGATGACGAGCGTTGATATACAGAACAGTTTTGTATACGTTTTATTATCTTACTTACCTTTCACCAATCTTTCTCTTCTTTTATTTTGCACGGAGAAAAAGCAACCATAATAATGGAAAGAGAAACAAATCAGAAGAGTTCCTAATGTGAGAGGAATAGCCTGAGAAGATCAAGACAACTGTACCTCGATATTCTCTTGTTTCAGACCAAAGAGTCGAAATCAAAAGCTCTTTGCAGCAGTGGAAAAATAACTCCACTGCCATTGCATTGGATTATGAGCTGACTCAGTATTTCAAAGAAAATGTGCACACTGATTGGTTAAAAATCGTATTTAAGTTTGATTCGATCTGTAGTAAAGTGTGGTTCTTGGATGTCATTTCTTTCGAGGGATCCGCAAAAGAGGATTGCCCAAGGTCAAACGAACTCCTCGATTTATTTATTTTTTTTTTGTGGGGAAGGGGGTCGCATGCGCTAGGCTGGGCCGCGTTTTGCAAGAATGCCGATGAAGCCGATTGTTATATTCGGATCGGTAAGAGCGAAAATGTATTAAAGCAAACAAAGTAAAATTAAAAACCACAACAGCAAATTTGTTTCCAGTCTGCACATACTTGGGGCTCTCCCTGCGGCTGCTTGCCCCTAAGGGATGTGGCGATGAGGCGTGGTTGCAAGTTCAACCCCAGGTCCCTGACATCATTGTTCGTCGACCCCTCGTGCTTGGTGTCGGTGTCAGATTTTACAGCGGATGTGAGTGTAGTGTCGTCTGCGTCCATCGATAACTTTTTCTTCTTGCCAATATTTTAACAGGTTTCCAGGTAAGATCACTCATTCAATCTTTTTGTAGGCATCTGCGTAATATTTTCTGAGAGCCGTACGACCATCTTACAGAAATAATCTCTAACTTTGGGCCTTTTATTGCTTTAAAGCAAGAACATTTCTCGCAAGTGCGTGCGTTAATTCGTTGAAACAGCCCTGAAATAGCTGAGTTTCGTGATTTAAATGCAATGAATGTTTTTAGCGGATCACGCCTTGTTTTAATGATCGATCGTAGTTTCACAGTATTCGTATGTTAAAATTGTTTTACCGAACAGAGCTTGGCGATCGATCGTCACGGGGTAACGTGTTTTCACATCTTCTTTGCGTACATTTCCTTAGCTTTTGTGCTCTGTTTCACTGCTGTGTAAATGTTTTTCACATTACGCTTAATTTTGGCTGAAGACATCGCTCCGAAAATTTTTACCGGGTGTGGAGATAAAGGTACCATTGATTTTTTAACGTGGCGTTGTTTATTTTCTGCCATCAGCGAACTCCGTTAAAACTTCATGTACACAGTGTTCTTGAAAATGTGGAATAATTACGCTTGCTAAATAATTATTTAGTTGTGCTGGTCATAACAGCGGTTATCACAGTAGGCCTAACGAATAACTCAATACTTCGGGAAAACTTGGTATTTCAGCTACCGTAAATTTGAGTGCACTTAGTCCTAATTGAAATCATACGTGGATGACTTGTTCGTTAAAATCTTGCTTTCAGCCAGTCGTTTTATGAGTCAAAAGCAACCCAAACCTACTCTCAGTGGCCAGCGGATCAGGACCCGCAAAAGAGGTAATAGAATCATTATTTATATGCTTGGTAGTCTTTGCCACTTCCTTGTTTTAATGCTCACAATGCGAGCTCATGTTTGAAAATAATTTACGCTGACAGCATCATTCGATTTCGCGTGCATTGCATGTCAGTTTCGTATTTGCAGCTCTTTACATTTAATTCCGGAGGTGATGTCATTTATAAATGTGAAATTATTCCTTGGATTTCCATGGGAGTTAGTTGATCTTTACTGATTAAAATTATATGTGGAAACTGAAAGTGTGATATAACGCCCAAAGCACCTCGACATGTCACAGCTTTAATTGTAAAAGTAATAGAAATCATTTGCCTGGTATCTTGATTTAAGCTTAAATGGGGGTCAGCTTGAAACAGGTCAGCTGAGAACAGGGATACAAGGGCATTGCACGGAATCTTTGCCCTGGGGTACAGGGAAAATCAGGACTGTGCTAAAAGATTGTTAGAGGATGAAATCATGAGAATACAACTCCTTAAAGAAATGGAAACCAGGGGGACCTCACATAAATGTAGTCTGTTCACAGCCTCTCTATTATTCAATGTATGTGAAAGAAAAAGTGAACAAAGTGATCTTGATCACAAGGACGTAGGGGTGGGTAGGTGAGCGAACAAACAAAGAATAGAGAGACTCCAGTGGAAACATCTTTGGACAAAAGTCATGCAGATGGTGTTGAGGAATGTCATCTCAGACGACTTCTTCAATTCCAAAAGGAGGCTGCTAAAAGGGGGAGAAATCAAGCAGTCCTTCCGATTTTTGTAGGATATGCGCTATTCACTTGGGGAATTTTGATAAGATGTCTTACATGTACAGTCATCTCTCACATCTGCATGAGTTTCATTAAGGGCTAGGTACTGGGCAAATTGTCTGACTCTGAGGACAATTTTGCCGGCTGGTTTGACCATCTGGCGGAAATTTTTCTTACTCAGAAGTTCAAATCTAAAAGCTTTGCCCACCTGTGAAGACCAGTTAACCCTCCTCCCCTGTAAGAACGTATTTCTTGAGCCTGGCCATGAAGGTGTTACACGGTTTGGTACTCGTCAACTACAAATGAGCATGACACAATTATTATTGTTTTAGCGGAGAATCTTTGTTCTTCAACATGTTTTGGAATTTTGCATCCAAAAAGTCTTCCACTGTCTTCCAAAAACAAACTTGGCTTTTCTAATTGGCAGAAGCATGTCGTCCTTTGTTGGCAAAATGATTGAAGGAATCCCAAGCTCTTCCTTCTCTTCTACTTGTTCTCTTTTCAACCAATAGGAATTTTCTGTTTCTGGAGAAACAGGGAATTCACTTTTTTTCCAAAGAGTCTACAGTCCCTCTATTTATTTCATTCCCCACCCCCTACCCCGCCAAGTCTCTCTTTTTTGGTTCTAGTTCTCTCAGGATTCTATCCCGAACAAAAATACAAGAAAATAGAGGCCGGTAAACAGTCTTCATAAATGAGATTCATTACCCTGTTCCTCGGGAATACTTTTCTGATTGTTTCAGCATACAGTTCCCTTTGTTAAACTTGGGATTGACCCCAGGTTCAGCCTATAAAATTGATGCAAATATGATTACCATCACAAAACCTCCAAACAGTGTATTACGTAGTGAATTAAAATTGAATTTGAAATTCCTCAACAGACGAAAAAGAAAAGCAAGACCCTCTTGCATTTCGAGATGCTATAATACAGGGATTGCAGGAAATTGCTAACAATGATTTAGATCAAGTAAGTTGTGTTCGTCTGTTTGGTGTGTGACATTAGCAGACTGCAGACTACATTTAGGCGCAGGCCTAACTGCAACTACATAGTGCTCAGGTGAGCCTTAATATCACTCAAGTTAGCAAGATGACAAGATGATACTTTCACATTTTTCTACCTTTAGTTAGCATCAGTTTTCAATTTGTCTTCTTTTGAATGTTTATATCTGTTTAAGTTTCATGCATCAACTGGGGAGAACAATTTATTTATTTTTGTTCATCCCAAACATTTAGCCTGAATAGTGCTCAGTTTGGCCTGTTAACAGTTAGCTCCTGGTAGTGGAAATGGGAATGCGATATTAGTTAAACAAGTCTGCTGTCGGTGATCTGTACATGTAGTCAGCAGTCTGTAAATGTTATACACCGTATCTGTAAAGTTAGGTACATGCTATCTTACATGGAGTGACAACTTTGATATGCTGTTTTGGCAGACATTAATACTTTTGCTGGGAATCTAAACATATAAATCACATGTGATCATAAGTGTGGTATTTAAGTTAAAGTTTGCTTGTTTTTTCTCTCTTTAAGGTGTTGAAGTTCTTGGTTTCATCCGGGAGTAAGCTGAATTTCCGGCTTTATGGAGAGTATCTCTTTGATATACTGTTTGCTGGAGGTGTTTTAGGTACATGTATTTCACAATATTTGAAAGGGTTAGATGTTATATCTGTGGGTGGGTTGTAAGCAGCATAAAAGATCAGACTATCTGGAAATGAGCAGATACAAATACTGTGTGAAGTAAGTCTTTTTGAGGGATTCATTGTCTGTTAGAAGAGTGAAATCTGTTTTGGGCCATACTTTCGAAGCTTATCCCAGTTTATGACAGTAGCATGAAGCAAACTATAATTTTGGAAGTAGATGAAGTATTTGCATTCCTGCTTGGTGCGGCCATTAGTCTATCCCAACGACTCCCTAGCATTAAGTCCTCAGATACCCATATACATTGTAGACACCAGGACTGTGGGAAGTGTCTTGTCCAAGAACATATCCAATGCAGTTTCCTTTGCCAAGGACACTAGAATCACGCAAGGACCACGCAACCCAGATTCGAGGCCATTAGGTGGGGGTTTTATTGAGGGCTGGGTACCAGGCAAATTGACTGGCTTTGCCCGCCTGGTTTGACCATGTAGGGGAAAGTTTTTCTTTTAAGGTCGATACACATGAGGGGTTTTGCTCTAGGGGCATGCTCCAGGGTCAAGTTGTACGACTAGTACACTGGGGAGCATAGTGTGTGAACTTGCTTCATATTATGGTACACATGAGGGAGCGTTTTCAAGTTTGTTTAATTTGTCCCAGGATCTTTCTCCCAAATATTTAACTGGTTTTATGTTGTGCATCATTTTGCAGGGTGGAAATTCTGCTCCTGAGAATGAATTACGCCCATGAAATCATTGGTACACTCAGACAGAGCGTGCCCCAGTAGCAAACCCCAACAGCAAAACCCCCTGTTTGTATCGGCTCATTTCAAATAGTTTTGGTCGCCTGCGAAAAACAGTGTCCACCTTGCTGAAAACATTTAATGATACCCCTGCCATTAGGCCACTGTGCCTCTTGTGTATCAAATAATTTCCAGCTTATTGGAGCACATACGGCAATTTAATTTGTTTTAATTCCTTTTTTTCCCACTCTCCATAGCCCCTGGTGGTAGTATACTTGAAGAAGGTGAAAAATCCACCTGGAAAACATCTGTGTGTGTTTTTGAAGCCAATGATGAAGATCTCAAGAATTATGTGCAGGTACTGTCAATGTACTTCTTCCTCTGACAATAGCAACAGAGTGCGAGTTGGAGTCAGAGTCTTAAGCCGAAGCGTAGAGTGATACTGTACGATCTAGTGGAAAATCAAACCATTTGAGTTGGAAGCAGAGCACCGATTCTCCTTTTGACTCTGTCGCTTACGAACTAGTGAAAACTAGATTGTCAGAGTCAGATCAAAGCAGAAGAGAAAGAGAACACCAATCACAATGCTTCATTCTGGGCCTAAGTCCAACACTGGCAATCTAGTTTTGGATCATACATGTAACTGACAGAGTTATAAATGAAATCGGAAGAAATGGAAATGCTCTGATTCTTCCAACTCAGATTCCATCAAGCTTGTGACTCCAATTTTTTTCCATTTTGAGTAGGTAATAAGCTCTTGAACAAGTCCGACTATGGTTCTTACTCTGACTCTGATGCCAGTGAAAAATATTTACAGTAGCCTTTAGTAAGAGCTTCTACTAAGCGATGTTGTTTTTGGCCTGAAAGCCATGTGGGGATTTTTTTCCCCATTGCTTTAATTTGCAGGCTAGAACGTAAAACATCGCAAAGGTAGCTTGCCTAAGCTTTCAGTAAATATTGCAGCAGCTGATGTTCAGCTACACAAAATGCCTCAGTTGACAAGTTCCAGCACATGTTTTATTCCTAGTTTACAATGTAGTTGCTGTGCACAATGTGTCCTTTTTGCGTGTTGTCCTTTACTCATTAATGCTGTTTAAACTCATCACAATAGATGAGCTTGGGAACTGGTGCCGGAAAGGTTAGCGGGGAGCAGAACCATAAGCCGAAGGGGAGGTATCCATGGCAACCCTGTAAGCGGGAACCACCCCCCAGAAGCAGCCGCTAACTGGCACCGTCACACTGAAAGAATCAGTGGAAACAACTTACCTGACCCGTACTTACCTAGATATGAACCACCAAAACGGAGGGGGCGGGAGGGAGCAAGAATCCGCAAAGATTCGCTACACACAGTGCAAAAAGATCCGCAATGATCTGCTAGCATTACAGCACATGCGATGCAACAATACACAAAAGCCCTGCAATCCCCATAGGGCCGCCCCGCAAGTCACGTACTATTAAGCGAAACACCGCTGACCGCATTGGTTTGAGTCTAACTTAGCCTAAATTCCATTTAGCCACATTATAAATATGTTTGATCTTGCAGGTGATAAACCAAGTTATTGCGCGATACAGATACCTGCAGAAAGCGTTTGAAGATGAGATCAAAAAGGTCAGTTTTCATTTTACAGTCTGTGTATTATTTAAGCAATAGGGCACTTTTTCCGTGTTTACATAGCCTCGTCTAAACATGAGGAGGTTTGGAAAATTTGAGTCAGTTGTGCAAACCCGAGACATACTTTTGAGAATTCTTCCAACTCTTTTAGTGTTTAGATGAGGTTATGTAAACATGGAAAAAGTGCTCTATTGCTTTTATAAAATAATTCTCAAAAATATGCGCCAATCTAAAGCATTACAACCGTGTTTACATACCGTCATCAAAACACACCTATCGACCGATGAGAGCACATGTAGTAGCTCAGTTATTTTATAAATATTTAACAATTATTCCATGAGCGCGCGTTGGATATGAGATGATAGATAGCCAACGAGGCGCGTAGCGCCGAGTTGGCTAAATCATCTCATATCCAACAAGCGCGAGTGGAATAATTGTCTTATTAAAAACGCCCCCAAAAAATAAAGAACTAGACTACAGTGAAAACAAAAAGGGCCAAAAAATCACGCATATGCATGCCATTTTTGTAGATCATGGTATAATGGCTCATATACCATGATGGCTAAGCCAATGAAAAGTCTCGAATTGCATTATCCAATGATCCAGTTTTTAATAAAGGATATTACATGGTCACTCGGAGATATGAAATTTCTCTTCTTGTGTGGAAAAATATTTCATGAGTGAGTCACTGCAGTGAATGAGTGAAATATTTTTCAACAAGAGAAATTTTGTATTCCCAAGTGACCATGTAACTTTGGACATAAACAATAATTTTCCATCAGATTATCTAGGCATGTAACGATGCTGCACATTAGAGAGGCAATAAATCTGAGGTCATTTTTATTATTTTGATGTGTCATTAGCAGGGTTGTAGCTAAGAAAATAGTCTCCCACCTAAGATTTTCATTGAGCTGGTCACCATTTTTTGCAAAAGACCTGGAACAAAATTTTTGTTCCTGAACTTTTGCAACACCTGGAATGTAGTTGCACTGCAATTTTGTGTTTTTTTATGATAAAATTGTTTCTGAATTCTGTAAGTTTTGGACAGGAAGCTCTACTTGCAACATTCTCTAAGCAATCAGGGTAAACATGCCAATCATGTAGGAGCAAAGTAGAGCTCCGTACCATGTTAATTAAAAGAATGTTGTGCACATGTTATAGGGGTTTTCATTAAGGGCTGGGTGCTGCGCAAATTTAATGGCTGTGAGGATTATTTTGTCCTCCTGGTTTGACCATCTAGAGTAAATGTTTTCATATAAAGAAGTTCAGTTTAAATGGTTTTCCCTGCCTGTGAAGACCAGTTGCCCTTCTACTGAAAACGTTAATGAAACCCCTGGTGTTGAGCTTTTTTTCTTTTATGTCTAGATCTTGTTGTTCCTCAAGGGGTTCACTGACGATCAAAGAAACAAGCTTGCCATTGTCACAGGCATCATTCTGGCAAATGGTGAGTTTCATGTACCTCTCCTTTAATATTTAAAAGTGGTACCTAACAGTACTTTTATGTGGTCTTATAAGGGCACTGATGAACTGTAACACTGAAGTCTGTTGACAGGTCATGTACAACAGGCATGTTCAAAGCACAAAAGGACAAAATGTTGAAATGGCACTAGCCTATCCTAAATAACACTCTGGTTAGCCTAAAAAGCACTCGGCTTTGCCCAAATATCCCTGACTTGACAGTGGTTAGCTCTCACTAATCATAACAAATTAAACCTCACAGACACCGGTATCCCACAATGACCCTTACCTGTAGTGCCATTTGGTTTTATAAGACGCCCATGGATGTTCATGTAAAATGACTTGTTCACGTCCATTTTTTAAAGGTTCTGACAGAGCAACTTGTTTTCTTTTTGTTCTGTTTATTTTTCAATATTTTTTTGCAAAGTGAGATTTACATTGGTAAAAGTTTGAAATTTTTTTATTAAATTTGACGAACAATGAAGCCACTTATTATAAGAGGGTGAAAGTTTTTAGGAGATGCGGCATGCCCATTCAAAAGTTCAACGAATGAAATGCAACCTAATTTTATCCAGTTACTACCAGTGTGTTGTTGTTGTTTGACAAAAAAAAAAACAAAGCAGTAAGGTGTCAAGAGTTTGGATTATTCCTTCCTGTAGGCATGGGTCCACCCACAGCATTGACGAGCCTCTTCAATGAGAACCTTGTCAAAGAAGGTGAGCTGCAAGGATGAACTAGGTCTTTTGAATTAACTGGCCACTTGAACTAGAAGTGTGTCAATCTGCTATATGTACAATTAATTGATTAATTAATTAATTAAATAAGTAGTGTAGTTCTACATGTATCTGGAGTCTTAAGATGTAATAATTCAAAATATTGCTCCAAAATATTTTAACTCTCTTCCTCTTGAGACATCTATTTCATCCTATAGAGAAAAAACGTAAAACATCTACCTGTATTATAAGCAATTACTAGTTAACAGCGGTATTATCAGTTAAGCATACGGATATGGCATGACAATACATCATTTACTTTAATAGTGTACATGTATAGTTTTGGTCATCTTGTATTTCTCGGGAGGGAACCAAAGTTTAAAAGCTCTGTGGTTTTCATCAGGGTCCGTCACCATTTTTTTTCTTTTATTTTTTGCATACAAATATGTGTAAATTCTTTGTATCTTTTTATGGCAAATAAAAATGAAATAAACAAATAAAATAAATCTGTTCATAAAATGTCTCTGAATGATGATTAAACTCTATGTTAAACGTTCCTGTCTCAGCCTCTTGTATGTGTTCCCTGGTTGTATTCCCTATTGTATAGGACTTGCTTTGCAATTTTTGACCAAAGTCTTCCAGTCCTGGGTCAAGGAAAGGGATTTTGCCAGTCTGAGCTCTTCTTTGAGGAAAGCAGAGTTAGAGAACAAACTATTGGTAAGTTTTTGTTTGCCAAAGCCAAAGGCTTAACAATGCAAATAATTGATTTGTGAGACACTGATAAATCACAATATTTTGGTATAACTAAGTTAATAAATAATTGTTTTATCTTTCGATCACAAAATTTTGTTCCATATGTAAATCCGTCTCTGTCAGCTCAGAGAAGTGTCTGCCATTTTTCACACAAAAGCGTGGTTACAATATTATTATGCATCAGCAGAATGTTATTTGCAGCAAAACACATTATTTTAGACGATACTACGCATGAGCAGACCATCATTTGTAGGCAGTTATTTGCAGGTCATGTGGTGAGCTCTCAGCCAATGAAAAGGAAGAAAAAATGCATTGAATGATAATATCATATTAAATAATATTGTTAATAACCACTAGGAGGAAAAATGGTATTTGCTGTAAATGGTCTTTGGTATTCAATGTTGACGACCATCATCGAATCCATTGAACATTTGCAGGATTTAGCAATCTCTTACTTTTCAAAATCTGAGTATTACAAAACAATTAATATTAATAGTTAGGTATGCTTTTAGCCAATCTCCAGTACTTACACCTTACTGCACATTATATGACTTGCATTGTATGTTCATAAATTATTGGTGAGGCACGGTAATGTTATAAGCACTGTAGAGTACATGGAATGCATATTGATTTGCTATAACCATGGCAACTGAATTTATGGTAACTTTTTATTTTTGTTGTAAAGGAATTCTTCCCTCCCAACAAACAAACTCAGGAAATGTTTGAGAAGCATTTCAATGCTCATGGATTGGAAAAACTTGTGGCATTTCAGGTAAGAATTAAGCCTGCAAGTAAACAAGAGAGTGAGAAATAAGACAGTGGTACATGTTACTTCATTTTTTCATCTATCACTTTGAGTACAAAAAGTAGTAAATGATTAATTATAAGAAGGGGGATGAGTGGTAAATGGAAGACTTTGTGAAAAGGCAAGAATGGCATTTTTCTTCACGAGGACAACACATTTTGACTTCTTTAATTGTGAAGTCAAGACTTCAAAGTGTTTTACATGCGAGCTTGAGAAATTCAGGTTCTAGGATGTTCAGAAGTCATTTATGAAAAAACAAACAAACAAATAGGTACCTCTAGACTTTCTTCAGATTAGCCTTGGAAAAAAATTGAGACTGCAAGATGCAAATAACCATTATAAAGACGAGACTGCGAGACCTGTGAAATTCAATGAAAATTTTGTGACGCCCATGTTTTTTAAAGCATCATTCGCTACCCCTACACAGGAGAACAAAATGTTACTTCATGTAAAAATTAAATAGGGTAACATACTTGATTAGCAGTTAAATCCAGTTACCATTGCAAAGAGTCACGAAGAGTCTTTACCTTTAATGACCACTCTTGTCGGTACTGTTTCGTATTCAGAATGCCCAACAGGCCATGGTCACTCGAAGAGCTTTCCAACAACAGCTGAAGGAGATGCTGGACAATGAAACACCTGTCAAAGATGTAAGTGCTTTCTTGATGAAGTTGAACCTCAGCTAAAAGACACTTGTGCACCTATAGGCTGAAACTTTGTTGTGGTCCTGACCATGTTCAAACAATACTTCTTCCAAGTGCTTTCTTAATGAAGTTGAACCTCAGCTAAGAGACACATGTCCACCTATAGGCCAACACTTTGTTCTGGTCCTGACCATCCTCAAACAATGAAGTCTTCCAAGTCAACAATTTTTCTGGTCTGAAGGATGTCCACTTGTAATTTATACATACTCAGAGATGCCAACCTAGAAAAATAAGATAAAGTCCACATCATTGACAATATTTTTATCTTTACAACCTAGACATATTTGTTAAAATTAAAGCTCTGCTGTTTCAACAACAAAATTGGATCAAATAGTTCTTCCATAAGAAAATCCAAAGAATTGACTGAAATACAGTTGAACCTCTATTAAGCGGCTTTTCTATTCTTTTTACCTCTATTAAGCGGCCAGCCTCCCTTGAAGAGGCCACTATCCATTTCCCTGAGGGTGGCCGTTTAATAGGGGTTGAACTGTAAGTGTGAAAAACATACTTCCAATCAATCACCTTTCTTTGTATCTGGGAGATTTGGTGACTTGCGTGTATATGAGAGAACAGGAGATTTAGTCTGCATTTGGGAGACTGCTGGATAATCTGGGAGAGTTGGCCAACTTGCTCACTGATGAGATACACATCTGGTTGGGTCTAAGTTAACAAATGCCCCTCTTTGCATGTTGCATTCATTCCCTGCTAGGGAAACCTCTGGGGCTGCACCCACAAAATTCCATGCCGATGATGAAGCCCTGTACGGAAATCCTCACTGTCTGTGAATGATTGTTAGTTGCATGCAAATATTTAGCATCAGACTACTATCTTTAGAGTTGTTTAAGACAGTCAAATGAATATTTTGTGCCGAGTAATAATATTTTGTCTCACAGTTAAGTGCTTGAAAAATACAACTTGATTGTATGTTCTGCTGTTAAATTACACACAATAAATGTTCGTCATTGATTTTTCTCACAGATGATATCCACTTGCAAGGAAGAAATGAAAAAATCGGAACTTCCTGAAGATGATGTGGTGTATTTGGTATGGCGTAAAATTATTTTGTGCTAGAAGTCTTGGAATACTTTTGATCACCGTTGTGCCAACAAATGGTGCTCATTTTCACCTTCCCTGCTCCACTCCAAAACAGTGTTAATTTTGTTCCATCCAACAGAATACATATTCCTGACCAACAATGCTTTTGAGGAGAGGGAGGGTTGGAAAATGATCTATAAATTCTACTTCAAAATTATAATTGTCACCAGTTGGCATTTCAACATGTTTAAGCAATTAAAAAATTATGTTAGTTATTAATAAACAATAATCTGGATTGCTATAGTCAAGATATGTTCTACCTGGGAAAACATGCCTGACACATCGATTAGCAATATTAGCAACCAAAGGCCATCTATTACTGGAATCAAAACTTGCTTAACATCTCACATTAATTTACTAGGCATACATTTCTTATGAAATGAAATTTTTTGATTGGTGTAATGCCATAAGCACATTTGTGTATGTGTATGCAATGTGGCAGAACAGTTGAGTATAAACATGCAATGATGAATTTCAATCATTTCAGTTGTGGAAAGGCTTAATGCGAGCTGTGGAGTGGAACAAGAAAGAAGAGCTTGTGGCCGATCAAGCTCTTCGTCATCTCAAGGTAGATCATTCTATACATTATACATGTAATAGGCCATATTTGTATCGGAGGTATTGGACTGGAAGTAACTTGAAATGCATGCTCATGGGGGGGGAGGGATATCATTAAACCATTGACACCTGGAGCTTTTCGGCAAAAACGCATGTTCTGGACATTTTCAGCCTGGATATGAGCCAAATTTGAACGCAATTTAAAAATTTGGGTGAGCTCAAGCGTGCACACTGGATGACGTGTTTGGAATAAACCAAGGGTAATGGTATGATCATTTTGTGAAAAACAATTTGAGAAAAAACTTTGCAAAAGATGCTAAAATTCTCAGACTGTCATAAAAGTATTCAAAACAAATTTGGCCAAGTTTTAAAAAAATCTTTTGACTTTGTTAGAACTGTGTTTGTTTGGTTTCAGAGAAGCTGCGAAATTTAGAGACAGGTGAATTTTCGGATTGCATTCAAAAGTTTTGGGCAAAGAGTTTTCTTCCTTGTCTATATTATATGTAAGCCAAAAATATTTTTGCCCAGCACGAAAGGACCTAGGTACCAGTTTAGCGCTACAGTGTACAACTGTAGGTACAGTGGTTTTCCCTGTAAGGTCGCACAAGAGATGAAAACAGAACGCAAAGGTAGACTATTCAATACATTATTTTCATTCCTTTATTTAATCTCTTCCCACTCAACAAGATTGTGTGCTCCCTTTTCTTCCAGTTAAAGAATTTCTGAGAAAGCATCATCGAGATGGAAAATTCTTACCACACCAATTGTACTTGAGGGAAATTTTTCTCCAAGTTTTTCTCTGCATTTTCTGAGCATCTTTGTGCATATCTCAGGCTAAATTGACCCAATCACTACTGGGTGTCATTGGAAAGGTTTTTCCTCTTGCAGAACTTGAGTATAAGTGACCAAATTTGGTCAAGATGATGACATCAGAAGTGGAACAAAGGCTAATGCTCGTCACAACCGATTACAGCCAGCACCGGTGTCAATGGGTTAAAGAGAGATTAATGTTACTTACATTTGAAAGACCCTCCATATTAGCCTCAGCTGCAAGCTAGTTCTAATCCAATACTGAGAATATGAATAAAATTCCTATTGTGATTGTTAATTCGGTGATATGTATAACTTTTTCTTGATGTTACTGTGTGCTACAGCAAGTTGATGGTTTCTGTTGTCTTTGTTAATAGGAATATGCTCCCCTACTGGCCACATTTACTTCTCAAGCAAAATCTGAAATCAACCTTTTAGTCAAAGTCCAGGTATAATAACATTGACAGTGTACTAGAAGAACAACTTGCATGTATTATTGTATGCATACATGTAATTTACTATTATCAGGACATACTGTAAATCCTCAAATTAGTGCACAGGGCGCTTATTCCAAATTTAGGAAAAGACAAGGGGAGCTTATTCAAGGAGGGTGTTTAATTGAGGGGGTGCCTATTTAATTTCCCAAATTATGGTCAGATATGATCAGTTTTTTGTAATATAATCAGTCCCTCAGAAGGATCCTGTCTCTCTTGAAGAACCATCTAATATAAACCGCTTAGCCAGTCTAGGCCTGCTGCTTAAGGTTGGTTGGGCTTTAGGCAATGGATCAGCAGATCTTTGCTACCATTCATTGCGACGGTCAATGCACAGTGCTTGAATGAGTTGATAATCACTTGCGTGTGATTGAACACGACCAAAACTATATATCCTTTTTTGTCTTAGTACTCTTTCATGAAACAGGTGGAGGCGAGGGGAGGTGCTTATTTAGGGGGGGCACTTATTTTAAATTTTGGCTGATCAGAGGGGCGCTTATTCGAAGGGGGCGCTTATTTGAGGAGATGCTTATTTGAGGCGAGACACTAATTCGAGGATTTATGGTATTCAAGGGGAGTGTCATACTGTGCCCAAGAAGTCGACTCATACATGAGCCGCAGTTCAAACAAATTTTACTTTTCTTGCTTCCATTTAACTGGCTAGAAAGTTAAATGCATCAAGCTTAGAAACGTACATTGAGCCAGAAAAGTAACTTTGGTTCAACAATAGGGTGGTGTACTGACTCCATCAACTGATGACATTCACCCATGAAGTATTAAATATAAATTTTGTATTGTGACACTCATTGTTCTTTATATGAATTTTAGAAAACTGATTTGGAAACAATTTTGATATTTTGAAGCCTTTTTTTAATTTTGATATATTTATTTCAGGAATACTGTTATGACAACATGAACTTCACAAAAGTGTTTCAGAAGATGGTGATGCTGTTGTACAAAAGTAAGTACTGAAAGAATAGATAACATACTGTCATGTTTTTGATCCTGAGAAATGTCAATTTACCGAGAGCATAAAAACAGCTCGAAGTTATTTTCCCTTGTTACAACTTGTCCATGCAGTGCAACCAAGTCCAAGAGCTGTTTAAATGTTATACATGCATTGAGGAGGGTCCCTTATGACAATCATGCTCAGGTTTGCTCAAGGTGGTGGAGGGGGGGGGGGGGGGGTGCACAGTGTGATGATTTTGATTCCTGGAGCAGGAGTGGATTACGTACTTATCAATAATATTGCTGGGAGAGATTGTACAGTAATAACATTCCGAGTAATGTAAAGCCCTGGCTAAACAGACTCACATGAAGTCACAAGTAGTTGGCTGCAAGTTAAACTTGCAAACAAAGAGACTTACATTGGGTGGCCAGACTGACTCACAAGTTTCCTCACATGTGCATGCAAGGCGCCAAAAAAAATAATGTTAGGGCATAGTCCCGTGCCATCAACATCCTATGTTTCATTAGCTAATAGGCTGCTCTAACAACAAATGGACATCACTCAACTTGTGTTGATTTGGTTGGGTGGCCAAATGGTGAAAACTTGCACCTGCTTACGTGTGCAAAGTGCATCGCAATTCAAAACAAGTGCATGCAAGGCTTGGCCAAACGGAGTTGAGAGTAGACCCAAGTTTTCAACTTGTGTTTATTTGGATGTGTGTTTGGCCAGTGCTTAACATTGGTTTATTTTTTTCCCGGGAGTGCTTTGTTATGCTAACTTCTAAATGTTCCTACTCTGTAAGAATGCACTCCAAAGTAGGGAAACAAGGAGTACAAATTCTTAGAGTTCCCATTAAGAAAAAAAGTATGCATTATGTACAGGAATTAATAATGATCTGAATGTGAATTATTTTTGTTTGCAACATTTAGCTGATGTACTGAGTGAAGACACAATCATCAAGTGGTACAAAGGAGGCCATTCCTCAAAAGGAAAAAATGTTTTTCTTGAGCAGATGAAGAAGATGGTTGAGTGGCTACAGAATGCAGAGGAAGGTTTGTTGCATGTTCATGTGTATTAATATTGCAACATAAGTATCAAGAAACATAATTATCTTCAAAAGGATTTCATCTTAAAGGGAGGCATGGTGGCCTCATGGTTAGTGCGCTCGACTCCGGATCGAGCAGCCCAGGTTTGAGCCCTGGCCAGGGACGTTGTGTTGTGTTCTTGGGCAAGACGCATTTCTTCCACAGTGCCTCTTCCCACCCTGGTGTGTAAATGTGTACTGGTGAATTTAATGCTGGGGGTAACCCTGCGATGGACCCTGCGACATCCCAACCCGAGGAGTGGTGGGTGTAGAAATACTCCTAGTAGCTCCATGCTACAGAGACTGGGATAAGTTCTGGCCTGATGGACCATTTTGCTAGTGTGCAGACTAAAGTGGATGATGCAGATTATTAATGGTGTAGAACTCTAATGGAGGCATTTTTACAAGTTCTCTAAGGACTTGCAGATCTGAGAAAGTCTTCGTCTCATACCATAAAATTAATAACGTAGATTAAAACTACAAAATAATTTACAAAGAATTTTTGTCATCAAAATGCCTTCAAAAATAACTGTAAAGGAGAATTTTTGGACTACTTTTACATTTTGCCAGTTTACTCAAATTGAATCAGTCCATGCAGCAAAGAAAACCAAACAGATTAGCTTATCTCTGAAGGTACTGATAAGAAAAAAACTGCTAAATGTAAATAAAAAGCGGTGTCAGTTCTTTTTAAACTTGTGGTAATAAATAAATCTAATGCTATTTTTTATTTATTTATTTATTTAGAAACAGAGTCTGAGGAGGAAGACGAGGAAGGAGCTTAAAGCTAAAACTACTTCATTTAGTAGAGAAAAATAACAAAAATGCATTGTAGTGTGTATGAAATTGAATAAATAAACATTAACTCCCATAGAAATTGCTTTTAATCATGATCGGTCAAATGGCAGAGTGGCCTTTGAGCTCCAAATAAATTTGTGTATGACATTCAGGGGTTTAATTAACTTTTTTGGGAGGGTAACTGGTTTACACTGCGGGTAAAAGTTTTTGAACTGAGCTTCTTTAAAAGAAAATCTTTCCTCTAGTTGGCCAAACCAGGTGGCCAAAATCATCTTCACTGCCAGTCAATTTGCCCAGTGCCCAGCTCTAAAAGATGATTTCCAGTCCCAACTGTGCACTCTTGAGAGTTCGGTTTCATTTTTTGTTTTTCCTCATGTAAGACATCACAAAATGTTTAAAATGTAAACATTTTGTATGTACTGGCGTGAAGTAAATTGGAAGGTTTAAAACAACAGCCATTATGGATGCAAAGCACTTGAAACAACTTTGCAGCTGTAAAATCAATGAAGCTGTTGGAAAAAGAATTTGAAAGGTCTTGAAGATAAGGTATGTGGTTCATAATGAACAACAATGATTTGCATTCCATCAAGTGGGAACTTATAATCTTTTTAAACATTTGGGTGCTGAGACTGCGCAGTACAGACTGGAAATCATTTTTAATGAAACCCAATGTCTGACACAAATATCATGCTTCTGAGAACGCCTCCAGGGCTGTCCAGCTGTTACCTCAATCTTCACACCTACAACAAACTTGTTACTTGGTAGGTGACTTGTACAAGGACCAATCAAAATTAATATTCTCGGCTAAAGGCTCTAAATGACAACCCTGATCTATAGTCTACAGTCATGGCTGAATGACAGATGACCAAAATTCTCAGAAGATTTCAGTGTATTATACTGACGCTGTCAACTGTTGACAAATTGCTGTGCTAATTGTTATTATAATTTCAACCCGTGTGGTATTTTTGAGAATATGATGTCATTTTCTCCAAATCTCAGCCAAGACTTGGAACAAGGAAAATTAATGGCGGCCGTAAATTCTCGAAAAGAAAGGTCCAAAAACCGCGAGTTCTAACGTTCGTAACAGATTGAAATTTGGCAACAAATCTAGGAAAGACCCATTGTGTCCGAAACTGTAAAAAATGGATATCGAGGATTTGATCAAAGTGGCACTTTAAGTTTTGACCCATACAATTCATTCCATGGTTGATGGTTTTATGGCTATTTGTATGCAAAATTAGGTAAGTTGCTTACAATTGGTTCATAAACAATGGAAAATTGGGCCTGCCAAAAAGCGGGATCTCATGTCCACTTTAATAGTCTATATAAGCATGGGAAAGATTCTCACAGGTATAACAAATGTTCACGCCAATCTTAAAAGGCAAACAGAATTAGATGAACTGGCTCTTGTTAGTAAGTCTGAAGTATGAGGCTACATGTCACCACAAATTCTGTCCAAGTCCTTGTATGAAACAATTCACATTTGTTATTGAAATAACTTTAAAGTGATCCTCTCTACACTGATGGTACAGTCCTAGCAAGCTGTTTTCCAGTGTTTGTTCTTTGTGGCAGTGGATGTAGCTTTCCACAGACTTTCCACACTCCATAGTTACTGGTGAGGTGACGTTCAAACACAACAAAGTCGACAACTTCTTTAACTTCCTTATCACTTCCTGTTATGTGCCGCCCATGTTTATCTTTTATTGCCATGACCTTCAAATAAACAATAGAAACAGTATTGACTACTGTTGATGCACGTGTACCATGGTCTCTCATTGAATAATCCCCCTTTGAAGGAATATTTTTATTAACGTAAATCGGGAGGTGTGATCTGCACTAAAACAAAATGAGTCAAACATTTGGTAAACATACTTCTGCTAGCTTCACAAGTAGACAAAAATAAATGCAGATCCCCACTGCATGCGGGCTTTTGAAGCTAGTTTGAAATATAAGCCGCCTTAATTAACCCTTAGGTTCTGTACCGGTCAATTTTCGATGCATCCTGTAAATGCATGGAGAAAAATTACTGCAATGCATGTTCAAAAATGTCTGGCATTATTATTATGAAGCCCCACATGTGCAACTTTGCAGTATCACATTCATGGCATAATGGCCTTCTCCCTGAAGTACTTGACAATATATTTCAATATGCTACCAATATTCACAGATACACCACCAGATATACAGCCAAACAGTTCTAATTTTTATAGTATAGAGTTAAACTAATGCAGGAAAGCAATCAGTTCTTTTCATGGCAATCGATATCTGGTAAGACCTTCCATCTTCTTTGTGCGCATTTCAGAAGTATATAAAACGTTACCTCCTGCCAGAACAAAAATTTGTACGTCATTCATTTATTGCTGTAATGTTTTTACTCCTTTATTTATTGCTGTAATTTTTACTGTGTAATTACCTGCTTTCTATTCATAACTTAAATTGTACGGGGAGCTAACTAGAAAACCTACCAGTTCATCTAGTTCCCCAGCTTGCAACCTTACTTAAAACTAACTACAAATACAATTTATCTATCTAATGTTAACATTACGAGCTCAATAAATATTATCATTATTATACATTCAACTCTCTAATCCTTTTCTGATTGGCCAAAAGCCTACAGTGAATTTTCGAAATCAGCGCTTGTGACGTCATAACTGCAGATTATACAATAATCATGGGTTATCATGTCATGTATGACCGCAGTGCGTGATTTCCAAGGGTAATCATGTCAACTTCGTGAGATTCGTGTTGCTTGCCATCAGTGAAGAAGTAGAAACATGACTTCAAAATTTTTGCGTTCGTGCAATGTATAATAAAACAATTATTAGATTCGGTTTTTGTGATATCCAGAATAATCAAGGTCTCTGTAAGGGTTATCAGCCTCAGCCTTCGGCTTTGGCTGATAACCCTCACCTCGACCTTGATTATTCTGGGTATCACAAAAACGTCATCCAATAATTGTTTATTATTCCATTAGCGACTTTCATATAACCCGCAATGCATTTTGTTTTCCCCACAAAATTTTGCATAAACTATTGTTTTCAAATACACTTGAGAATAGATGACAATAGTTTATGCAAAATTTTGTGGGGAAAACCAAATGCATTGTGGGTTATATGAAAGTCGCTGATTGCCTAAGTGGCATTATACTAAACACTTTTGCTACCAACTTATCGTGCAACAATGATACAAAATCGCATCATAGGTGGATTTAGAAAGCTTTCAGAATGATGCAGTAACGGCCACAGTTTCTACTTTTATTTGTTTTATTTTCTCTTTTTCAATATCTGCCCCAGCCTATGGGCCGCCGTCACCACCAAAAATACAAACAATACAAACAGTCTAGCATAAACAGAAATGGTTTAAACGTCCTTTGTTAGTTGATGCAGGTTATATGGAAATGATGCAGTTCCAATGCACTTGGACCGGTTGTCTTTGGTGGAATGGGATACTCAACCAGTAAATGGTTTAGACAGTTTAGAAACTGTCTAGCCGCCCTTGTCAAAACGGTACAATGAACACCCGATTGATTCAGTCTAAATGTAAGTAGTTTAGCTCCAGTTTGTTAAATGGTACAACATAAAAAGATCTGGTTATGTCAAAGAACGAATAGGCTAGCTCTTTCTGTTCAAGCGGCACAGCATAGTTTAAACTGGGCTAGAGTGATGTCAAATGGGATAGCGTTACATGAAATGGCAGAGCATAGTAACAATTGATACAGGGTAAGATGAAATAGCTGAGCATGACATGGCACAGAGTCGAGCGAAACAGTTCAGCGTGATGTCGAATGAGTCAGCCCCGGATGAAATGGCACAGTATTTGGTGAAGTTATACAGCGTAATATCAAATAGCACAGCTTTGCGTGAAATAGCTTGGTGAAATACATTCAGACGGTGCAGCCGAAGACCACGTACACAGCTCGGCGTGAAGTGGTACAGCGTAACATCAAATGGCACATATAAAGGGGAATCAGGGTCAATATTCGGTTTCTAAACAGCCGAGGCACACGCAAGGGCCATCACAGCTAAACTCTATTAGGCACGACATAACAAAGACAGGCACAGCCCAACACGGACAGGCACAGCGTAACAAAGACAGGCACAGCCCAACACGGACAGGCACAACGTAACAAAGACAGGCACAGCCCAACACGGACAGGCACAGCGTAACAAAGACAGGCACAGCCCAACACGGACAGGCACAACGTAACAAAGACAGGCACAGCCCAACACGGACAGGCACAGCGTAACAAAGACAGGCACAGCCCAACACGGACAGGCACAGCGTAACAAAGACAGGCACAGCCCAACACGGACAGGCACAGCCCAACACGGACAGGCACAGCGTAACAAAGACAGGCACAGCCCAACTAAGACAGGCACAGCTTATTCCGCGGAAGACTGGTAACCAAGTTGTCTTACATGTAAAGATGGCGGCAAGAATTGAGGTAAGACAGGTAAGACATGAAGACAAACGTCGACCTTAGCATTCAGGCCAGGTGATATGAGCCGTTTTTCAAAAATGTTTAGTGATTTATTCACTACGAGCTAGCGTTTGATAAGAAATGCCGTTTTAGGGCGACATGAGCCGTTCTTCAATTGTTCAGTGATTTATTAGTGATTTATTCAGTATGCATTTGCCGAACAATGTTATTATACAATGTACAATACAATAACCTTTATTTCATCTCGAATTAAGCTTAACTAGCTATGAGCTTGGCGTTATACATATGCTCTCTGCCCCTGTTTAGGATAGGATGGAAATGGTTCTCGACCACGCACGGAGGACATTTCAAGAAATTTTCAGATATGTAAACAACGGTGACCTTAGTGAAGAATCTGTGGACTATCTACGTTATAAAAGCGAGGAAGCCCTCAACATCCTTCAAATGTCATGCCTTGTTTACAATATCCCATCTTCTCTTATTGATCAAGCACAAGACATTTATGTTACTCTGGAAGAAGCCTGGAAAGAATTTCAGTGTGGTACTTCTAGCAATACGGTACGGTTGGAGCATGTCTTTTCTGGTTCTCCCGGGCGACCAGCTTTTCATATTCCTAAGGAAGTTCTTGAAATGTTTGTCGAAAACAAGTTTAGCATCAATGCCATGGCAAGAATGTTGGAAGTAAGCGAGTCTACTGTGAAGAGGCGACTGTACAGTTGTGGGATATCAATTTCTTCAAAATATGCTGATTTAAGTGAAGAAGAATTAGACACTATTGTTTTGCAAATACTCCAGCAGTTTCCAAAAACTGGCTACCAACGAATGATTGGCTATCTTTTGGCTAGAGGCTATAGAGTTCAGGAAAAAAGAGTCCAGGAGACAATGAGGAGAGTGGATCCTGAAGGTGTCATTGAACGGTCAATCTCTCTAAATATAATACAAAGGCGGATATCGAGATACTCTGTTCCGTGCCCGATGGCCCTGTGGCACATTGATGGACATCACAAGTTGATAAGGTGAATTTAGGAAATCGTTTAAAAATGAACGTTAGTTAGAACTGAATTGTTGCCATCAAAACATGGGGGTGGGGAAGAGTGTGGGGTGGGGGAGGGTTTGTTGTGGCCCAGTTGGTATTGCAATTAGTACACTTGAGAAAATTACTTGTTCCTGATTGGCTAAAAGGGAATGCAGTTTTCATGGATCACCAGTACAAATTACAATGAATATTCCCAAGTTAGTACGAAGACAATATTAAAAACTGGATCATTGTATAATGCAATTCCAGCATTTTGACTCAGGCTTAGCGGCTATGGTATATGAGCCAATGTACCATACCAGAGAAATGGCGACCATTAAATTGCCTTCTAGTTGCTCTAACCAAGCGAAATCAGCAAAATTTAGCAATATTTGTTGATAATTTTTAATAAAACAATTATTCCAATCGCGCTTGTTGGATATGAGATGCTTATAGCCAACTCGGCGCTTCGCACCTCGTTGGCTATCTATCACCTCGTATCCAATGCACGCTCATGGAATAATTAAATATCTATGACAACACCATAAACCCCATCTCAGTCCAACAAAATCAGCGCACTTGTCTAGTACATTTGCATTTAATTTAAAATGTACTGCAAATACCCTTTTAGACTATGATTCTTGACTGCAGTGAACAAAACATACATTTTTTCAAGCCTTTCTTTTCAAAATAACACAGATATTCTTGATATGTTGTATGCTGTACATGTTAGGTGTAACTGTGAAAGTGACAATATTGTCAAAGTTAATTGTAAACATCAATAATTTGTTTCTGTCCCACCCCACACTCTTCCCCACCCCCATGTTTTGATGGCAACAATTCAGTTCTAACTAACGTTCATTTTTAAACGATTTCCTAAATTCACCTTATCAACTTGTGATGTCCATCAATGTGCCACAGGGCCATCGGGCACGGAACAGAGTATCTCCGCCTTTGTATTATATTTAGAGAGATTGACCGTTCAATGACACCTTCAGGATCCACTCTCCTCATTGTCTCCTGGACTCTATTTATTTATTCTTTATTCTTTATTTATTTCTTGAAGTTCATTACATGTTATTACTAAGGCTGGCTTGCATATAGCGAAGAGATAATCGCGGCAAGCCAGACAGTTAACAAATAATTTTACATAATTTTTTCCTACTTACAATTACAACATGTAGACCTAAATCTTCGTGCTTTCAAACAATTAGGTAAAAGAATAATATGAAAAGAGGAAAACTAAAACAGCTAGTAATTTAATCGTCATGGTTGATCTGTCTTATTTATTAGAGTATCTATGTCGACATAGGAGTTTTCAGTCTCTAGAATTTCAATTAGTTTTGTTCTAATAGATTTTTTAAAAGAATTCTTAGATGCGTTTTTGAGACTAGTTGGTATCCCATTCCAGATTTTAACACCAACGCGCGAGAAGGCTTTACTTTGAACGTTAAGTGAACGTTAAGTGTTGTAAGAATGAACGCTGGTAACTTTGGAAAACGCGGTAGTATCTTTGCTTTCAAGAAAAGGGGTATTGCATGCCCCCTTACTGGAGCAAAGTGAATAAGACGAAGTACGCGTTTTTGAAGGACAAGAATTTTATTTAGCAAGGTCTTAGATGCAGTTCCCCAAGAAGTTAATCCATATGTTATATAAGGTGCAATGAGGGACTTATAAATATCAAGAAGAGTACGATTAGGAACAAAATGTCTTAACTTCGCAATTATACCGATAGTTTTACTTATTTTTGTTGTAAGGGTATAGATATGTTTTTTCCAACTTAGATTTTCATCAATCAATTTAACCCAAGATATTTGATGCAATTCTTATGTTCAAGGGTAACATTTGTATTTTCTTCACTATCAAAAATGTTAATTTGTGGCAGATAATTGAGTCTTTTTTGGTATGGGCGGAAAATAACAAAGTTTGATTTCTTTCTGTTGAGTGTAAGTTTGTTTGCAGTTAGCCAATTGAGTAGGTTGTGCAATTCAGTATTTACAATTAATTCTAATGTCTTGAGATTATCGTGAGAGTAAAGGACATTAGTATCATCTGCAAAAAGTAAAAATTTAAGTTTTCTTGAGCAATATTGAATATCATTGACATAAAGCAAAAAGAGAAGCGGCCCCAAAACGGACCCTTGAGGTACACCACAGCTAACTACTTCTCTATCCGAAATATAAGAGTTAATCTCAGTTGTTTGAGTGCGATTTGTTAAATACGAGAAAAACCACTGATTTACAATTCCTCGAAAGCCGTAATAATTAAGTTTATCAAGTAATATTTTATGGTCAACCGTGTCAAAAGCTTTCTTAAGGTCGATGAATACCCCACAAGAATAACGTCTTTTATCCATGTTGGTACGGATGGATTCTATCATGTCAAGTATAGCATGTTCAGTTGAATGTGCTTGACGAAAACCGTATTGGGATGAAGATAATTACCGAAGTGTGTATTTAAGAAAAATATACAAAACCGACTTTTACAAGCTTTAATGGAGGAGGACGATTATGTTGGCACATCTTTTCTAATCGATAAATTTCAAAATAAATACTCAAAATAGCTTTGTCTAATTGCGATTTCTATTTCATCCATTTATTCATTTACCTACTTATTTATTTATTTATTTATTTATTTATTTGCTAGACGTGCATTTGTTTCATCTCTTTACTGGTATGTAACACTAACATTTGATTTACTCTTTAAATAGTCTTACTCGCTACCCGCCTAGATTAGCCTCAGCTATTTGCGGGTTAGCGTTGTTTTTGTACAATTTTGTTGATTTTAATAATAAACTTGAAACTTGAAACTTGAAAAAAACTATAAAGACCTTCATTCTGTTGTACATAATTTTCTCAAAAATCCTGTTGAAGTTTGACAGTAATGAAATCGGTCTGTAATTGCAGGCATCTGTTTCGTCATCGGCTTTGTAGATGGGTATAATTTTGGACAGTTTCAGTTTAGAGGGGTATGCCCCTAGATTGACAGACTTGTTGAGAAAATTTGCAAGAACAGGAGATATTATGTCACAAGAGCATTTAAGAAGTTGTGTAGGACAAGAGTAAAGGCCATACGACTTATTGCTCGGCATGGATAAAATTTCAAGCTTCACTTCATGCGGAGTAACAGGTTTGAAGAAGAATGAGGTATCAGGTGATTTGGAGTTACAGAGATAGTCCATGTAAGGATGCTCGGCTGGAGGTAGTTTGGATGCTAAGTTGTTGCCAACAGATGAGAAATATTTATTTATAATGTTGGGTAAACGGAATGGGTCGTTGATAACACAATTATTGCTTTGTGGATCTTTAAGTTTATTGATTGGCTTAAGGTTTCTTTTCCGACGGTTGAGTAGCGCATTTATAGTTTGCCATGTTTTCCGCATATTGTTCAAGTTATTCTTGAAAAGTTCATGGTAATAACTTTTCTTGCTTAAGCGAATCAGAGAACAAATTTTATTTCTGTAATATTTATATTTCTCAGAATCACCAGATTGGAATAATTTATTTTTTATTTGTATTGAAATTCGTAATCCCTTAGTTATCCAAGGCTTGGAAAGTTGTTTCTTCATGCGCTTTGATAGAGTTTTGATTGGTGCATGCTTATTTACAATATTATTCAAAGTTTTGTAGAACAATGTGAAAATTTCATCAACGTTTATACCTGGTCTCTCGATGATTGAATTCCAATTAATTGTGGCAAGTTCGTCATTAAAAGCGTCAGAACAAAATTTTGAGAAGTCACGCTTCTTAATTTGCTTTTGTTTGATTCTATCTATTGTCGATGCAAAGATACAGAATTGCGAGAAGTGGTCGCTAACATCGGTAACAAGATTGCCACTTACAACAACCTGATCTATAGCCTCTAGCCAAAAGATAGCCAATCATTCGCTTGTAGCCAGTTTTTGGAAACTCCTGGAGTATTTGCAAAACAATAGTGTCTAATTCTTCTTCACTTAAATCAGCATATTTTGAAGAAATTGATATCCCAAAACTGTACAGTCGCCTCTTCACAGTAGACTCGCTTACTTCCAACATTCTTGCCATGGCATTGATGCTAAACTTGTTTTCGACAAACATTTCAAGAACTTCCTTAGGAATATGAAAAGCTGGTCGCCCGGGAGAACCAGAAAAGACATGCTCCAACCGTACCGTATTGCTAGAAGTTGTAGAATAGTTTAAACAGTGACTTTGAACGTTTATTTTGAATCTATTAGTTTTATCTGATATTTGTTAATTTCGAGTGATTTCCGGTCAGCGGTCGTTACTGTAGTTTAGTCTCGTCATTGCTTACGTCACTATTCGGGAAAGGTACAAAACACGTTTTTCGTTCCCGCTCAAAAGCTCGCTCAATATGACCGCCATGTTTGTAACGCTGTCGAACCAAAGTGAAATATAGTTGAGTTCCTATCACTGTGGTATTTCCTGCTTCCCCACATTTTTGGTGCCGGGACCAGGATGGAAGAATTACCGAAACTGCTAGCCTCGAGAAGAGCACACAAGGCGCATTTAACCAAGTTAAGACACAAAATCGACGAAACTGCAAAAGGCACAATTACCCACAATGGGATTGCTTTACTCAAGTCGCTCGTCGACCAACTGAAACAAAAGAGACAAACCCTCAAGGAACTTAACGATAAGATAGCAGTTTTACTGGAAACTCCTGAAGAACTCGAAGTAGAAATACTCGCTGCAGAGGAACTAGACAGCCTTATCGTGGAGAAAGTTTGCATCACCGACAATTTAATTGAACTCGCCAAAGGGAACCTCAGTCAACCAGTGTCGTCTCACAGTCCTGAGACTATCGGTACTCCGCCAAGTTTGCCGCAAGGGGGACAAGAAATTCAACAACCCATTCCATCTACGTCGCAAACGGAACAAGAAAGTCAACAAGCCAATTCACCCCCGCCGACTGGAACGTCAGATAGCGATTTTCAAGGTAACACAGCCGCCTCAGCAGAGAATCCTCCGATTACACCGCCGCCGGTGAGTACATTCCAAACTAGTCGTTTACCTAAACTTGTATTGCCATCGTTTAATGGGAACCCGCTTGAATGGCAATCGTTTTGGGACGCTTTCCGGTCTGCAGTACACGATAACTCTTCAGTCAGTGATATCCAAAAGTTCAATTATTTGAGAGCACAGTTACGCGACGGAGCTGATAGAGTCATTGCCGGGTTGCCATTAACAAGTGCCAATTATGCTAAGAGTGTTCAGTTATTGAAAGAGAGATTCGCTCAACCCCACAAGATCATCAATGCACACATGGAGGCACTACTCATCCTTCCATCACCCACTGACCATTTAAGTAGTCTGAGGCTTTTCTACGACTCAGTTGAGACACACATCAGGGGACTTGAATCACTAGGAAAGAAAACAGAAACGTATGGAGATATTCTTGTCCCCATCATTCAGAAGAAATTACCTACTGGGA
Organism: Micromussa lordhowensis; assembly: GCA_964020085.1. Classification (NCBI taxonomy): domain Eukaryota; kingdom Metazoa; phylum Cnidaria; class Anthozoa; order Scleractinia; family Lobophylliidae; genus Micromussa; species Micromussa lordhowensis. Next base: position 5,430,449 of record OZ026601.1, on the reverse strand, counting down.
TTAAGAGGAATCTAGCAAGACAAAATGGAAATAAGGAGTGGCAGCTTGATAATTTGCGGAAGGCAATCTTGAATGAAATTGAAATCTTAGAAGCAGGTCAGAACAGTTCTAGTGACTATGAACTCAGTAGCAACTCAACAACTGCTGCTACTGCTGCATTTCTCACGTCTTCGAAGCCACATACACCTGTTCTCCCTCCTCCCACTGATCGGCGCCCCACCAAACGAACATGCCTTTTCTGTAAGGGCGAACATAGTCCAAATGATTGCAATGTCGTGACAGGTAAGGGAAAGAGATACTCCATTGTACGTGATGCAAGGGTATGCTTTAACTGTCTTAATCGTCATTCAGTATCTAAATGCAAGTCACGGAACCGATGCAAGGTATGCCACCGAAAGCATCATACCAGTCTTTGTCAAAATGTAGAACCACCACCTCTAGTGTCATCCACTGAACCAACAACTGCAAACAAGATTTCAAGTACACTTGCCACAGACAAGACTGTAGCACCTTCAGTCTCATCCTATCACATTGGCGATACTGACAGACAGACACCCGTTCTGCTAAAAACAGCTGTTGCTTCTATTGGAAGTCACAACAACCACATCAGTGCGCACATTCTATTCGATGAAGGCTCTCAACGCTCCTTCATTACATCAGACGTAGCAACCAAGCTTGATCTGAAACCAGAAACGCACGAGACAATATCTCTGTCAACTTTTGGTGGAAGCACATCATCTGTTAAACGCCTTGACACTGCTACCATTTATCTCAAAACTGCTCAAGAGGAGACCATTCCCATTCACGTGATCATTGTGCCAACAATTGCTGCGCCGCTCACTACTTACACTGGTGCCAACGTAAGGGACTTGCCACATCTAAAGGGACTGTCATTAGCACAAATTAACGTTGATGATTCACCTTTCACAGTTGATATTCTAATCGGTGCTGATCATTATTGGGACATCGTGGAAAACGAAGTTATCAAGGGTCCAGGTCCCACAGCAGCCAAATCAAAGATAGGGTACCTCCTCTCAGGCCCCCTCTCCAACAGTAACCATTCAGAGAGCCTCAACACTTCTATTTTAAATGTTGTGACCGAGCATCGTCAAGAACAGTTTGATTTGGAACGTTTCTGGCAGATTGAATCAGTTGGTGTTCAGCCAGACTCCTCAGAAGAAATGCCTGACTTTCTGAAGTATTATCAAGACTCGTCTATCACGTTGGAGGATGGCCGGTACAGTGCAAAGTTACCATGGCGACCAGAACATCCCCCTCTACCATCAAATGCAGAAGTCACTAAGCACAGAACCCGTTCCATGATCAGAAAACTGACTACAGATCCTGAGAAACTGCGCATGTACAATGACGTCATCCAAGAACAGCTGTCTCGAGGCTTTATTGAAAGGGTGAACAATCCAGATTTGACCAACGGAGAGTGTCATTACATACCTCATCATGCTGTCCTCAAGGACTCCAACACAACTCCCCTACGCATTGTGTACGACTGCAGCTTCAAACAAGGTGAACAACCCAGCTTGAATGATTGCTTACAGCCAGGCCCTCCGCTTCTCAATGACCTTACTGGCATACTTCTACGCTTCCGTCTTCACAAGTATGCCATAGCTACAGACATTGAAAAGGCATTTTTACATGTAAACCTGGACCAAGCCGATCGAGATGCCACGCGATTCTACTGGCTATCTAATACAGATGACCCAGAGAGTGAATTCATTGTGTACCGATTCAAGTCTGTTATGTTCGGTGCCACAAGTTCCCCCTTCATCTTAAACGCCACCCTCAACAAGCACCTCACGCAGTCTACAGACCAAATCAGCTTGGATATGCTAAGGAATCTGTACGTGGACGACCTCGCCTCGGGAACAAGCGATGATGGTTCAGCAGTCAACTATTACCAGGATGCCAGGAACAAGATGTCACCAGTGGGCTTCAACCTCAGGTCATGGAGTTCAAACAGTCCTGGTGTTCAACGCCTTGCAGCCAAGGATCAAGTCCTTGACACCAGCCCAACTAAGAAAGTACTTGGCATGCTTTGGAACATAACTTCAGACACCCTACGATTCTCATGCAAACAAGCAACCTCTACCCCTCCATTGTCAACCAAGAGAGAGGTGTTACAAGAAACAGCAAAAGTCTTTGATCCACTCGGCTTACTTCAACCAGTCACCGTTGCTGCTAAGATTCTAATCCAAGAACTGTGGAAGGAAAATATTGATTGGGATGACCCCCTTCCACCTTCTCTTGATCAAAAATGGCGTACTGTAGCAAAGGAGATAGGGGATGCAACCAAACTTGAGTTTCCGCGTCGCTACTTTACTTCTGATGTCTCTGTCGATAACAGTGATACAGAACTACATGTTTTCGCTGATGCGAGCCAAAAGGCCTATGGAGCTGCCGCTTACTTGGTACGTGGAAACCAGTCGTCCCTAGCCCTGGCAAAGTCTCGTGTTGCTCCAACAAAGAAGAAACGCACCCTTCCAGAGCTAGAACTTATGGCAGCTTTAACAGGTGCACGTTTAGCTTCTTATCTTCAAGAACAACTGCAAGTTACGAGAGTCACGTTGTGGTCTGACAGCCAAATTGTACTTCATTGGCTCAAAAGCACCAAGTCGCTGAAGCCATTCATCAACACTCGCATCCAAGAAGTAAAAAAGCTGACATCTATTCCCAACTGGAAGTACTGCCCTACAACTGAGAACCCCTCCGATCTTCTCACAAGAGGGATAACAGCACATCAACTGAAGACTTCTTCACTGTGGAAACATGGTCCCACATGGTTGCCAAATAGATCTCTGTGGCCTACGTGGCCTACAACAGAGGTTCTCCACTTATCAGCCACTGAAACCTCAACTGATGGGTCCCCTGCAAACAGCACAGTCCCAGTTCAACAACAAGGCCTTCATCGCCTGATCAATCCATCGGATTTCAGCAGTTTGCCAAGGCTTCTACGCGTTACAGCCTATGTTTTCAGATTTGTACAGCTTCTCCAGAAGAAAGTCAGCCAACAAGGTCCAATTACAGCTATGGAATATGATCATGCCATGACAGAATGGGTAAAGAATCGTCAATCTGTTGTCTTTCATGCTGAAGTTGGCAACCTTTCCTCAAAGCCAAGACACCGTACAACTTTGGTACGTCAACTTCGCCTTTTCCTTGATCACGGTGGTCTTCTACGCTGTGGCGGGAGGATACATAACGCACCCTTAAGTAGCAACACCAAATTTCCTCTGTTGCTACCAAGCAAAGACCGCTTCACAGATCTAGTAATTCACTCCACCCATGTCAAGCAACTTCATGCAGGTGTCAACTCAACGCTCACCGCCCTGCGTCAAAGTTACTGGGTTCCTTCTGGCCGACAACGCGTCAAAACCTTAATTGACAAATGCGTAACCTGCAGAAAGGTTTCAGGAACAGCCTACAATGCACCAGACCCACCACCCCTTCCCAAGTCAAGAATGCAACAAACACAACCCTTTGAAGTCACAGGAGTGGACTACACTGGAGCTCTGTATGTTCGAAAAACGCTGGAATTGAAACAAAGGTCTACATATGTTTGTTTACTTGTGCAATAACCAGGGCTATTCATCTTGAAGTTGTTGAAGACTTGACTGTTGAAGCCTTCTTGCTCGCCTTTCGCAGATTTGCAAGTCGCAAATCTCTTCCAAGGAAACTAATATCTGACAATGCCTCAACATTTGTATCAGCGAACAATGAACTTAAGGAACTGTTCCAATCTCATGCGCTCAAGGAAACACTTGCTAGGGAAGGCATTGAATGGCTATTCATTCCAAAGAAGGCGCCTTGGTATGGCGGGTTTTGGGAACGCCTCATCGGTCTTACCAAGTCCACCATTAAGAAAGTACTCGGCAGAGCTGCAGTCAACCTGTGCACTCTTCAAACGATTGTTGTTGAAGTGGAGGCAATTCTTAATGATCGCCCCCTGACCTATGTTTCCTCGGACATTAGGGATGAAGAGGCATTAACCCCTGCGCATCTACTTTATGGCCGACGAATCACGTCACTACCACATCCACATGTAGAGAGTGACGAAGTGGATGATCCCACCTACCAAACAAACATAGATTTCCTGGGGAAGACAAAACACGTCACGTTACTGATTCAACACTTTTGGCAACGTTGGCGTCATGAGTACCTCACCTCCCTCCGAGAGTTCCACAAAGGTTCAGGAATCAACAAGGAATCCGTGAAGGTTGGCGACGTAGTTCTAATCCACGATGACAACCCGAGAGTAAACTGGAAACTAGCACTTGTCACCTCCATTAACAGAGGTCGCGATGGACTTGTACGTTCCGTCAATTTACGTACTGCTAATGGAAGAACAAACCGCTCCATAACAAGATTGCATCCTCTAGAAGTTCAAGCCAAGGAAGTACAGTGTCCCACAGAGGCCGAAACAACCACAGTAGAAACTCCAACTCCTGTGAGAAGACCACAAAGAGATGCAGCACGACGTGCTATGAGAAGAATTGCAGACTGGACAAGGGACATTTGCGTGCCCCCGGAGGATGTAGAATAGTTTAAACAGTGACTTTGAACGTTTATTTTGAATCTATTAGTTTTATCTGATATTTGTTAATTTCGAGTGATTTCCGGTCAGCGGTCGTTACTGTAGTTTAGTCTCGTCATTGCTTACGTCACTATTCGGGAAAGGTACAAAACACGTTTTTCGTTCCCGCTCAAAAGCTCGCTCAATATGACCGCCATGTTTGTAACGCTGTCGAACCAAAGTGAAATATAGTTGAGTTCCTATCACTGTGGTATTTCCTGCTTCCCCACAGAAGTACCACACTGAAATTCTTTCCAGGCTTCTTCCAGAGTAACATAAATGTCTTGTGCTTGATCAATAAGAGAAGATGGGATATTGTAAACAAGGCATGACATTTGAAGGATGTTGAGGGCTTCCTCGCTTTTATAACGTAGATAGTCCACAGATTCTTCACTAAGGTCACCGTTGTTTACATATCTGAAAATTTCTTGAAATGTCCTCCGTGCGTGGTCGAGAACCATTTCCGTCCTATCCTAAACAGGGGCAGAGAGCATATGTATAACGCCAAGCTCATAGCTAGTTAAGCTTAATTCGAGATGAAATAAAGGTTATTGTATTGTACATTGTATAATAACATTGTTCGGCAAATGCATACTGAATAAATCACTAATAAATCACTGAACAATTGAAGAACGGCTCATGTCGCCCTAAAACGGCATTTCTTATCAAACGCTAGCTCGTAGTGAATAAATCACTAAACATTTTTGAAAAACGGCTCATATCACCTGGCCTGAATGCTAAGGTCGACGTTTGTCTTCATGTCTTACCTGTCTTACCTCAATTCTTGCCGCCATCTTTACATGTAAGACAACTTGGTTACCAGTCTTCCGCGGAATAAGCTGTGCCTGTCTTAGTTGGGCTGTGCCTGTCTTTGTTACGCTGTGCCTGTCCGTGTTGGGCTGTGCCTGTCCGTGTTGGGCTGTGCCTGTCTTTGTTACGCTGTGCCTGTCCGTGTTGGGCTGTGCCTGTCTTTGTTACGCTGTGCCTGTCCGTGTTGGGCTGTGCCTGTCTTTGTTACGCTGTGCCTGTCCGTGTTGGGCTGTGCCTGTCTTTGTTACGTTGTGCCTGTCCGTGTTGGGCTGTGCCTGTCTTTGTTACGCTGTGCCTGTCCGTGTTGGGCTGTGCCTGTCTTTGTTACGCTGTGCCTGTCCGTGTTGGGCTGTGCCTGTCTTTGTTACGCTGTGCCTGTCCGTGTTGGGCTGTGCCTGTCTTTGTTACGTTGTGCCTGTCCGTGTTGGGCTGTGCCTGTCTTTGTTACGCTGTGCCTGTCCGTGTTGGGCTGTGCCTGTCTTTGTTACGTTCTGTCCGTGTTGGGCTGTGCCTGTCTTTGTTACGCTGTGCCTGTCCATGTTGGGCTGTGCCTGTCTTTGTTACGTTGTGCCTAATAGAGTTTAGCTGTGATGGCCCTTGCGTGTGCCTCGGCTGTTTAGAAACCGAATATTGACCCTGATTCCCCTTTATAGGCACAGCGTTGCGTGAAATGGTTCAGCATACATCCAGACTGATTAGGGCGATAATAAGTGAGCAGAACATGTTCAGAACTAGCTCAGCAATGCAATGCATGAAACATAGTATCTGAAGTAATAGAGTATTGCTAAGAAGTTGGTCTAGCGTGAAACTGGGTATAGCTTTTTACGTGGCGTGACATCAGTGCGCCGAAACCACCAAAAATACAAAACACGAATGGAACAGCCAAGAGTAAACTGAGACAGAGGTCGGTATGACGTCACACTTGTGAAATTTTGGCGCCAAACATTGAGAGCTCATTCAGTCAACGTGATGTCTGTAACCTCGTTTCATCCTATTTTGGTAAGTCTCCTTCCTTATTTCGTTTCACAAGGCTGTGTGAATTCCCTGCAGTTCAAGAATAAATGCTTTTGTTATTTCACGGAATATCATTTCACCACAAAAACCCGACACAATAATATTACATTTCCATGTGCTCTCTGCTGTGTCTGACAGGAATATTAAATTCCATTGTTTCACTGATTGTCGATGTTTCCATCGTCATTTTAAACTCCGTTGTACTTTTTGAATTAATTGGATCGTTGATAAACTCTTGTAGTCGGTCAAGGATGCGAAAAGTACCGTCTACTAGACGAGAGAACTGTTTATTACATAACTGCTGTTCAATGATTAAAGTTTGTGTCACGCAATAATCAGTAACGTAACATAGGAAGTCCTCTCTCGTTTGCTGGAGGTAAACAAAGGGAGAATATTGCAATAAATATTGCATTGAAAATAAAAAAAATCAGCTATGAAATTAAATCCCTGATCTCACAACTCTAAAAGGCCTTAAAATTACTCCAAGCAATGGCAAAAAAAAACAGAGAGAGGAGAAAAAGAAAAGGGGAGTAAAAGAGTGGATGAAAAAAAATACTGACACTCCGTCTACTTCTAGGTTACGTCTAGGTTACCCGGAGAAGTTAATTGAGATGATTCTCTTAGAAGTGAAATTTGAAGGGAGGAAATTAGCCCTCCAACCAAAACAAACTGAAAGAACGCAAAAGAAATTTTTGCTTTTGTCACAACATATCAACCATCAGTTCCAAATCTAAACAAATTCTCATGAAAAAACGGCATTTAATTGAACAACAACCATTACTGAGCGAAATCTACAGAGATCCGCCCCTCATTTCATACAAAAGAGGGCGTTCGCTCAAAGATATACTCGTGAAAGCCAAGCTATGAAAAAGGCTTAAACACGCGCTTGGGAGTGGTGCAGGCCTGGCAACCCCATTTTACACTGTGGAAGATATCGCGTTTTCACAAAAAAATCACAGCGGCTAGATTATAGATGTCAATGTGTTGATGGAAATACAAAACTTCACAGGCACAATGAAACAGAAGATACATATGAAGCTTTGGAATAGGAGACTGTTTGACAGTCCATTCCCACGCCTGTCTGTTTTTAAGAGAAAGCGACTGCTCGCAGGGTAAAAAAAAATGTCTGGCAAGTAACTCTAACTCTCCTTAGTACTGCGGCAAAATAAAGCAAAAGTGATGGCGTATACCACAACTAAAAACAGTGAAGTTCTCCTCTTTATACCTCTAAAAAACAATAACTGTTGCTCCGATATCGAAAACTTGGGTCTTCCGCGTTGCCCATCCCCAGTCATTCAATAGTGGTGCTTGATAGCTGTGAAAAGGCTGATGAAGATTCTGAATTGCAATGAGTTGTTTGCGTGCTTGGTCAATTAAATCAATGGCATCTAGAGTAGACTTGCCACAAGTCGACCTTATTGAAAGGACTTTTAGAAAGTCTACATCTAGAGGTACGTCCCCATTAATCAACGCGGTCTCATACAGAACCTCTAGCCTTAAACTAACGGTCTGTTGGTCACTCCCTTCGAGGCCATTTATTATTTCGTGCAAGCTGTTTGAGAGTTCCCGTCGAAAGTCCATGTGCTTAGAATGCATGCACAACAGCTGAAAAAAAAAAAGAAATGGATACTAAAATTCCAGAAAGTAAAAAGAGTAGAAAACACTACATGAAGATACACAAGCTATGAAGATTAGACAAAAAAGGGAAAAGGAGAGCCATAAAATGTAGTTAAACTAGTTGATAAGAAAAAACTACTGATGAAAGTGAAGAATGATCCTCGCAGTGAATTTTCCAATTTAAGCAACTGGAAAGAAGAAGCCTGATTCAGGCTTCTTCTTTCCAGTTGCTTAAATTGGAAAATTCACTACGAGGATCATTCTTCACTTTCATCTATGACCGCAGTTCAAATATATGAATTATTTCATATATACTTACATAAAAAAAATACTGACTTACCTTTCAATTCTTATATCGCCAACTTTTGAGACTTCGGTTAGGGCACGCCGTTCTTTAACAGCGTTTTCATAAATCCAGGCATATCTATATATGAAAACAGTGTCAAGAAATCAAGCGTCTCTAAAGTAGACTCTCTTACTCCCCTTTTCTTTTTCTCCTCTCTCTGTTTTTTGCCATTGCTTGGAGTAATTTTAAGGCCTTTTAGAGTTGTGAGATCAGGGATTTAATTTCATAGCTGATTTTTTTTATTTTCAATGCAATATTTATTGCAATATTCTCCCTTTGTTTACCTCCAGCAAACGAGAGAGGACTTCCTATGTTACGTTACTGATTATTGCGTGACACAAACTTTAATCATTGAACAGCAGTTATGTAATAAACAGTTCTCTCGTCTAGTAGACGGTACTTTTCGCATCCTTGACCGACTACAAGAGTTTATCAACGATCCAATTAATTCAAAAAGTACAACGGAGTTTAAAATGACGATGGAAACATCGACAATCAGTGAAACAATGGAATTTAATATTCCTGTCAGACACAGCAGAGAGCACATGGAAATGTAATATTATTGTGTCGGGTTTTTGTGGTGAAATGATATTCCGTGAAATAACAAAAGCATTTATTCTTGAACTGCAGGGAATTCACACAGCCTTGTGAAACGAAATAAGGAAGGAGACTTACCAAAATAGGATGAAACGAGGTTACAGACATCACGCTGACTGAATGAGCTCTCAATGTTTGGCGCCAAAATTTCACAAGTGTGACGTCATACCGACCTCTGTCTCAGTTTACTCTTGGCTGTTCCATTCGTGTTTTGTATTTTTGGTGGTTTCGGCGCACTGATGTCACGCCACGTAAAAAGCTATACCCAGTTTCACGCTAGACCAACTTCTTAGCAATACTCTATTACTTCAGATACTATGTTTCATGCATTGCATTGCTGAGCTAGTTCTGAACATGTTCTGCTCACTTATTATCGCCCTAATCAGTCTGGATGTATGCTGAACCATTTCACGCAACGCTGTGCCATTTGATGTTACGCTGTACCACTTCACGCCGAGCTGTGTACGTGGTCTTAGGCTGCACCGTCTGAATGTATTTCACCAAGCTATTTCACGCAAAGCTGTGCTATTTGATATTACGCTGTATAACTTCACCAAATACTGTGCCATTTCATCCGGGGCTGACTCATTCGACATCACGCTGAACTGTTTCGCTCGACTCTGTGCCATTTCATGCTCAGCTATTCCATCTTACCCTGTATCAATTGTTACTATGCTCTGCCATTTCATGTAACGCTATCCCATTTGACATCACTCTAGCCCAGTTTAAACTATGCTGTGCCGCTTGAACAGAAAGAGCTAGCCTATTCGTTCTTTGACATAACCAGATCTTTTTATGTTGTACCATTTAACAAACTGGAGCTAAACTACTTACATTTAGACTGAATCAATCGGGTGTTCATTGTACCGTTTTGACAAGGGCGGCTAGACAGTTTCTAAACTGTCTAAACCATTTACTGGTTGAGTATCCCATTCCACCAAAGACAACCGGTCCAAGTGCATTGGAACTGCATCATTTCCATATAACCTGTATCAACTAACAGAGGACGTTTAAACCATTTCTGTTTATGCTAGACTGTTTGTATTGTTTGTATTTTTGGTGGTGACGGCGGCCCATACCAGCCCTTGCATATGCCACATTTCACAAAACGTTACCCAGTTAAGTGCCTGAACCAATTATCTACATTAAACATAGTTGAGATGTTATTTTTCCTTAAATACTTTCTTACCTGTTTTGAATGGATTTTGACAGTAACTTGAGCAAATATGTTTTGTTTTCTCTCAAAGGAAGCCACTCTAACGTTTAAAACCCGAGGCCTTGTTACGGCTGACACAAAACGCCAGTGAAGATTTTTTTGCAGAGGAAAGAACTCATTGCTGAGTGCCTGAAAATTGAAATCAGGTCAAATCAAACAGTACCTTTCTCTGACTGACTTATTATCTGCTTAGTTTTCTGTTGCATCTTGTTTAGAATCTGAATTAAACTCCTAAATGAGACCAATCTACGTGTAGCTTGACTGTTATTTGCCCCCTAAAAATACTTTAAAAAGGACATGACAGTGTATTTCATTATTTTCTTCAAGAGTAATCCTAAAAGAACCCTTGACAGCTAAAAAATAAAAAAGAGCGGTTTTGTTTTGAACACCCTATAGCCTAAGCGAGACCAAAGCCCATGATTTACACCCCTAAGCAAGATGACACAGTTGACCTGCATCTCTTTAACTGTTTTGATTCATCCATGCTAATCTGCTGCTCTTTTATTCTGTTTTTGTTCTTAAGTTCTAGGGACATCGGTTTGTGTTGTTTACCTATTGCTCCATTTGGCCAATTATAAAGAACCTTGTAAACAGTGCAGGTCGCCCGAGACAACTTGGGTGTTCCCTTCCACTGGACTTGCAAAATGTTCTAATGGACCCTTTGTTAAAATTGATTTGAGCATACCGTGTAAACTTTGTTTGTGACAACCTCCTGGAGATCCTTTTTGCTTTTACTGCAAACAAGCATTTACCATATTAAATATTTTACTAGTATTTTTTTAATAAACTGCTAGCTGATGACCATTAAATGACTTTTTCTTAGGTTAATTAGCTGAAATCCATAAAAAGAAAAATTGCGTTTCAGTTAAGCTGAAGGGCTGAATGCCGAAAGGTCACGCTGGGGATAAAGTGTCTTTAATTTTAATTACCTCAAACAATCGTGACTGAACCTAGCTCTACTTAGGATCACCTCTTATATTGTATTACGTGGTGCAACTACCATCTGTCCTACTGCATGTGTGGTTTTAAATAACATCTATTAATACCAGTTCCTTTTCTATGGGAAGTATTTTGGGTCGACTAAATCGATGGTGACCCCTTTGAACCCCTTAACCCCTCTGAAATTTCAGTTTGACTTCATTGCTTCAGTTAAAAATAAAAAGACTTTTAAACCTATCGCACATTTAGGACTTTTCTATGGCCTCAATCCTTTGGGAGGGTTTGGATGTTCCCTGGGATGGTATAATGATTTTCTAGGCTGAGGTAAATTGACAGCAAGCCTAGCATCCAGATCACTTAATAAAACAATTGAACTACTGTGCAAGCTCTCAATGGTCAATAGGTGTGTTTAGATGAGAGTATGTAAACATGGTTGTGACATTTTAGATTCATGCATATTTTTTAGGAATTATTTTATAAAACCAATAAAGTACTAATTCTGTGTTTACATAGCCTCATCTAAACACTTGGGGGGAGCTGGGGGAATTCTCGACAGCTATGCAAACCCGAGCCTTAGTTGAGGGTTTGCATAACTGTCTCGAATCCTCCCAACCCTCCTCGTGTTTAGATGAGGCTATGTAAAATTAAATGTTCCACAGACCCACCTAATAAGTGCTTTATTTAGATCAATGTAAATATCTTGAGCCTGTGCAGCAAATTCTCTGATCTTAAATTGTTTGACATGTTTTCTTACCATGGCAAGGCTACAAAAAGAAAACATTTGGAGAGAGAAAACTAAATGTTAGGTAATAGATGTCCAACAGTAGCAATTTTAAAAATAATGTATACATGATGATAGATGTGGAGGCAGCCATAACACTACTGGAAAAATGACCTGAAACATTTTCAGGCTTTGAATGGGATTCAAACGCACAACCTTTGCGTAACCGGTGCAATGCTCTCCCAACTGAGCTGTCAAAGCCACATGAGAGCGGTCGTGTGTGGGTTTGCCCTTTATGTTCAGTGGACATAATACTTGGCTCAAGTATATGAATTCCATGGTAATAGATGTCCAACAGTAGCAATTAAATGTAAACATGATGATAGATGCGAATGCATGCAGCCGTGACACAGAAAACATTTTCAAAAGCCTGAAAATTTTTTTCAGTATTACGTCCACTGAACATAAAGGGCCAACCCACACATGACCACTCTCATGTGGCTTTGATAGCTCAGTTGGAAGAGCATTGCACTGGTAACGCAAAGGTCGTGGGTTCGAATCCTGTTCAAATCCTGAACATTTTTTCAGGTCGTTTTTCCAGTAGTGTTATGACTGCATTCACATCTATCATCATGTCTAAATGTTAGGGTAAATTTAACTGTTTGCGACAAAACTTTTCCATATTTACTTAATGGTCACTCGATGCAATGAAAAATTCCACCTCAACAGTGTTTTCAATGACCAGGAGTTCCAGCAGGTAGGTTCAGGTAGTCTGTTGTGAACTGCCAGCTAAATTGATGTTCCAGAGGAAGCTGTTAGAGAAATTGAATGGCTTGGTGCAAGAGGGGCGTAAGTGACTTTTTCGGGTAAATTTTTTTCCTTCAAAAGTGCCTGAATTTTTGCATGTGCTTTTCAATTAAGTAGTAAACACTCCCTCATATTTTTTCGGCTGGTTTGCACTTTGCTTCTGAGAAGAACGAAGTCAAAATATCGAAGCGTACACAATGAACGCACTACAAAGCGGAAGAAGAGCATTTCAGCCAAAAAAAAATGATACAGGAGAATGTTTTTCTACTAAATTGAAAAGCACATGCAAAAATTCAGGCACTTTTGAAGGAAAAACATTTTACCCGAAAAAGTCACTAACGCCCCTCTTGCACCAAGCCATTCAATTGTTTATTGCTTTCCACATGACAGGAGCTATCACATGCTGAGGGACAAGTGTAGCAGCTCTTGTAACCTCATAATTGCATTTGAACTGAACTTCTTTAGAATAAAAACTTTCCTCTAAATGGTCAAACCAGGTGGACAAAATCATCTGCACAGCCAATAAAGTTGCCAGTGCCTGAGCCTTATTAAAACCCCTGGTAGCTGTGAGAATTCCTTTGGAGCTAGAAGCATCATTTGCTTGGTTCGTTCCATTGTTCTTTTAAAGGCTATTGAAACAATCATGTGAGACCAAGTGTGAATCGGAGTGGCTAGTAACCTGACCTGGGCAAGGGCAACCACCGACTGCACTTCAAATCTTATTGAATACACTTCATTGTCTATTTTGAATAAATCTCAGTCTTCACCTGTACACAGTCCACAAGCCATTTTTGAATGCCTTCCATCTCTCCTTTATTCCCTATAAAGAAAAAGGCATGGCAAAAAATTTTTAAAAAATGGCCTAACAGATCACTGGTAGCCTAGAACAGAATAAGCTGGAAATTATTTTTTTACTTTAATTTCTAATAACAAGTTTTGGAACACAAATACTCACCCATGGAGTAAAAAAATAATGTCTTCTTATTGGAAGGTAATCACTGAATATTGCTCCTACAAATAATCAAAGATACTTTTAAGACCAATAATCCTTTTTGTGTCATACGACACATTACATCTCAAATGTGAGTTTGGCTTCATATTTAATTTATAAAAATAAATATGATCAGTTGATCATTTTTTGGGCTAGCAAGTAGGTGTGACTTGGTCCTCTATATGCAGATTGTTCTTTGCAGCTCATAAGCATCTGTCTAGGCAGATAGGAGCAACTTTGGTATGGCCACAGAGTCCTAACAGGCCAAACTGTTGCCAGTCAAAACCTGAAATTTACTGGGCATTTGTCGAATGACCAGCTCTTATTTGCAGGCTTGCAGAGAGACTACTCCATTACCAGCACTAAACAAGTTAAGCTAAGACAAAATGCACTTATTATAAATATTAATTTTGTTCTTTCGGCCTACAAAAGCTGGGAAGACGATGACAGGAGAGGACAAAATTATGTCAGTGCATGGTATCTGTGTTAAGCACATTAACAAGTGTCCTAAACCAAGAAATCCCTGGGGAAGGAAGCAAACAAGTGAGTATGCATGCATGACTGAGAGCGTGAGATGTGAGCCGTGAGGAGAGTTAGCATTGGAATACCAGCGACAATTGTGCTACTTACGGCTCATGGCTTTGCATACATGTCGTGCTCGAACACTCATAGCTGCTCACTTGTTTTGCATTCCTCATTGTGTCCTTCTAAACAGATCTTTGAGCAAAAGAGACTGCTCACAGCATAATGTAAGATAGGCTCTTTGATCAAAACCCAACAAAGTCAGCTTAATCTGACTACAGTAATTAACAGAAAAAATATCTGACATTTTGGTGAGGCTTGTGTCTGCCAATGCACTGGGCTTCTTATACCGTAATGAATTGATTTAGCACCCGGGGCACTTATTTACTTTTGGTACCTCAAGGGAGGGCACGTATGAACGAGAGATCATTTGTTTGAAAAAATTATGCATTCACATGGACAGAATAGTTGAGAACTTGAACTCAGACGAAGACCACTGTTTTTGTAATGCGGCATTATTAAGAAACAAACCGCTGTTGATACATATTCTGACAGCACTGTAATGTTATAATATTAACATAGGGGCGCTTGTTGGAATAGAGGTGCTTATTAATAAAAAGACATTTGAAGGGGGCACTTTTTAAAAAAAGGGCAGTTATTGAAAGGAGGGCGCTAAATCGAATCATTACGGAAACTGTTGTGTTGCCTTTAAAACTTACCAGTATCTGGAACCATGCGGTGGTACACTTTTTTTATTATAAAATGAACTTACAGTGTTACCTGGACTATCAATAATTATTGGTCTGTCTAAAGGTCTTGCCACAGACATTCTGGCTACATATGCGCCATGTTGACTCTTTTTCTGTTCTTCAACCTGCTTTTTCTGAGGGTTTGGTCTCTTGCCAAAAGGAGAAGTCTTACTGAATTTAGTTCTTGTCTGTATCAGCAGAACAGAGGTTACCATGCAGTCATGTGTTCTGAAGATTGCCGCAGGGCTCAAACACTGTGCCAAGAAATATCACACTTGTTGTAAGTTAGTAGCCACATGTTTTAGAGCGGTTTCCAATTGAGTGTCCAAAGTAATCAGGTACAGTAATTACCTTTGTTTTGGTTTGGGTTTTACTACAGTTTGAGATTCGCTGAGTATACTAACTGGCAATTGCAAGGAATTGGTTTGGTTTTGGTTTTAAAACACCGAGTTAAAAACTGCTCTAATCATGTACAAAATACATGTTATCAACCCCAGGGCGCCAGAAGGAAGGGGACTCCAATATAAAAAGGACAGGGGTGCTTGTCAGAAGTTTCGAAAAGAGCCCCTGAGAGGTACCAAGATCCGGTTTTGAGTGCATGGTTTGAATTTTTTCACCCCCATGAGGTATCAATTCTAAAACAAAATATAATCGCCTGTGATATTTTTTCAGCTCAGTACCCGGAAAGGTACCGCAAAAGCTACTGCGGTGGACCTCTGAAGCTGAACATCCTTAGAGTTACCCAAACTGCTTTTTTGAACCCCTAAAAGGCACGACAAGCGCCCTTGTCCATTTGATATGGGAGTCACGTTCCCTGGGTTATCAACCCCCGGAGCACTTATCTTTAGCACATAACCAACGGTACCCTGTCAAGAAAGCAAAGGCTCAGTTCAGGGGTCAAAAAATATGCAACTAAATACCAGCTCAATAACTGTCAACAACTGCACCAGATGCTGCAAAGGGTTTCTGTATTCTACCATACATCAAGGGCACATTGGAGCCTATCAAACGATTTTTGAGTAATCACGATATCAAAGTTGCTCAAAAACCACACCTAACCATCGGGAATTTGTTTCCTAAACCGAAAGACCCAGTACCGAAAGATCAGACTTGTGGCGCCATCTACTCGATCCCATGCAAAGATTGTGACAAGAGTTATATCGGGGAAACCAAACGCAAATTTTCTACTCGCCTTAAAAAACACCAGAAAGTGGTGGAACATAAACACTTGCAAAAGTCAGCTTTAACGGAACATTCTTTACGTTCTGGTCACAATGTCTCTTGGGAGGCGTCCAAGATCCAACGCACAAGTGCTAATTGGCGCAATCGACGCATTCTTGAAGCTTGGGAAATTAATATTTGCAGGAATCCGCTGAATCATGATGATGGCATGCATTTGCCGCACGAATTTCTAAATCTTGCCTTGAGGGACAGAACTTAATAATAGATCTGAAACGTTGGGACTTTTAAAAACATTGTACATATTTTTATACAATTTTAACCAGAGTAACGTTCTTATTTCTTAAATACCATTGGTTCATGAATCTTTTTGTTTGGCTTTTCAAGAATAATCCACATCTTGTAGTCTAAATTGGTTGTAAATTTACTGCTACAGACAACCAAGTTGACCATTTACACTAACAACGAGCCATCTGGTTTAGTTCCTGTCAACTGAGATTTTTAAATTATCTTGCTTTTGTTTCTAAATTATGTTTAAATCCTTGACCCCATTAGTAAATTGTTTATTTGAGTTTAAACAAACGCTATTTACGTATTTCTATATTTTATTCTATGTAATATGATTATCCATAAGATCAGGGGGGAGATACTAGAATAGTGGGGAGAGGGGTATTGCATTACAAAACTGTGGACATTTGCTCTTCCCTACTTGTTTATTTATGTCAATTCTGTGTTCCATAAGTGATCTAACTCGCTTCTTTCTTGTTTTTCTTGGCCCCAAGATTCTCCCAAGTTAAGGCTATCTGATCAATATAAGCTTATTTAGCAAACCGAACAGACAACCGTAGAACGTCTGTTTGTAACAAACTAAATCGTTTTGACAATTAATTTAATTACAGCTTACAGGCATTAAAAAGATCTGAAAACAACAAAACGAACGATAAAGGGTCGATAAACAAACCTTCGATCTTGAACTCGCTAAAAGCCTTGCCGCCGCCATCTTAGACACTTAGCAGCCTGGCCGTAAAGAATTTCCCACCGTGCGTACGTGCCTGGGAAAGAGGAAATACGTCATCGTTTCAGCGAGGGAGGACAGATGACAGTGACGTCACATGTGACATAAATTTGTTTATGTCATGCACGTTTTGTCAGTTCTAAAAAGAAGTGAAGTGTTTGGGGTGTTTTCAGACATCGTTCGTTCTAATTCTCGCAAAGTCAAGCTGATCAAAGATTTTTGAGGCGTTCGAAGGATCGGAAAAATGGTTCTCGCACTTATTCGAAAAACTCCGGAGGTAAGGACATTTTATTATCGCTCTAGAAGTTGTGAGACCATAGTCGTGCAAGCGTGCACAACATGTAAATTTTTACCATAAACGATCGGCAAGGTAATAATGAAGGTACTTTTACGTTTCACCAGAAAAAATGCCAGTAGTATGAAATAGCAAATTTCCTCGATTGTGTTATATTACCATTGTAATTTTAGATTTTGCACAATTTTAAAACGACAAATTACGTGCACCAAGACCTGCAACTTTTGAAAGCAAAGTGAAACGAAAGTTGCATTAATATGAATTGATGAATTTTTTATCGTAACGAAAGATATCAAAAATGATTTCATTCTCGATAATCCACAAGAAGTAACTTTGCTTTCCTTGATTTTAGTCTTTAATTTTAAGTTATCTGGAACGAAAAGTCTGATATTGGGCGAGATTGTTGTTAGCTATATATAGAAACAAAAGTGATGGAAAAGAAAGACAGTTTGGTTGTCGAAATGAGACGAATTTTAATTAGTTTGATTTCTCAGGATGTCTAGTAGAGATAGGCTGTCTTCCTGATGAAAAATTATGCATTCAAATTAGATGGAAGAAGATATTTTCATCTAAACAGTACGAATAAATACCTTTTTGTGAATACGTGCTACTCACTCGGTCACAAACACGTCACTTCTTGGAAACCTAGGCCTAAAATTCCTGTTTGCATTTCACGACTTCTCTGGGTGACGTTTTCCTTTTTCACGAAAATTACAATACCGTGTTCCGGTTCCGTAAGATTTTATTTAATTTCAGTTTTCTGATTTCCTTTTCAGATTGCTCCCCTTATTGTCATAGTTGGTGGTGCTAGTCTGGGCGCCATAGCCTTTGGGGTAAGGCAAGCAACGAGAAACCCTGAAGCTTGGTACGTACGATATTAAACCCGAAAATTACAAAAACAAAATTGTGACCAGTGTATTGTGTTACAAAAACTGAAACATATTTGATTAGAGCTCTGTTTCTAATTTCTACGGATGAAGTTGCCTTGCACGTGATGGAATGCAAGCTTTACAAGACTTTTGTCTTTGCTTCTAGTACTTTCAGTTTCATTTTTCCGCGTTTAGTGCAAAATGTAACAGGAGAACAAATATTATGTTAATTGTGGTGGTTGGCGTTTTACTTCCGCGTTGTGCATGACAAGAAGCACGAACGCGAGTCGAAAAATATGTTTTTGTTGCTAATTCGCTACAAACACCGTTCTTCAGAGGTCGCAGGCGAGAAAGAAACATTGGTTTGAAATAGGGAACAGAAATTACGAAACTATTCGTATTAGGGTAAATATTGACTTTCGTCCGCTTGCCAAAGACTAAAAATAGAGTTGCGTGACTTGAATGCTAATTTAATACCATAACGCTCACGCGATTCAGCAATGTGTGTCAATCTGTATTAAAATGGCGAGTTTCGGATTTACTGAGGGATATTATTTATTATAGGTGTGAAAAATGAGTTGAAAAACACTCAAGGGAGGTAGGAGTAAGGCGATAACCACTGAGAATAACGTTCCGTTAGCATATCGGAAAGGAAATCTGGCCCCAGTTGTTCGAAAGGTGGATAACGCTATCCACCGGATAAATCGCTCCAGTGGATAAGTGTTGACAAAGCAAGCCGTGCTATCCACCTTGATAGTTTCGAACAACTGGGGCCAGGTGGGTTCGAGAATGTAATATTATAAATCGTAGAAACAAACCAAAATTATTAAGCAACAATTATCATTGCAACAGAAAATCAAGCATCGAACAGGGAGTAGGACATTGATCAATAGAACTATATTTAGCTTTGGTATCAATAAACGTTTCTTCGGATGTAGAGAGTGTATAAAGAGAAAAACCTAGCAATTCTGAAATAACTCTGCTATCAAAATATCATTTGTCAGCAGCTATCTTTTCATTTAGTTATGAACTAATTTATTTAGCTATTAATTATAATTATTATTCTTTTATTAATTTGTATCTTAATTTAGAAAATAACCCAAAGCAAATACACACGCTGATTGGTTTAAAACCGTGTTTCTATAACTCGACAGAAACACGGCACATGTTTTCTATTTCTTAATTATTAATTTATTTTTCACAGCTGGGACAAGAAAAACAACCCCCATCCTTGGCTGAATATCAAACAAGATGAACAAGTTAAGGTAACCATGATAAAAACACTAACTCTTAATGAAAACGTTGGTAGCGAGAAGCTGTTTCTTTATTAATTTCTACCGGAACTATCTACTACCGGAAGTATCAATTTGTTATTAATTTTTAGCTTGTCACAAGTGCATCGCTTTATTTTATAAATTTATAACTTTTCGTTATAGCTATAACTGTCACTTATGAAGATGTATGTTGCAACATACGAAACGTCAAGTCAATACAGTTAAATTTTTAGATCATGCGTTGTCTATTCGTAATGACAAAATTGTAACTGCTGTTTGCTTTCTTTTGCTTTTGAAACTGGAATGGCTGAAGCACAAGAATATTTAAGATGTATTAAGTATGTTCTTTTAAAATGATCATTTTAGCTAAAGTTTTAATTTCTTGTCAACAGCTTTACAGCCACACGGACTACTCAAAGTTTGGAAATGAATCAAAGCCTGAGACTGGAAAGTAGGAATTAAAAGTCCTTTACATTGGAAACTATTATCAAGATGATATGAAAACTGAACACAGCCAAGTGTTAATTTGGGTTGGAACTTGTGAAGAAAAACTTACAATTTACCAGAAAAACTACAAGTTATTATTAAATATTAGAGCTTATAAATTAAGTCAAGAAGTATTTACAGTATTATTTAATAATAATTTATGTCATTTATCCTAACATAGTTACAGTGTAAACGACTAGAGTACAAGATTAAGTTGAAGATTCGTAGTTTTTAGTCCCTCTGTAGGTCTTTATACTTCTCTTAGTTATAACCGGTATCAACAGGCATGTAGATCAGGTTTAACGTGTTTTGCAGTATATATGTTTTCTTATAATTGACCTACATAAAATAAAGCATAGATTTTCGCGTTCTTTACTGATGAAGTACAGTATCAGCGCAAGTTCCTGCATGAAAAGTGTAAAAAGGTTTGTAAGAAGTTTGGTTCTATAGTAAAATGAAAACGAAATAATTTCCGGTGCTTTAAGTTTTTGCCTGTTTGTTTCGTTTTGTATTTGCTCTTTGTTGGTGCTGTTTTCGGTTGCTAATGTATACATGTGTAAGTCACCAAAGTGAGTAAGGGATGATGAATTATTAAAAAGGAAAACGAGTTTTGCAAAAACATAGAGCGTGATTCTGTTTAAGAAAACCAAAAACGAGGACAAGCAAAAACGAAAAGCGAATATTACTGAAGCAATTATGTCATTTCTCAGTCTCGTAAAAAGTTACACAAACTGCGTTGAATGTCTGGATTTCTCTAAAGTAGACGATATAAAATTTAAAAGGAATATAAGTCTTTTTTTTCTACTCTTTTATCTTCCTTTTCTTGCTTTCCTCTCTCTGTTTGTTTTCATCGCTTGGAGTGATTTTAAGGACTTTAGGAGTCGTGAAATCATACTGACACGGGTTTTCATAAATCCAGTCATGTATAGCCGTAATGACTATACTTTGTAGAAATTAAAACATTTTTACATTTCTTTTAAAAGAAAAAGTGCCTTCTGTTTTGCGATAAGGAAAGGTTAAAATCATTAACATATGAAATCGAGCTATTATTACTTATCGACAAGTAATCTTTCTGGCTGTGATAAGTAAGTAATTATAAGTAATTGCAGTCATTAATCCTAGCGCGGCCTTTTTCCGAGTCGATAACAGAATTAATCATTTTCCTTGAGTGGTTAAAATGTAAAAACCGATCATTTAAAATTCATTCGACTCCATTTACGGTTTTAGTCAACGTAGAAATTTTTTTTTACCTATCACTGGTCACACTGCACTTAATGGCATTAATGTATTTTTTCTGTGAAAATGAACGAAACTTTATTTCAGACGCGTTAGTGATAAAAAAGATCAGGTGTCATATTTCTCGGAAGATAAAAATTTATATTGCATAAATGAGTCTGAAATAAAGGTTTATTCTCTTGAAGTTGGGTCATTTTATGCCAAAAATAAACTGACGAAGTTTGATATTTTTAGGAGCTTATCGACAGTGAAGGCTGGCTGAAGTCCGAGATGGCAAATACATTCAAAAG
The DNA here is from genome assembly GCA_964020085.1 of Micromussa lordhowensis. NCBI lineage: Eukaryota > Metazoa > Cnidaria > Anthozoa > Scleractinia > Lobophylliidae > Micromussa > Micromussa lordhowensis. Next base: position 5,408,888 of record OZ026601.1, on the reverse strand, counting down.
ATTCAAGGAGGCGGTTATTTCCTCGACCCATCTGTTTTCTGCTATATAAACAATAGCCTCCATTTGGCGCGAAAATATCCTGGGATATTTGTCTGCGGACATGGTGAACTGTGAGCTTCTCGGGACAGATAATATGTCCAATGAAGGACAGATATTCGAGCATATTTTGAAAGTCAAATGGAGGCTATTGCGTTTACAATCCTAAAATCCTTAAAAACATTTTTCACAACACGCGGGATCTTTTGAAAATTGGGGAATATCACATTTTTTTCCGGCTCCTCAGACAATAGTGATCGCTCCTGTTGATCGGTGGTTTGACACATTTGAAAGAAAGGGGGCGCGTGACGTCAGACATGCCAGATGACCTTTTCAGAATTTGTTTTATTTATAATCACCAAAGCTAAGAGGAAGCGAAGAACTCCAGACTACAGGTGAAGCGATTTGGGGGCATTTAGACCGCGTTCGCCTTGAATACTCGAATTGTTCTTACTGCCGGCGTTTTAACTGTTCAAGAAAAATGGTTTTTGCTCTTCTTAGAAAATCTCCCGAGGTAAGGAAATCTTTTTCACTATTCTAAAACGTGGTTAAGTTTGAAATTTTCCGTCTTCCTTGCTGCGTGCACTTCAACACGTCTGCTGCGCTTATCGGCGATAAACGAGAGAAGGAAGGGTTAGACTAATCCTTCTTCATGTTCCAAGTGTTTCGTCTTGTTAAATGTTTGGCATTACGGAGTAGGAGAACAAAAAATCCAACTATAAAAACCAATTTTTATGTTGCGGGAGAAAACGTTTTAGATTGCACGTACCTGGCGAATTTATGAATTCAGAATTTTTAAACCTTAGAAAATAAGACACAGAGAAATGATTTTATCCGTAGAACCTGTGAGAAGATAAGATGAAATAAACAATAGGTTCGCTTCCTTGACATTCTCTGTCGCAACGCTTTGTACCTGAAAATAGTTTCTTCGCCATAGAAACTGACTTTATTTTCTCAGAACGAAATCCGGGAGGGAATTTTAAGTAGATCTTCTGCCTAGAGCTAGCCAGCTGCGACGGAGATATTTGAATTTTTAAAACAGCAATTGCGTAAAATCATTGCAAACATTAGCAGTTCTTACACGTAACTAGAATATTTAGTTTTAGAAGATATCAGGTTCTATTGATTGTGTGGCTAGTCTTCCCAGGGAAAGAAAAGTCGAGGATATTTTTTGGAATGTTAACTGTGTTTTTTGCACAATCGGGCAAAAAATTATATTATGGGTGTATAAATATTATTTTGAAGGTTGCAGTAATTTCTTTATTTGACCCATTTTCCTTTCAGCTTGCCCCTCTGTTTGTCATCATTGGAACTGGCTGTGCAGGGGCTATTGCCTTCACGATAAGACAAGCAACGAAAAATCCTGAAGCATGGTGAGCATAAACCCAGGAATTATGAGAGAAGTCTATTTATACCTTACATGAAATCTGAGAAACATATGAAGAAGCCACTTCCAGCCATATGGCTCTATGAATTAAGTGACATTGATAACTTCTGGACACGATCTTGCATTTTTCCTTCTCTTTTTTTCTTGATATAATTATGGAATGATCTAGGTAAAGCGTTATTGATTTCTTTCTTAAATCCTCCTTTTTCCTTCAAGGAGTTAACAAGTTTGAAGTTTTAATCATAATACAATTATCGGCAATTATCGCATGAAATATCGCCGTGTCATTGTATTTTTATTTTCTCACCGGCAGGCGTGAGTTTTAGCACGTACTTAACGTTCAGACAAAACAAGAACTCTGATCGCGACATTTTACCGGTAGTCTATAATTCTCTTTACTCGACTACTGAAATCTACCTCTGCCTCCAAGCATTTCTTGAAGTATTTTGTCCAAAAGATGGCAGATTGTTTTTTATTACGGCATTTCCGTGGTGATCTAAGTATTTGTTCCTCGCACCCCATCTTTGGAGATGTGACAGCCGTCATGTAAGAGATACGCATCAGTAGCTTTGACTTACCCCAAGTGTAAATAAACTCCTTAACATTATGCCAATATTTATCAAATTTAATTTCACACTTTCTTGCCTTTTTGTAGCAATATTATGAAACATTTTTGTTGCCTTCGAATCTTTTACTTTCCAAGTTTATTACATAGTCAAAAGGGTTGTTACTCAAAGTGAGGCATGCGTTTGAACCCCGAAAAGTCTACTTAAAATTGTTTTCTAAGTCATCCGTAAAGGAACGATACTAAAAATTAGTTCCCTAATATTGGTAGTGTAAGGGATTTTTTCGTTTGGGAATCTTCCGGGGGGTGGGGTTGGCAAGAACACAATGACGCTTGATTAGTATTGCTCTAAGTAGAAATATGTAATTTTTTTTACTGTACAGATGTTATCGAAGGCTGTCGTTTTGTCTTATTAACTATCAGCTATAATGGCCATTTTAGATGCATAAAATAATGATTTATATAACAAAATAAAAATTGGACAACATCCACAATGTAAGCTTCAATCTGCTCATAGAGTTAACGTTTGTTTTATTTATATTTTTTACAGCTGGGATAAGAAAAATAATCCTTATCCGTGGCTCAATGTCAAACATGATGAACAACTGAAGGTGAGTTGATTTAAATACTGTAGTGATTACTTTTCATTTCCTGCCACTGGGTTTTGAGAATTTTGTGGCATATCAAATCAAACTGTATAACTAAACTGGCAAAATTCCAAATTGTTATTAATTGTTTGATGGGCCAGAAAGTAATGTTGTTGAGGACTGGAGGGTTGGGGGGACTGAAATACTTACGATTCGTGAAATACACTTGGAAATTATTGCTCAATCTGTTAATCCAGAAAATATCCATACCCCATCCCTCTAGGAATTCCAGTTTTTGTTCAGGTAGACCTCCTCCCCCGTGGAAATTCCCAATAACCTCCTTAGGGACTGGGCATGGATATTTTCTGGAACCACACACTGACAAATTTGTCAACTTAACTGAAATTATTTTTTGAATTTCAATGCTTGCAGCTATACAGTCACACAGACTACTCAAAGATTGAAAATGCCAGACCTGAAGCCTCATGAATCCAACACTACACCAAAAGGAACTGATAGCCCCTCTATGCATATGATGTCAATCTGGTTTGCATTTTCAAGAATAAATTATTATTGTAGTTTCATTTGCAATAATTTAAAAGGATGCACACTTAGTCTACACTAAAAAATGTAAAGAAGCTTCAAAGGGACATTCATGTTTACGTAAACATGACAGTGGTAAGATTAAGAAGGGATGGTGAATGGCAAATGGGAGACTTTTCGAGAAGGCAAGATCAGTTATGTTTTTTTCTTTTCGAGACCAATGCATTTTGACTTTAAAATGCAAGCGCAAGACACTCAGACTCGTAAGACATCCAGACGTCATTTATAAAAACAAACAAACAAACAAATCGGGACTTCGAGACTATCTTAGCCTTGCAGAAAAATCGAGAGTCCGAGACAGCTTTTATAAAGAAAACCGAGACTCCAAGATGCATATACCCACTAAAAAAACGAGACTGCAAGGCCTGTGAAATTTTGACGAACATTTTGTGAGACCCACGGTTTTTGAAGGACCATTCATCACTCCTAAACAAGGTCTTAAACTTTTTCTTTCAATTATGAGACCAAGTTTGATGTTTATTGTATGAATTACTTGGAGTCAAGATAAAAGTAATTGTTCTCAAGATGAACAGGATTTCCCTTTTCACTGCTTCTATACAAAATTAATGCTAAGGCTTAATGCTAATACTTTATTAGTAGGGTAATAAATATCAGTTAATTTGTATTTTAAATTTATGCAATCAGAGTGGTAATTATTAACAATACTGAAATTATCATTTCCAACTCCAAAGGCCTCTTTAGTAGTATTTACTAAACAGCTCATAATGTCTAGAACTTTTTAACAGCAAATTATTACATGGTTTGTGTTTGTAGCTGATGTAATGCACAATCTGATTGGGCATTTTAATCTCAAAAAGCCCATGGGGAATAAGGTAACTTTTGATGCAGCCACGATGGAGCCCTGACTTGTGACTGAGTCCTTTAACTAGGCAGGCTTTTATTTCAAAAATACACAAATTTATAGGACACATTGTTTGATAGCCTGTATGCAACTAAAACTTCTCAAATAGACTGTTTTCAATATATGAATGTTGTGCCGCATAGCACTATGAACACAAATGGTGGACAGAGAATTAACTCTGAAGTGTAAATTAAAGTGCTATGTGAAACCCATGAAAGACCCACTGGGCGTTAGCCCTAGTAAAGGGAATCAGGGAACCACACGAGGTGTAGAAAAATTTCTTTTGACCTTGGTGGGAATCGAACCCACGACCTCCGGATACTAATCCGGAGGTCGTGGGTTCGATTCCCACCAAGGTCAAAAGAATTTTTTCTTTACCTCGTGTGGTTCCCTGATTCCCTTTACTAGGGCTAACGCCCAGTGGGTCTTTCATGGGTTTCACATAGCACTTTAATTTACACTTCAGAGTTAATTCTCTGTTCCACCATTTGTTTTCAATATATATAGGTTGTTGGCCAAGCGTGAGGCCAAGATAGCTGGATACTGTCCAGTTTTTGTTGTTTTTTTTGCCTGTTTATGAAAATGAGGTAGAGTCGAGGTCCATAAACACGCAAAAAAAGAATGAGGCCAATGCCCAGCCATCTTGACTGAACAAGCTTGGTCAAAAAAAGATTTAATATGGTTTCTGTTTTGGGTGCAGGGAAATTGTTCTTGAAGGACATCACAGCGTGCAATCCAGAGAAGGCAAGATAGCACAATTTTGCTGACTCGCGTACAGCCAATCACAGCGCAGGATTTGGTTAATCTTGCCTGCTCACTGCCTGCTCATGGAGATAGCCATGCAATAAATTAAAGTTCAGCTTGGCAGCAAGACCAAAAGTACACAAACATGCAAAGAAAAAATGCTATGAGCATGTTTATTCATTTCTCTTGTTTGTGTCTTTTGGCCTTAGTTGCATTCAGGTTAACAAAGAATGTGTTTTGTAACGGAAAAACGAACGAACTTAGTTTAACTAGTGACTATTTTTTTATTGGCTCATTGCCAGCTTTGTATTAGATGTGACAATTAATTATACTTTTTGTATGTGGTTGTTGAAAGAACACTACGTAAATAAATAGACAGTACGTCGAACAAATAGTCTCGTCTCTCTCATTATCAAATTCTTAAGTTTCCTCACCTAAAGAGTTCATTTCGGACACTTGAAATCTTCGGCCATTTTGCCCTTTGTGACTCTATTGACGAAATAGCCATCAACTTAGCCACCAGGCCTCCTACAATTCGTTCTGCCGGCAAACGCCATTTTGTTGACTCGAGTCAAGTTCGGTCTTCTTTCAGCGTTTTCTTCGGTGCCAAGTCATTAGCCGTGAAAATGGTTTTTGTTTATTTGAGAAAGCATCCCGAGGTAGGAAAATGTTCATAGCTTGGGTTGATTTATGTTGAAGTCTTCCCTTGGGGTTGGATTAAAAACTTTATACGAGCTTGCGTATATAAAGTCAACTCTTTATTAGATTTGAGTCGTTTTAAGAAGACTTGGAATTGTCATATGTTTAGTCCAGTGAAAAATTAAATTATTCTGATTGAAATCAGGAGTCATCAATGTAGAGATATCGAGGAAATGGGATTTATCGGTGATGTATTTTGATAGCCAGTGCAATCAATATCATGCACGTCGTGACCAGGGTTTGTAGGTACATGTATCCGAAGGCAACGTTCGAGATTGTTGTACATGTATAGCTGGGCCGGGTTGTACAAAAGCCTGTTAACGCTAACCCATGGTTTAAAGTTAACCAAAGTATTAATTTTTCACGCGTGAAAATGTTCTTCACTTCTAAATGTTTTTAAATGTTTTGTGTAGTTTGAAATGAGTCAAGCTCAAAACTGAAGGACAAACCATATAAACACTCTCACAGTGCCTCTCTCTACCCAGGTGTGTAAATGTGTACCGGCGAATTTAATGCTGGGGGTAACCCTGCAATGGACTAGCATCCCATCCAGGGGGGAGTAGAAATACTTCTAGTTGCTTAATGCTACTGAAACTGGGATAAGATCCAGCCTGATGAACCACTTGGCTCGTATGCAGACTCTGCCTTTGTCATTGAAAAATACAAAACTGAAATAAAAATTCTCGATAATCCTGGGTTAGCTTAACTGGGCTTTGAACAACCTGGCTCCTGGAGTTAAGTTGAATCTAATGCATGCTCTTACCCTCCTATTGGTTGATTTATGGTCACGTGCCCATGGTTAAATCTAAATATACCACTTCAGGGCAACTATTGAAAGGCTTGGTGCAAGACTGACGTAAGTGACTTTTTCAGGTGAAATTTTTTTCTTTTCACCAAGCCTTCCATGAAAGACGTGGTGCATGACTGACGTAAGTGAATTGTTTGGGTGAAAAGTAGAAAATAAAAAAATTTCACCCGAAAAAGTTACTTGCGTCAGTCTTGCACCAAGCCTTTCAAATTACATAATAATTATTGTTGCCCGCTCTTCCACTAACCAGAGATTACTTTGATTTCTTCTTGCCTTATCTCTTTATACTACACTCCAGCTATACAACAAAAACACTTAATTACCGATCCCTTGGGAAGCAGTTTGTTGTTTCCCTCAATGTGTTGTTAATGTGAAGTTTAGAGTCCTGGAAAAATCAATAATGAGTCCTGGAAATGTTGTGAAAAAGTCCTGGATATTTGTTTCTCAAAAAGGGTACGAACTCTGGACTTCACAGCTTTGCTTTCAGTGCCCCAAAAAGTACCTTGTTGTTACATGTACAATAGATAGAGATTTTTCTGTTCACATCTTGTACACAGCTACAGTGAAACCTCGACATAACAAAGGGCCAAAGTGCTGGCAAATATGTTTGTTATAACAAGGTTTCTTTATACTGAGGCTCTTTTCCATATATTTTGTTATTACTGGGGAAAATAATACTATTCGCTATTCTGAGAACTTTGTTAAATAGAGATTTGTTAAATTGAGGTTCCACTGTACTAAGCATTCTTACTTTTGTACGCATTGCAGTTGGTTCCATTGTTTGTCATCGTTGGTGCTGGCTGTGTTGGAGCTGGCTATTACCTCTTAAGGCTGGCTACCCAAAACCCTGACGCTACGTACGTATACAGAAACGTCATCAGCAGCAACATCAATTATCTCTAAACTGAGAGATGTCTGCTGTAAACCCTTTTGCCTGCTTACAACAATACTAGACTGTCTGAAATCTAGAGCTGATAACTTAAAAACGAGTCATCTAATCACTTTCCAATAAATATCCAAGGCTGTGGTCTAGGGAAAATTACAAGGAGCCCAAAGGTTCTTAACCATGAAATCCTGCTTGCCCAGCACTTAAATGAAATTAAATTTTTGCCCCCTTTTTTTATTCCAGTAAATTGAAGTCTATGTTGCACTGATTCACAATTTTCCAATTTAAGCTCTGGTCCAGCTGGTCTGGCTAGAAGGCTTTACACGCCTTACGACCTCAACGGTCCTAATTTGCATATTTTGACCACAGGCGGAATGTCGCACATTGTTTTCTCAAATTGGTCTACTTCTAAGCGGAAAAAAATTATTGTGTGCCTTTTCCCAACCCAGACTCGAAAATTATGAATCAGAGAAACATAGACTTCAATATTGCACTTAAAGCTTATTTGAAAAAAGGTGTTTCCAGTTGCCCAAAGGCAAGAGTTAGTCACCTGTGGCATCTGGGTGCCTCGAGTGCAGTCCAGATAACACCCCCCCCCCCTAATATTTAGGCTAACTTGCCGAAAGATGGTTATCACTTTAATTCATTTTTTAAGTATCATCATTAGTTCAATTTAGTTTGATTCCGCTATGGCTTATGAACTTCCAAACTTAGGGTCAGTTGGTCAGTCGGCCAGTCGAATCAATCAATCGATCGATCAATCAATCAATCAGTCAGCTTATTGAAAACTGCTAAACTTCATAGCTGTAAACTGACAACAACAAAAACAATCATTGATTTTTAATAGTTAGCTGATGTTGTTTTGACAGCTGGGACAGGAAGAACAACCCATACCCCTGGCAAAAGGTGAAGCACGATGAGCGCCTGAAGGTTGGTTTAAATATTCATAGTCACCTTCACCTTCAACTGTCCCCTGATGCCAAGGTGGCGCATAGGGCCTCGAATACTCATAGTAGAGAAGAAACATCACATGGCTTGTAGTTCTATTAAGAATTGACATCTTGAATCTTAATCATCATTTTACAGAGTAAATAGTGAAACAAACATTTCCACATAAGACTGATTATATGTACATGTAGCTTTCATCTGAAAGGTCACTAAGCTGCACTGTTTGTAAGGGTAATAAATGGTACCACATGAAACTGATGGCACAGTAGTTTTCATTTTACTTGATGTAATTGAAAATATTAAGTGATGAACAATGGTATGTAGCCAGTATTGAAAGAAGTCTTGTTGCATTTTTATTTTACAACAGATAATTATCCTGTAAGACACACTTCAATATTTTCTCTTTATAAACTGCACCTGTTTCACTTGCTTTACAGTTCTACAGTCACACTGACTACAGCAAGCTGAAGAACACCAGACCTAACATCGATTGATTCTTGAAACGCTTGCTTTAATTTTAGCAATGGCAGTGTGCTTGTGATTTCAAGATTTACCATGTCACTTGTAAATGCAGGGGTTACGTAGGCATTCGTGTTGCCTTATTTGTTGTTGTATGGGTTTGCTTTCAATAAAATAATGTCTTGCCTTCTTAACTGACTGTGTATGTAATCTTTTCTTCATTGTCTCCACTCATATTGCCAGTAGATACATAATGCATTTATGTAATCTTTTAAAAGTAACTAATTTAATTCAGTTGTTATTCTGTCTACTAGTTCGTGACTTTGTTTGGCTACCATTAGACTTACCACAATTTGACCTTTGCAAATCCATCGCTTATTCATCTCCCTCAAGGGAAGCGAGAAGGCAATCTTTGAGCAACGAAGTTGAAAGCATGAGTGATTTAAGTCGCAAAAGGTGTGGAAAGGACTTTTATAAAGTCTAGGCTACCATTTGCACTCACTTTCAATGATTCCATTGACTTGGGTTCATTTTTTATCTTCATCAGGGGTTTCATTGACAGTTTCAGCAGGAGGGCAACTGGTTTTCATTGTTGTGTGAAGCCTTTTGAACTGAACTTCTTTATAAAGGCCTGTTTACAAGGAGGGAGGGTTACTCTAACAAGTGGGTTAACCCTAGCTGGAGGGTAATGAAGGAGAGAAGAAGGAGCCCAATTTTATAAAAAAATGAACTTTTCCTGAAATGCACAGTGCACATTAGCTTTATTTGAAAGGTATCCTGAACTCTGCATAGAGTATACATTTGTCACCAAAGGTGTTAAGTATTTATTTTTAGATAAAATGACGCGGTGTGACAAAACAATCATTGCAACGGAACAGTTTTACTTTTTGTGATGCCGTGAGGGTCCTGTCTCAAGAGAGAGAGAGGAACATTGGGCTGATTTGGGCAAGGGGCCTCCAAGGCCAGCCAGCATGGCAGTTACCACAAATACTGATCTAAATTCCATATGTAAGGCCTGTACTGAGCCTCTCACAAGTTTAAATGCTTTCCAGCTTCTTTGAAGCTCAGATTACTCAACTCTTTCTTGTGCTTCAGTAAATACTTTTTGACACTGGAACGAGAGGTCCAAGCATATTGCCTCAGAGCCCATCCAATTGCCTTTCTGATGAAAAACTCTTCCTCTTCCGCTCTTAGACTGCAGAATCGAAACAGCATCTCCTCGTCAGTTTCCGCTTTGTAAGAAAGCTGATGCAGTAAGGCTGTTCTCCTGAGCCACATGTTTTCATGATTGATCCACTCTTCCATCACATTTTTCCCGGCATCTCGATGTTGCCTCACAAGCCCGCCAACAGTTTTATTAGCGAGGGCGTCTACAGTGTCCCACCAAGATTTCGATGTGATCAAGCTTTTAATGCACTCCATATTTGCTTCAAATTCTGCTGAGGTATCCATGCGCTTCTCAAGATAATCGATGGCAAAGTATTGGAATTCTCGTTGTGGCTTAGCCCACAAAAGTGCAACAAACTTTCTAGTCTCCTGCGGTGACAGATTCTGCTGCAGGAATTCTTTACAAACGCTTCTTCTGAGAGGGCTGCTAAGACCAAAGAACTCGAATTTGTCCCTCATGTATTTCTTCATGGGCTGACTTCTCTTAGGATCGGCATTCTTGCGAAGTTCTTTACCTACATTCTCGACCAAGGTCGTCACCTTGTTTGAATTTAGACTCTCATTTCCTAATGTTTGGTCATCATTTGCAACTTTTCCTCGCTTTTTCTTCGACTCGGCAGTCGAAACAGCTCTCCTTTTACTCATCGCAGTGGAACAACCTTGCTTAAAGCCCTTGAAGAAAGAACAAAAGTACAGATTACTCACTTTTCGTTGAATATTCCCGTGCACACCCATTTACCAAAGTCACGCTCAAATTAGCATGGTCACGCAACGAGGGACAGTTGATGACTACTATTTGATGTATTTACTTGACGGGCGCATGCCACACCGGTAATTCCAAACCCTCGTGGCAAAAAAATTATGGAAGACTGAATGAATGCATTGTTTGTCTTCGGAAATTTATTTCCCAGAACGTTGTTTTGTGTCAGAAAGCTAACCCAGGGACGAAGCTGCCACCCGAAATTTTACAGTTGTATCTGGCGTCTTCCTGATTCGTCTTTCTTCAGTTTCAAAAACGATTTTATTTTTAAATCAAGACTCTTTGTTGGAATACAGACGATGTCTAATACTTGTGGAGAAAATCCAAGCCTTTTGGACAATTTACGGAAATCAGTAAAGGAACAGGTAGGCGCAGATATCTAAAAAAAAACCCTGAAGATTGATGTCCCTAGATATTTTAATAACATTGTTTTGGAATTCTTGTTCTAATTGCTAAAGAACCCAAATATGCATATATAAGCTTAAGCTTACGTATAATTTGAACGGAAGTGAAAATTCCCCGTCGCCGTGAATAATTAGTATTTGTCGCTTATTTTAAGCTTGTTTTCTCGATTTTTTAACATCAACGGATTTTTCAATTTTAATTTTTAAAATGATGTCTGTCCTAGTCTTGTCTGAATTGAATGAGCTTGAATATTGTGGACAAATTATGTATTGCATCATCCCAATAGTCTTTTTGACCTGGAGGAGAGTGGGCAATAACGTAGGAATAAAACGGCAGGTATTTTTTGCAGGTCACATTCCACAGGTCACAATTACAGGTCACTCAATATTTGCCCGAAAACAGCATAAAAACAATCTAAACAGTGCTAATAGAACGAGGCTAGCCCTAAAGTATATCTTCAGTAAAAACATATTTTGTTTGGGTGCACAATTCTAGAGACCTGTGACTGTGACCTGTGGAATGTGACCTGTAAAAGAAACCTGTCGGGAATAAAAGGGGCTGGAACCTTATGGGAGAGGACAGAGGGGAGGGTGGGAAGTCTGACTCCTGAGGTGGCTGGGACTAGGAGAAAATGTATATACAGTAGAACCCCGGTAACTCGAACTTGGATAACTAGAACTCCCCCCTAACACGAGTCCCATTTTCCTTGGATTTGACCCCAATTTTCAGGCATTTTAACATGGTTAACTCAAACTCAGATAACTCGAATTCTCCGCTAACTCAAACTAAATTTCGTTTTTCTTAATCAGAACTTGAATAACTTGAATTTTGGTTCATGAAACTCACCACGGATGTCATCCCGTAAGCTTTTCTTGTCATGGAATTAGTATAAACACTCAAAACTAACAACACTACAGCAGTTTTATTTAAATTAGTACAACTGACTGTTCATATATTTGATAGTCATTTCCCAATCTTTCACAGTATTACAGTTTCTGAGGAGATAAGTTTTATCTGCACTGTGCTGGCTGTATACTTAAGCGCTGAAAAATCAGTAAACTATCAATTATTAACATGGCAAGTTGGATATTCAATCGACCCTGATAACTCAAACCCTCGCCAACTCAAACTGTTTTTCGTTTCCCTTCAGAGTTTGAGTTACCGGGGTTCTACTGCATGAGAAAAATTTGCAACCGCATGTCATTTTGTTTTCAGTTTACAGTATTTTTTTTTTTATTTTTACCACAAAATACAAGTAATACTAAAAGAACAAGGCGATCACACAAAAGCAAATACAAGTGGTGAGGAAGCCCAAAAAGAAACCATGGGGCTTATAGATATTGGGCTCCCTCAGAGTAAAAAATAGTTAACAGTAACAGTAAGGCCAGGATCGAAAGTAAAATACAATGAATGAAAGTATAGATTAACTAGTTACAAAGAGTGAGTTGAAAACAAAAACAAACAAACTAAGGTTAAGTATGACAAAATATATAGCAAAGATAATATGAAACATGTGAAGAAAGGTACGTAATTACTATAAGATTTTCAAGCTAATAATTAATATAAATATTTTTTTTCAATTTTGCTCTGAATGAATGGAGAGAGTTAGATTCTTTAATATCATTATTTAAAGAGTTATAAAAAGTTGGTCCTTGGAAACTGACAGAAAATTTTCGAAGGTTAGTTGTACAAAAAGGAAGGTGAAAATCGTTCGCGTATCTAGTGGCATAGCTATGGACTTGTTTGTTTAAAGAAAAGCAACTGTTGAACTTTGAAGACAAAAGAGAACGGCTGAAAGAAAGAACGGCTGAAAGAAAGTTTAAACCCTGAGGGAGGGTATGTTCCCCATGAAGGCCTACCTTACAAGTAGGCTCCAACCAAAAGGCGTTAGGGATTTCACAAGTTGAGGTATATGAAAAGGTAGGAAAATCTGTCATTTAGTTATTTTAAAGGGCCGTTAAAATATTTCTTGTGTGAATTTTGCTCCTGCAGGGGGATTTGGTAAGGAAGCTTAAATCTGAAAATGCTCCAGCACCTGACATTGACGTAGCCATTAAAGAGCTGAAAGTCAGGAAGAAAGCTCTTGAGAACAAGGTATTTTATTCCATCCTTTAAAGATGATTTCCAGTCTGTACTGTGCAGTCTCAGCACCCTAATGTTTATAAACATTATACATGTATGTTCCCACTTGATGACATGCGAATTGATGTTATTGGTTACTTATCTTTGAGACCTTTCCAATTCTTTTTCCAACTTACAGCTTCATTGATTTTTACAGTTTCGAAGTTGTTTCATTAAGTGATGTGAGAAAAAACAAAGTATAAAGCTAAGCTTTGACCGCTTCCCATCCATAATGGCAGTTGTTTTGAAACTTTGAATTTACTTCATGTAAGTAGTTGCAAAATGTTTACATTTTGTGATGTCTGACATGAAACAAAACAAAAAACGCAAACAAACTCTCAAGAGTGCGCAGTACAGACTGGAAATCATCTTTAATTCTCAAGAGATACATTATGTACATATATCAACATATTAATTTCTGCTTATAGTAGTATACATGCATTGTTTTTAGACTTGGGAGTGAGAATAGGAACAAATCTCAACTATCAGATATTGCTTGGTGCTGGCAAATTTCCAGACTCAATTGTTCAATTTTAACATCTTTGCATGCCTGCATGCTAAGAAGAAGTTATTAAGATAAATATTTTTTTTTCATTCCTTTGGACTAAATTGCTGCTATTTACAATATTAAGCAGATGTTTTTGTTGATTTTTATTGCTTTGTTTCTTTTCATGTTGTTAGGAGAAAGAATTAGCACCAAAACAGGAGAAATTTGACCGAGCAAAATTAGAGGACTTGTTGAAGAGACGATTCTTTTTTGTCCCTTCCTTCGAAATCTATGGAGGTTTGGGTGTACTTAGACAATCCACCGTAGGAAATAAGATGGCGGCTGTACATTTTATCACAGTACCTTGCAAACCTAACACAGCGTATAAGACACAAGGAAAGCCAAATTTTTACAATATTTGTCCCTGTACTAAGGACATTGTGTATCATAGGTTGAAGATTTTATAACCCTTCTGTACCTTTTTATGAATGTTGTTAAAGATTTTTCGTGCGCTAAGAACTGTGGGTAAATGTACCAGTCGCCATCTTTTTTCCTACGGAGGATTCATTTTGCATTATTACAGCAACTACATGATGTGTTCTTCTGGTTCAGTTGTCTTGTTTATAGAATAATGTTAGAAATAGTTGTGTTCAGTTTTCATTTTGTTTTGTAGGTGTGGCTGGTCTGTATGATTATGGGCCGTCTGGCTGTGCCATGGAGGCCAACATGATTAATATCTGGAAATCACACTTTGTTTTGGAAGAACAAATGTTAGAAATCAGAGCATCACTTCTTACACCTCATCAAGTTCTGAAGTAAGTGTGTGACAAGCCATAAAGATTGTCAGGAACGAAACAGAAATGCAAAAAGAGAGAAACTACAAGGATTAGAATTAGAATTTTTATTATACTTGTAGGAAATTTAATTAAATGTATCATGTAAACAATGGAAAAAAGTATTGACACATAAATTTAAATATTATCTTCTAATAATTGACCACTATCCCAATGGGGCTTTTTAGGACCGCTGTGTAACAAGGCAACTGGTTTTCACAGCCAGGCACAACTATTTGAACTGAACTTTTTTATAAGAAAAACTTTCCAATAGATGGTTAAACTGGGTGTGCAAAATCACCTCACAGCCAGTCAATTTGCCCAGTGCAGTGGCCCTTAATTAAACCCTGGAAATTATGTATTCTAAATAAAAAAAGGCTGATTCAAAAGCACAAAATAATTCAATACCCCAACTGGCAGGAGGTAGCCAGTTAGCTATTTACAAGTGTGACCAAGGAGCTGAACTCTGAATTTCAAAGAACAACACTAGCTAGTGGTGAGAATGGGACTTGAACCCGAACCTCCAAATTTTAGTCCAGTGCTTTAACCCACACTGTTATAGTGCTTATCTGAATGCTGGGTATCTGAGTTATCACTCTGGTATGAAACTAACTGATCATGCAAAATTCTCTTAAATGTTGCTTATCAAATCCAAGATACACATAATTAACTAACCTAGAGTGTTTTATTTTGTTACATGTAGAGCATCTGGCCACGTTGACAGATTTGCTGATTACATGGTAAAAGATGTCAAGACGGGCGACTGTTATAGAGCCGATCATCTTTTAGAAGGTCATCTATCAAGTGCTTCAAGTTGAAACCTAAATAGAGTTTTGATTTCGGTCAATTTTTAAATTGAATAGCATTATTATTATTATTATTATTATTATTATTATTTATTACAACAATAACATTACATGTATATGTTGTAGGTCAAAATGAAATTCAGGTTAAAATGGAATTCCTTTGTCTCTTAACCCTAATTATTCATGGATCATGAATAGTTAGGGTTAGAAGACAAAGAAAATTGAGAATCAAACTAGGTTAAAATCATTTTAACCTGAATTTCATTTTGACCTACAACATGTACAAAAATTACCTCGTACACTACTTACAGTGTTAACATTACTTACGATTTAACAATACTAAGTTTACACAACTTGTAATACTTACGTCTGACATTATTAACAATAAATTATTTATTAATATCTTTTATTGACTTGTATTATGATTCATAATATTTAACAATGAAAAATAAGAATAAAGCCAGTTAAGGTATATTTATTTATGGAAGGGTGATCCTTTTGTTTTCAAGTTGCTAAAGAGTGTTTGAATTACATTTTTGAATCATTCCATTGTCTGTTTGTTTAATAAAGGTCACCTTGAAAAGCTGTTAGCTGATAAAAAACTGGATGAAGCAAAAAGGAAGGAATATGAAAGTGTTATTGGGCAGGTAATAACATGAGCTTATTTACTGAGTGGAAGGGCCAGAAATTGTAAGCTTGAAGTCATACCATAATATAATAATAATAATAATAATAATAATAATAATAATAATAATAATAATAATAATAATAATAATAATACACAAACTTTATTTGATTTCCAATAATTTTGTTACTACTGCATGTATTTACAAGAAGTCAAAACAGCTCCAAAAAAAAGATGAAAGTACAGTATAAAAAGAATATTTATAACTTAAGAATCTCGGTAAAGGTTATTGTCTAGATTTGAACTACAGTAGACTTTAGAAACCGACTTGCTAATAAAAATGGAAATTCTTTAAATAATAATAATAATAATAATAATAATAAAATAATAATAAAATAATAATTAAATTAATAATAATAATAATAATAATAATAATGGTAATAATAAGTACATGTATTATATATATTAAAAGTCTTTCACAATCTTGGACTGAATTAGCAAGGTAGGTCTACAAGAAATAAGTACCATACAAGCTAAGTACAGCAATTTTCGAAATGATGGAAAGCCCCATTTCAGACCATGTGATAATGGTCTTGAGAATTCTTGGGTTTGAATTTTCTAATAGTTGCGTGTATATGAATGAATAATTTTTAGATGGATAAAAGAGCAATTCCCTAGAGAATAATACATGGTCTGTAATGGAAAACAAACCAAGCTAAACAGTCTATTGTGGGCCTTGTTTAAAGTGCCACTATGATCAAATTCTCGATACCCATTTTTTTACATTTTCGTACCCAATATCTATCCAAATTTCAATCTATTATGAACATTAGAACTCGCGGTTTTTGGACCTTTTTCCGAGAATTTACGGCCGCCATTAATTTTCCTTGTTCCAAGTCTTGGTGAGAATTTGAGAAAATGACGTCATTTTCTCAAAAATACCACACGGGTTGAAATTATAATAACAATTAGCACAGCAATTTGCATAAAGAATAACAAAAACTTTGGCTCATATATTCGTGCAATTTTCGACGTTAGTTGTTATTATAATTTTAACCCGTGTGGTATTTTTGAGAAAATGACGTCATTTTCTCCAATTCGCAACCAAGACTAAGGCGGCCGTAAATTCTCGGAAATAAAGGTCCAAAAACCGCGAGTTCTAATGTTCGTAATAGATTGAAATTTGGCAAGATATCTAGGAAAGACCTGTTGTGTACGAAAATGTAAAAAAATGGGTATCGAGAATTTGATCATAGTGGCACTTTAATTAAGTATTACTATTAAGTAGTTTATTAAAACTCTTTCACAATCTTGGACTGAATTAGCTAGGTAGGTCTACAAGAAATAAGTACCACACAGACTAAGTAGAGCAACGTTCAAAATGATGGAAAGCCAGATAATTTTTTAGATTGCTTGCTGCATGTTTTTCTCTCAAAAATCAGGGGGAGACTGAGCAGGGGTTCTAAGATGAAAGAGAATGAGGCAAGACATAGGTGCGCTATGTATTTTGCCCTTTTAGTGCCATATTCACCAAAATAAAGGCCATCAGACCGTAAGAGAAAAGACTGACTGCAAGCAAGGTGTAATATTTTCCTATCTTACACGAGCTGACTCTCGAAAAAGCTTTGACGTTCACTGGTGGTTTTGTCGGAAAAATTGTGAAAATGGCGTAAAAATTTAAAGTCTGATCTGTTTATTGATTTACTTGTGATGACTGTGGCTTGTTTATGTTGCTTCAGATTGACAATTATGGAATGACAGAACTGGGCGAACTGCTAAAAAAGTACAATGCCAAGTCTCCAGTGACTGGAAATGACTTGACCGACCCTGTAGAGTTCAATTTGATGTTTACGACCTCAATTGGGCCCAGTGGGCTCATCCCTGGGTAAGGGACATCTTGTCTTGGTGCTCAAATAATGTCTTTGGTGTTTGTACAGAAGGTTATCAGTTTAAAAAATCTTAAACGCTTGAATGGAAAATTTAGTTGAGGAGCCAAAAATAACTTGTTTTATTTTCATACACAGTTATCTAAGACCAGAAACGGCTCAAGGGATCTTTGTTAACTTCAAGCGGCTTTTGGAAGCTAATAATGGAAGGCTACCATTTGCTGCTGCTCAAATTGGACCTGCCTTTAGGAATGAGATCTCGCCTCGAGCAGGACTATTAAGAGTAAGGTAAGAGATCCATGTTACATTTTAATTCATGTTCAATACTCCAGTAGCATATTGCTTAGTGCATTAGACTCCTGATCAAGTAGTCTAGTATCATTGTGTTGTGTCCTTGAGCAAGATGCTTTACCAACTTATGGGTTTCGGTGAATTATTGTTGAGTCAGCCTGACAAAATGAGCTAGAATGCTGGGGGTAACTTGTGCCAGACTAACATCCCATCATTCCAGGAGGAGAAGTCCCAATACACCTAGTCACTTTTACCTACAAAAACCACAAGTAAATTAACGTCCTTTGCTCCAATTAAGATTATTACAGTATATATCAACATTCAAAGACTTTTGGTTAAATTATTGAACAACAGGGGACTTTCTTCTTTTTCTAATGAAAAGTGAAGATAAATTGTCAGACCAAACACAAAACAACAAATTATCCTGTAATAAAATTAAGGTAGACTTCACTGGACACATGCTAGATGGAAGTGGTGTGTAAACAGTTTACTTTTAAGCTTGAGCGGTTTGTTGCCCCATTCCAGACCATGTGATAATACCCTTGAGAATTCTTGGTTTAGAATTTTCTAATAGTTGCATGTATATGAGTGAACAGTTTTTAGATGGATAAAAGAACAGTTCCCTAGAGAATATCGTGTGGTCTGTATGTAGAGGGGAAACAAACTGCCCAAGCAGTTGTGGGCCTTGTTTAATAAAGTACTACAGTTAACATGCGTCTGTCCTGTTATTGATCAGAAATTTCGTCATCACATTGTCAAAGTAGCTGTGGATTGCCTCGTGGATCCGCAGACTACTTTGACAATGTGATGATGAAACTCATTGTCAATAACAGGACAGACTCATTAAAAACTGACATCAATTTGTTTTTTACGATAACAAATGGTCAAATTGCCCGCTCTCACTCGCTGACACGTCGCACAAATTTCAAATTCATGTGTCTGTCCGTATATTGACGATAAAAATTAGCCAATGAGCACGCGAGAACTTCTGCAGTTATTGTAAAAAATCTTTTGTTTTTGTTTTCATTTAGAGAATTTACACTTGCTGAAATTGAACACTTTGTGGATCCTTGTGACAAGAGCCATCCCAAGTTTGAGAATGTGAGTTCTCAAAAAGTCACGCTGTATCCATCCGAGAATCAGATTGAAGGGAAACCCACTCTGAATATCAGTTTAGGGGATGCAGTCAATCAGGTCAGTGCTAATTCTTCCCATGGTTACTTTCCTGTTGCCATGGGAACCTTGTCGCACAATTCTTTTTAAATGTCATGCAGGGCATTTGATCAGATTCATTTGCCACTTGGGAAGGAGTAGTGTTTACATGTACAGTACTGTTGTTCTCTAATAATGAGAATAAATCATTTTCATACTAAATATCATCAGACGCAGACACGAATCGGGAGAAGGCATCTCGTTTAGTGATAGCTAGACTGTCCAATTGTAACCATTTACAGGATAACCAATATAACTACAAGTACAAAATAACCGCACATAGAAATTACATCACAACCCCTTGAAAAAGTACACTGATTTCGAAATATCTCTACATTTCTATAATTACACTGATTCAGTTATGTGTTTAAATTAACAGCAAAAATAAAGAAAATGGACAGACATATAACGAGAGATGCCATCGAGTGACCTTGAACGGCAAAGAATGCCTATATATACCAAAACAGGAATAGTCACGCGCTCTCAAATCACAAAAGCAATGCTAACTGCGAATACTGAACATCCGAATAACACTACAAGAAGCATGCAATCCTATAACGTGAGAAAATACATTTACCGGTAATTAATTTGTTACTTTACTTTGCAACTTACAACTTGTGCTAAAAATGCTACCTGCATTTCATTGATCACCAGAAAATTGTTAGTTCCCAGACAATGGGGTACTTTCTTGGCCGAGTGTACCTGTTCCTGTTGAAGGTTGGGGCAGACCCTAGCAAGATCCGCTTCAGACAACACATGTTCAATGAGATGGCGCATTATGCCTGTGACTGCTGGGATGCAGAGCTCCTCACCTCCTATGTGGGTATTTTTTTGTCCTACTGGATTTGGGTAAAAAAAGTTTTGTAACACATGTAAAGAATTGTGGGATTTCCCCTTTTTTGTGTGCTCCTTTTGAGATGTTCTATGATAAAATTGAATTCTTTGCATTATACAATCATGTAGGTTAGTTCTTTGTTCGTAAACAACAAACTTGTTTGCAGCGCTTTTCCCAAGGCTTTTCCCAAGGAACCCAGATTTCAAAGGAAAAGCCATGGGAACAAGATTGGGTAAACAAGATTCACTTAGCAAACACTTGGCTATTTATCAACTTGAAGTATATATAGTACATGTAAATGGTTTGAACCCAGGAGTATCAGCAGTTTGTATAGTGTGATCGTCTGGGTAAGGGTAGTTCTGAAAAGAACTGTTGAAGTTTATTGAAGTTTATTGAGTCTATTGAGTCTTACTTACAATGAACACCGCCTGCAAATAGCGAGCTAATCTAGGCAGGCGGTGTTAAGGACATACAAGCATGAATTACTAACTGAAGGCGTTAAAAAAGTCGATTTTGAATACATTATTTGTCAAAGAGGAAAAAAAAAGTGATAAAAAGTGAAGAAAAATAATCTAAATTATGATGGGTGACTGATATAGAGTGGTCTCCATTTGAGTGTCAAAAAGTAACTGGTATTTTGCTTCATCTACATTACAAGATTGGCATAAAAAACTTACGCCACTTTTTCATCCAATCAGAAGTAGACCCAAAACCAAAAGACTCACTTGCACTTGTTTTCCCAAGCTTCATGTCAGCTACATGTAATAGAGTTTTGATTAGGCATTGGCTTCTTTGTGTCCTTTGTGGTTGGCGAGAATGATTTTAACAAAGTAAACTTAGGGGAAATACTGAAGGTTAATTTATCACCAACAAGTGTTTTATGTTTACTTCAGGGCTGGATAGAGTGTGTTGGATGTGCCGACAGGGCCTGCTATGACTTGTCAGTTCACACGAAAGCAGCCGGTGAAAAGCTTGTTGCTCAAGCTGATCTTGCACAGCCTGTATCCTTTCTTGTTCCAAGCAAAAACTGTTTTATACTTTCAGTCTTGTTCATGGTGCAGTTGTGAAGGGGCCTGTTTAAAACATGAAATGGCAAAATGATGAATGGCACTCCAGTTAGCCTAAACACCATTTCTGTTAGCCTAAATAGCGCTTCGGTTAGCCCAAATAGCGCTTAGTTAGCCTAAATATCACTGACTTGAAGGTGGTTAGCTCTCGATAATTGTATGGGTTAACCATGTCCCACATTGTTAAGTGCCAGTCCGTCATTTCGCCATTTCGTGTTTTTAACACGCCCGTTGTGAAGAACACTTTTTTGTAAGAATGTCTGCTTTTGGGATTAAGCCTGAAGATTCTTAATGATTATTGATTTTTTTTGCCATTTTTGCCTGACTTGTTTGTAAAATATTGAGATGATTGTCAGTTTCTTTACGTTTTTAGGAGTTAACAGACAACCATACAACTGAAGGTGTTCTACAATGAACCATGCTGTTTATCAGACAAGCTTATTGTTTTTGTCCAAATGTCCCCTTAATAGCGAAGCGCGCGAGGACTAAAAATAGAATGATGCAAACGGTTATACCCCCCACGAGGCTTATACAACATCGGCGTTTTCTGAGAGAACTAGAAGGGATCCAGGCGAAGTTTTCGTTTAAAAAATGTCTTTTAAGAACACCGGCTTTTTTAGAAACTGTTTTAGGAAAATCGTCCGCCATTCTGGTTTGTTTGTCTGAGTCTTGTCTGAGTCATGACGTCACTCGCGCGCTTTGCTATTAAGGTGGCTGGTAACAGTTTCCAGCAATTTCCAAGACAGATTTTGATTTTTTTGATATTTCAATTTTGGAAAAGAAGTGGCTCTGAACCCCATCTACAGAATTTTTTAAACTTTGCTAAACCTTATCCTGTTAATCAAAATTCGACAATAAAAAAATGGCGTCACCAAGCTTGTTTTTGAGGTATTAGCAGTTAAAGCCTAAATTAAGGGCACGTTTACCAAGTCATACTGTTGCTCTGGAAACCTATTGTGTCACAAAAATGATACCAACATGTTCATCAATGATTGCGCAGTTTTTTGATACCTTGATTGTAGCATCAACTTACAAAGAGTGGTTACAATGACCCACCAAAATCTAAGTCTTTGAAAGTGCTGGAAACTGTTGCCAGCCACAGGGGCATTACAGACTAAATTTTACCTAGGATTTTTTCTTAGTTTGTTCTTAAAATCTGCTTAATTGCAGCCTTAACGTCGTCATAAAAAAAAGGTTTTGAACCATCGGATCAAAAACTGCATGTGCGTTGGTTATCTCTGTTAGAAATAAATTTTCCTTCCTTGACTGACAATGTTTAGGAAATGATTGACGTGGTAGAGATAGTTCCAGAGAAACCTGCAATAGGGAAAGCATTTAAAAAAGAGGGGAAAATTGTAATGGATTATCTGGCTCAGATGGACAAAGATAGCATCAAGGAATTTGAGGACCAACTCACTGGAAATGGGTGGGTATTAAAAAAGATACTAGCTCTGCTTGCAGTGAGTGCTGATGGTTTTCCCAGTACCCTCGTAGCCTGCGAGCAGGCTCACTTGTTGTTGAAGGCCCACGGGAAAGACCGAAAAGGGCGACGGAGGGCGACGCCCCATTCTCCCCATTCGCCCTCCGTCGCCCTTTCGCGTTTTCCCGTGTGCCTACAACAACAAGTGAGCCTGCTCGCAGGCTAGTACCCTCGTTAGAGCGGTTTTCATTTGAGTGCATCAATTACGCTACACGATTGGCTCAAAAAACTCGCGCCACATTTTCATCCGATCAGAAGTAAAATCAAAACCAATCGTGACTCGTTCGCACACGTTTTCCCGCGTTTTGTGTCAGCTACATGTGTTTACTTCGAGTTTTGATTGGTTGATTGGATTGTCTGTTCTCCTTTGTGATTGGCTAGAGTGATTACTTTGGTTGTGGTTTTGCCACACTACCTGATACCAGGCAGCCGTATAAGTGTTCATAAAAGATAGGAAATTCTTGCATAAGAAAGGAACTCATTTCCTAAAGAAGAGAAATTTCTTTGGTTGGGAAAAAACCGACATGACTGCCGTGACGTCTTGTTAAAACGCTCTTAAGCTTGTTTAACTCAGATTTTAACGTTGTGTTTGTCCGTTCACCGTCTCAAACTTCGCCAGTTCTAACTGAGCCTTGTTGTAGCGATGAAGACTTCGGACTTGATTCTGACTAACTTCTGTTTCTTCGTTTCTTTCGAAGCGAGGTGAGTATAACAGTAGAGGACAAAGAATTCATCATTCAAAAGGCCATGATCAGAGAAATCAAGCGATACCAGAAAGAAGTTCACGGTAAGCGAATAGAATATCTCTGATTTGTTGTAAGTCGTTTCATATCTCATCTTCTAATTTAACAATTAGATTATGAGCTTGAGATTTCTATCGCGTGATAGTTGACGAGGGCACAGCCCGTGTCAACAGTCACGCATAGAAATCTAGAGCGAATAATCTAATTGTTTTAGTTTAAATCTGCTAGTCGTTATCTTAATCTCTTTGCTTCGAAAACGCAAAGAAGCGGCCGCCATTTTGTCTACAACTACACGCTGCTAGACCAATCACTAACTACAACAGAATAGATAGTGGATAGGTAGCCAATAGGAGAACAGCATTCGTATTAAAAACGCCCGTAAATATACTATAGGGAAATTCTTTACCTGACGAGGGAATTCCGGGTTAAATTGCACGGGGAAACCGAGATCGCACGAATCACGAAGCGATGAGTGCGATATCGGTTTTCAAGTGCAATTTAACGCCGAATTCACGAGTCAGGTAATGAATTTTCCTTGAATCGCATAATTGAATAAAATTGTAGAAAAAGACATTGCAGAAAAACTTTTTTGCAGTTATTGTGTTACAATTTGACGTCAGTTGTTACGTAGATGCGAAACAATAGCACTGCCTCGTTTTCAACTCGCAATTCCACGCTAAATACCTCGCTTCGGTAACCAATCAGATTGCAAGAATTTATTCAATTATGCGATTCTAATATGTATTACATGAAGCTAACCTTCCTTTGTCTACCTTTGCAGTACGTGACGTAGAGCCCCACGTGATCGAGCCATCTTTTGGAGTTGGTAGAATCATGTACGCTGTCCTTGAACATAACTTTAAAATCCGAGAAGGAGACGAGCAAAGAACGGTGTGGAACAAAGCTTGTTTTATTAATTTG
Organism: Micromussa lordhowensis; assembly: GCA_964020085.1. Taxonomy (NCBI): domain Eukaryota; kingdom Metazoa; phylum Cnidaria; class Anthozoa; order Scleractinia; family Lobophylliidae; genus Micromussa; species Micromussa lordhowensis. The sequence goes on along the minus strand of OZ026601.1, from coordinate 5,384,665 downwards.
TCTTGTTTGAATTTCCTCGATGAATGTTGTTACCAACTGCTTTTCCGCTTTTAGTGATCTTTTTTTCCCCCTTAATTTCCCATCTGGGTAATTCCTAAACTTTCACCTAAAGAACGTTATCACATGACGTCATGGCAACCATATTGGTTTTCCAAAACAATGAAACTGGCGGCCATATTGGTGTTCCAAACCAATCCTGTGGGAGTTGAACTCTTTTCTTATGTAAACACTTTCTTTTCCTCCAATGCATTTCCATGGCTGCTGACTACTTGAGTAGGAACCCTCTATATCGCCCTTGCAGAGTAGTTAAATTTGAATAAAGTTGATGATATTATTGATATTTGTTCGTCCACAGTGGTTATCTCTGCCTCCTGCTGTGGCTCCTGTTAAGTGCTCTGTGCTGCCGCTCAGCAAAAACAAAGAATTTGACCAATTTGTCAAGAAACTCTGTAAGTAATTTCCTCTTCTTCTCCCTGTGTTAGAAGTCTGTTTTTGAGTCTCCTGTGTTACAGTCCCCGTCACACAATCTTTCTATCGTTCGTTGTGTGACGAGCTGTAGGAACGTCTGCGTAGGAGGCTATGACGTAGATGGTGTCGAAGCTTCTGAAATGCCATCATCTCAATCTTCTGTGTTCTCATTCAAAGCCGAGTCGCTGACAGAGCTGGATATTTCTCACAAAGTGGATGACTCCAGTGGTTCTATTGGTCGGCGTTACGCACGAACCGATGAGATAGCCATCCCCTTCGGTATCACTGTGGATTTCGATACTGTGAACAAGGAACCTCACAGCGCCACTCTGAGAGAAAGAAACTCCACTCGCCAAATACGCGCCCAGGTGAGAAATGCTTAATCACGTACTTGTAGAGTATAAAAAGCCTCGCATTTCACGAGCTTAATTCGGGCTTAATTCTGCCCTCAAACAGTGAAGAGAATTATCTTTGCTGACTTTCATGCATTGGTGAGCTTGACATCGTTTCCTTATCGAAAGAAGATTCTCTCAAGACGTTTTCATTCAATGAAGCGATGGAAAAATGGTACTAGTCTAGCCGTCACAGGGTCCCCACCCCCACAATTTTGTCAGGTTTGTCTAAGGGTGTGTCCCGTTGGTGTGATCTGGATCACACTAAAGGAACGCACCCTAACTGTTTGCTAAATTATACTTTAAGGTAGAGAGAGACCGTGTTATTAAGTGTCTTCCAAGGCCGCAGCTAGTGACAGCCAAACAGAGACACTTGTTTCAGTCACTTGTTTTTTGTTTTCTTGTTTATGTTCATCATATCAAAACACCCTAAATAGCTAGGAAGAGAATTGAACCATGCAGATTGCCTCAGTCATAATTTTTTCATGGACATGGCCTCAGTAACATAGTTTTTTTCTGGCTTCGGCCCTGTCTTCCCCAAGAACAAAATGCAATCCTCATTAGGTCCAGCTTCGTCTCGTGGACTTCTTTTTCTTGATCGTTTGTTAGGCTCTCCTGGGATTAACCTTCACTTTCGTTTTATTTAGATCGACGAGCTGCCCGCTGTCGTCAGCAGTCTTGTCCGCAGCAAAGTCACGTGGCCAGAAATTGAGGCCAAATATGGTCTGTTCGAAGGACAGGAGACTGGCGCGAAGTAGACTTGTCACGTAGTCTACCCACACCTGCAAAAAATGAATTTCAGTCGAAGGAAATATATTCACATCGGGTATTCAGCCGAGGAGTTGCCGATTGCTCCCGAACTTTATATTTTGGCTTCAGTTGCCTATTTGTCTAGTTGCTAAGCAACTTCCTGACAACCATGAGCTCGCCCAGCTATATTTTTTTCGACTGACTTGGACACAATGAGATACGCCATGAGTAAATAAAAATTTATTTAATCGAATTGTGATGGAGTTGTCCTCCGTTCTACTGGCACGAACGCTGGGTTATAGATCCAACGACTCCCTCGTTTCTGTCGTCTTTGATATAGTTCATCACGTTTCTCTTATTTCACGTACGTGCAAAAACCAAACCCTTCTGACCAAACTTTATATATCGATACCCTATTTCTGACCAAAATGGCTAAAAAAAACAACCCCAGACTCTTCGGGGGCGCACATACCCGCTATTTAGCCCAATTATGGGAGTTCCCTGCCCCCGGGATTGAAACATCATCAGGGCAAAATTATTGCGTGACGGCCTCTAGTTGCTAAAAGCGTCGCGCGTCGTGCGATCTCGAGTTGCAGATTGACAGCTGAATGGTTTTATTTACCTTGAAACAATTATTTACTTTGGTGAACACGAAACATCGGCTGTCGGTAAAGAGTGCCTTGGTTTAGTTGAAAGCTGTTTAACAAGAAGAAAAAGCGCAAGGCACAGGTTGGTACGTAATATTAATTTTTTAATTCGATTTATTTTTAGCAGACCTTTGAAACGTCTGTGAAGTGTAGCTTGCAATACATTGTCAAAGGAAACCAAGCTTCTGAAGCTTATAGCTCACTACAGCAGTGTCGCAGATTTCTTTTTGTTGTCTAAACACGAAGGCCTTGCTGCGGCATTGTTACTGAAGCTCAAGTTATCAGTTTGCAAGCAGGTGACACCAGCCGTCCATTATTTTCACTGTAAGCTGTCAAGCAAATTCCTATACTGAGATTCACGCACTCATGGCGACCTGAGGATGTCGAGTACCGGAGCACAGTCCCAAATTACTCTGCTCACTGATTTGTGCAAACATCGCTAACTCTTGAAGAGGCCGTTTGCCTAGTCAGTGCTTAACTAAGCTTCTTGCAAGAAGAAAACGCGCAGAAGAATCTAATGTACTTTTGACTGACAGATCTGAAATCTCTCATGTATGCATGTACACAGAACTGAGTATTTCCTGGGCCAATTATTTCCTATACACACCAACCCATTTCATAACGGAAACATTCCTCGTGCCTGGACAAGTGGGAGAGTTAAATTTCAAAATAAATAGCAGGCCTGGGTTGACGTCTTCAGCCAAAGACCACGGTTTATAAAACGCATAAAGTACAGGTAGCAGGCATGTTTGACATACGTTCTTCTTTCAAATAAACTCCGGCCTCACGTTATCTTCCCAAAGCCAAGTTGTTTTTATTTTACGGTGGTAGTCTGACGGTTCATACCGATGCGGATTTGTCTTATGACTAGCCGTTCAGTCGGGGCGTGTTTATAGCGCGAAATGACGAAATGTCACTCCAGTTGGCCTAAACAGCGCTCTCGGTTAGCCAAAACAGCGCTTCAGTTAGCCTAAATAGCGCTTCGGTTAGCCTAAATAGCGCTTCGGTTAGCCTAAATATCACTGACTTGAAGGTGCTAAGCTCTCAATAATTGCATTGGTTAGCCTATCCCCCATTGTTAAGTGCAATTCCGTCATTTCTCCATTTTGTGTTTTTTAACCCGCCCGTTCATTGATATCACAGTGTTAAATGTTGCTACTAACCTAATAACCGGATAGAAAGAGTCACTGTCGCTATTTGACAGGTTTGAGAGTATCGAAATATTGCTTAATGCTTAGGACGACGAGCAATCGTGCTGCTGGCGTCATTAGTTGCCTTTGCAAACTCATCCAGAAGGAAAATTGAATGCAATTGGAGGTCTTTTGTAATATCATTCGATCTAGAGTATTATTTTGTAATAATTAGACAAGTTGACAACACGCACTCCAGATGGACTGCGCAACTTGTGCTAATCTCGTGTCTGATAAGTCTACAATATAAATAGCAACGACGATATCGATATAGTTTTTCTGGTCATTCAATAACCCTTTACTTGTCACGCGAGGACTATACGGGTCATTCCGTTATCCCTAGCCTCCCACGCACTTAGTGCTCGTCAAGCGTTCCTTTCCCACGAGGAAGGAACGAGTGAAGAGCCCTAAGAGCGAGCGTCTGCGTTGGAAGCTACGTTATCCTCGGCTCAGTCGAGTTCTGTTGACTCCGTGGCGAGACTTTGAGTCGAGTATAAATATATTTACGCCATGACGGTAAGAAAGAGCAGACACAAGATATGGGACGAAAGACAGAAAAAAACAACACTTGAACAGAAGAACAGGAGAATCTGCAACTATAAAGAGGTCACAAGTGATTGGCCTGGTAACGGGCTCGAGAACAGTTCGAAATGTAACGCATGTCGTCGGTCGTATGGCGCGTGTCAATCCCGGAACGGGGGACTCCCATATAAAAAGAACGGGTGGGGGTGGGGGGGGGGGGGGTGGGGGGCTGCTTGTCTTACCTTTTAGTGATTAAAAAAGCGTGGTTTGGTACCTCAGGGTGTTCACCTCAGAAGGTCCACAACGGAAAGCTTTTGCAGTATTAAGCCCAAAAAAGTCACTGCCAGTTAGTGTGTTGTTTTGGAATTGGTACCTCTTAGGGGTGGAAACAATTTCAAGCCACGCCCATAAAATGAGATCTTGGTACCTCTTAGGGGTTCTTTTCAAAATTTCCGAGGAGGACCCCGGCTGCCCTTTTTATGTGAAAGTCCCCCCGGTTGTCAAGCTGGGAATAACGCAAGCTTTTTGAGCGAGAATAACAATTTCGAGCAGTTAAGGGGGCTCCCACGTCGAGGACGAAAGCTTGAGTAATCTGCTGGAAAACGTCAGTGTTTTTCGATATTTTATGACTTCAACACAAGTAAAAAAAAGCAAAACTGACAGCGAATTTTCTCGCGTTTCCCTCGGTGAAATCCCGTAAAATTTGGCAGACTGGCAATATATTTTGGAGCTCGTTTTTCAGGGAAATCTATCTGACCAGTTTTTCTGCAGTGGTAAGAGACATAAATTTGCAAAATTCGAAAAGAAACTGCCAGCACGAACGTTAACCCTCCGTTTTTTCTTTTTTAAATTCATATCGCACAGGATGCGTTGCGCTGTGAAAATTTTGGAATATTTCACCGAAGGAAATTCAACAAAACCACCAATAAAGTTATATAAACAGTAAAAAACGCATTTGTTTGGGCATTTATAATTCGAGACTAAAAGCCAAGTTTTTAAAGGGCCCTAGTCAGCCACACCTTTGTTTTTGTTTACATGCGAGAATTTGGCTATTATATTTTATTCGGAGCCTGTCGAAACGAAGAAAAATCACTGTAGAACTACTCGAGATAACTAAACATACCTTCTGGAACACAGCTTACAGTAAAACAATAAGGATTCGCTTCATTATGCTATATCAATAATTTCGATGTCATCGAAAATGGCGGAGGCTGACTAGGGTCCTTTAACAGAGATGATAGTAAAACTCTTCATCATCGCTTATTGCATTCGAGTGGACCGCTAAGTGTAAAAATGAATGCATAAGCAGCATTCAAAACATTACACTAACTAGCGCGCGCAACGCAATAAATGATTACCCTATGGAGCCACCTTAATTGTTTGTTTTTGGGCTAAAAGAGTTAAACCGTAACCCCCCGTTTCAAGCTTTTAAGTGATTCTTGTTTTGAAAACAGTGACGATTGCGTTACTTGAATTTTTTTCTGTGGACCTATCGCTGACTGAGGAAAACCAAACACTCAGTCGTATTACAATGGAACCTCAATTTAACGATCCTCTATATAACGAAGTCCTCAGTATACCAAACGAATATCCTGGCCCCAGTAATAGTAAAATATATGGAAGAGAACCTCGATACAACGAAACCTCGCTATAGCGAACATATTTTGCCAGCCCCCTGCATGGCCCTTCGTTATATCGAGGTTCCACTGTAACTTTCAGTGAGTATTAAGATGAGTATTTATAATCAAGTCCCTTCCCCGCCTAGGCTCGATTACTAACCGCTGTCCGGCAAAGGAGCAGACTGGACTCTAGAGAGCGGTGGAAATCGAGCCAGCCCTCAGTAGGGATTGAACCTCCCCCTGGCATGGGCTCAACTGTTGGAAGGGAGAATTTAGGGACTGTACTTTGGTATTTGTAGACTTCGATGTCAGTTGTCAAAGAATGAAACAAGAGCCACATTTGACAAGTTTTTTTGCACCTTACTGCCTTTCGTGCAATGTAAACGTCTCATTTTTTTTTATTATTACAGAGATGACTACACCTAATGAAGACAACGGGTCAATTGGATTCACTTTAGATGAGAAGCCTGTACAGTCTGTTGAAATACAGGAAGAATCGGAGGAACAAGGACGAGATCGTTGGAGCAGGAAAATCGAGTTTTTATTCGCGTGCATTGGATTCTGTGTCGGCTATGGAAACATATGGAGATTTCCATACATGTGCTTCAAAAATGGAGGCGGTATGGGAGATCAATCGATCGATCGATATATCAATCAATCAAGCAAGCATTCAGTCAATCAGTCAATCAATTTATTAATAACTCAGTCAGTCAGTCAGCCATCCACCCATCCACCCCAACCTCGTTCCCAAGGTCTATAATCTTCCCGCCCCCTGAGATGAGAGACCCTAGAAAAGAGGTTGCCATCCATCAATCAATTTATCAATCAATGAATCAATCACGTCAGTCAGTCAAAATTAATTTTTAAGTATATATAAAAAGGCGGGGGAAAACGGCTTAGTTCTGATCCTGCTTGAAACAAGCATACGTAGTGACGAACAGACCGCACAAGAAAAAGAAAAAGAATGGCATTTGCTTGGTAATAAAAAATGTAGGAAAAACTATCTTACTGCCCTACTTCACAAACTTTGTATTCTTTCTGTGATTGCCGAAGAAAATCTCTTCTAATTTTCACATGTTTTTCCATCTCATCTCCACCTCTAGGCGCGTTTCTGATCCCTTATCTCCTTTTCCTGACGTTTGGTGGGGTACCGATCTTCTTTCTAGAGCAATGTGTGGGACAGTTTACCCAGGCAGAACCCGTGCATGCGTGGACCAAACTTTGTCCATTGCTCAGAGGTAAGGCGTTCGGTGTTCTAACCAATCCACAAGTCTTTTTCAAACATCTTTTAATTTTCCGCCACTTTCAAAAAGAGATAATGACGACAGGAGCCCGAGAGAGCTTTAGCAATTTTTTCACACGGAACGCAAAAGAAAGAAAGAAAGACATAACCTCGTAGTTCTTTGTAAACGCCTGCATACGGGCCAAGTGGCCCATCAAGCAGGAGCTTATCCCGGTTTTTGTAGCATGAAGCGACTGGGGGTATTTCTACCCCCCCTGGATGGGATGCTGGTCCATTGCAGGATTACCCCAGCATTAAATTCGCCGGTACCTGTTTATACACCTGGGTGGAGAGAGGTACTGTAAGAGTAAAGTGTATTCCCAAGAACACAACACAATGTCACCGGTCAGGGCTCGAACCCGAACCGCTCGATCCGGAGTCGAGCGCACTAACCAGGAGACCACCGCACAGGGTAACTGGGTAAGTGGTAGGAAGTTATATTCTAATTCTGTATTTTAAACTCTATATTTACAAGAGTAACCATTGACTCTTGAGATCTTCATTTATCATAAGACTGCAAACCGATTACGAACGCGCCCGTATTAATTGCCCAACAGTGCGAATTTAAAATTAACGATTAATTGACGTCCTCTCAGCAATCTCTCAGTCATGTAATAACACCTCTAGCATTCCATAATGATGACGTAACTCTATAGAGACGTTTGTAGCGTCTCTTAGCTGTGGTCTGTTTTTTGCGCGCGAAAACCCGCGCGTCGAGCAATCAGAGGCGCCGGAGGGATTTGAAAACAGAGCTTTATTTCTCCAGTTAGGCCTTCCGTCCACACTGATCCGTTACGAAAACGGAACTTTTTGAAAACGCCCTTCAAACGAGAGGAATTTGAAAACGCTGGCGTTGCGTTATTGTGTGGACAGAAAACATTTTGAAAAACGAAGCTTTTCGAAAACCATGAGGTTACGATAATGAGGTGATTTCCCTGACCGAGTTTTACCCAAACAGGAATCCAAAATGACCGGTGAATTGTTGCGTTTTCACATTTCTCTGGCGTGGTGTGGACGGGAAACATTTGATGCGTTTTCAGAGTGAAACCTCCGTTTTCAAATTCCTACGGCGTAGTGAGGACTTTGCTGGAGACACGCGTCGTAAAGGTTTATTTTGCTGGCTCGATTTTCTTTCTTTCTAGGTATCGGGTTTGCCAGCATTGCTGTTTCATTCCTGGTGTCAGTGTATTACAACGTTATCATGGCGTGGTCTTTGTTCTACTTCTACCAAGCTTTCAAGAAAGATATTCCTTGGGTGGGTTGTCACCATCCGTGGAACACGCCAGATTGTTACGTCTTTAATGCTTCCAATCCAAACGCCTCGGGAGCCTCATCCAGTCGAGAATTCCTTGTGTAAGTCGATAATCACATAATCGAAAGACTACATTACTACGTTATACAACTTGGGGCGAGTAAAAAGGTCTAAAATCTATCCCTAGTTTTCGACCTGAGGGAAGCGGCTAAGAATTTTTAATTGTGATATTAGTGTCCTCGCCTTGAACATGTCGTGCACTTCTTTAAACTGAAAAAGAACGAAAAAGTGCGCATGCAGATAAATGCATTCGTATGAGGGTGTGTGCAATAACTACATAACTTGCAAACAATTTCGGACGATTTTAATTTCAGACAGAAAGGTTTCCGAAAGAAACACCGTCCGAAATTTTTAAGCGTCCGAAATGTTTGCAGTACAGTATAAAACTTTTAAGTAGCTCCAAAACTCGTAGTTTCCTTTTTTGAAGGAACTCTAGTTGAGACACTGCTTTTGACAACAGCATGATAAAATTTGTGCCATTTTCACGTCGATGTTTCTGTAAGACCTTGATGGAACTATCATTTTCACTGCTGTTGTTTTAGTCTAATTCGTGTTTTTACGCGTAAATTTACTTTAGCAATGTTTACGAAGTGTCCGAAATTTTTGTTCCGGAACTTTGTCTGGAATGAGATAAAAAAATTTCCGAAAATTGAACCTCAGAAATAAAACGTCCGAAACGTTTTGTAAGTAATGTATAATTGTTTGCTCTAGCCAACCAGGTGGCGCGTTTTTTCGACCAATCAACTTTGATCGATGTAGTTATACGCCTTTTCCCGCGCTTGGTACCGGTAGCAGGTTTTGCTTCGAGTCTAGATTTGCACACTGCGTGTCTGGTGCGATTGGCTAGACATGAGCTAGCGCGGTGTCCACTTGAGTGTCGTAAAACCAAAGAAATCACTCTAACCAATCACAATGGACCCAGACAATACAGTGAACCAATCAAAACTCGAAGTAAATACGTGTGACTGACGAGAAGGGCGGGAAAACGCGTGCGAGCGAGTCACAACTGGTTTGGGTTTTACTTCTGATTGGACGAAAAAGTGGCGCACGTTTTTACATGTAAGCCAATCGCGCTGCGATTGAAAACAAGCGAAAACTGCTCTGCAATGTTGAGTTCTATGCTAAACCTAGCTTAATAATGTTGCTCTCCATGCTATGAGCCAAATAAAGGTTTTATGAGCTGCTTCATGTCTTGGCGACAGCTTAGCAAAACGCTACTCATAACTAAGCATTCAGTTCAGCATTTAGTTGAACCTCTCTACAATGGTCTTCACGGGGCCTAACGAACTGGCAAATGTGGGACCTAGTCTATCAGAGGAGGGTTTAGCCCAGGGACGCGACAAAAATCGTTGTGCAGAAGAAGCCGTTGTAGAGATGTGGTCTTAAATGGTGGTTCTACTGTATTAAAATTATATTTTTTAAAACTTCCATGTTTCATCTGATAAATTTTAATTGTTTTCGTTAGGGAAGAGGTTCTGAGGATCACCAGCGGAATTGATGAACCAGGCCCTCTCAACGGACCGATCACCATCTCGGTGCTCGTGGCCTGGATACTAGTCTATTTCTGTATATGGAAAGGCGTGCGCACCACGGGAAAGGTGATCACGTGCTTAAGATTCAACCAGTTATTTCCAATACTTAGAAAATGGGTTCTGTAGTCTGGCTTCTGTAAGCTAAAAATAAATTTTAAACTATATTAACAGTTGAGGTGGCCTTCGCTATAGGCCTACATGGTGGCTTGTCTCTTCGCCCTATCAATTGTTATTGAGTATACCTCTTTTCTGTCGTGGCAAACAAAATGAGGATGATAATAGCATCTATACTGAGCAAGTTTTACGTCGATTAATGTTTGTTCACGAGAGGTCTCAGACTCAGGGGGGGGGGGGGGGGGGCGTCGGCTTACGGGATTGCGAGTAATATACTACAGGGAGATGATTTTGTGATCTTCAACAGGTTGTGTACGTGACAGCCACGGCCCCCTACTTTATCCTGGTGATCCTGTTTTTCCGGGGGGTCACTTTACCTGGAGCGAAGGACGGACTGATATTCTACCTTGTGCCCTCCTGGGAGCGACTTGGCGATCCCAAGGTACTTGTACATTTATAGTCTTTACTAAATTGCAATCTCTTTCTCCATGTAAGGAGAATGTAATGTCTCGCTTTCTGGCGACCGATGAGAGGTAACTCGACTTGTCTAAGGGGTAAAAAGTTAATGACCAACAGTATGCCCCTTGTGGGGGCGCGGTGGCTTCATGGCTAGTAAGGTCGCCTCCGGTCGAGCGGTCCGGGTTCGAGCTCTGGCCAGGGACATTGTGTTGTGCTCTTGGGCAAGACACTTTACTCTCCCTTTACCCCGTGCCCGCAATGCCCCGCTTGAACTCTATTTTGCTGTTTGTAGGTGTGGATAGATGCTGCGGCTCAAGTCTTGTACTCCTTAACAATGGGGATGGGCGTCAACCTCACATTTGCCAGCTACAACAACAAGAAAAACAACATTCTAAAGTAAGGTTTTCCTTTTGCTATTTCCAAATTCAAATTTCTCTCGCCATTCTCGAGCATGCATACTTCATGTTGCGTAGTAACATGTTAGTCCAGTTCTGGCTCTCTCTCTCTGATACACAACGTTTCGCTCTCGGTATAGAGGGACCCTCTCTCCCAAGAGCTTGGCGTTGCGTGACAGAGAGGGCCAAAATTGGACTAAGTAACATGTCTGACCAGGTGTAGCCGCTCTTATAACCTTGTAATTATTCAGCTTGTTATCAGCTGTTATTGGTTTGGCGCTAGGAGCATTGTTTCTATTGTTTATTTTATTGTCCTCTCAAAGGGTTTCAAGCCATTCATGTGAGACCTTACGAAAGCTGCTATCCGACCGGTTCGATTTATCACTTCTTTCAGGGACGCCTTAATCATATCGGTCACTAACTGCGCCACAAGCATATTTGCAGGATTCGCCATTTTCTCAATTTTGGGATTTATCGCTGGCCAGCAAGGCAAAAGTATCGCTGATGTTGCGTCACAAGGTTTGTAGTTTTACTGACATTTGTCTTGTCAGATTCAGTTACCGGTATAAAGAAATCAGCAAAATTATTCTATATTATTTTTCGCATTTTATTCGCGTCTTTCAATTTTTTTTTTTTATGAGGTGATCGACAGATGAAAACAGAGGACTACATCCAAAAAAAAAAAATAAAGATAACCAATGCACTGTGATGGTCGTTAGTTTTTGATTTCTGAATAGAGTTTCAATTGATTTGTGATTGATTGTGTTTTACTTGGTTTCAAGTTTTCTAAGCTCTGTTAAAAAAATTCCCTACATATCCTGTAACCATTTAGGATAAACCGTCATCCCGTTTTGTTCCCTAACCAGTTTTTCGCAAAAATAGCCAACCCTATATTAACTTGGCTCGCACGCGTTCTCCTGCCCGTCCTCAGTATTACAAGTTATTTTTTACGATAACTGCAGAAGTTCTCGCGCGCTCATTGGCTAATTTTTATCGTCAATATGCGGACAGACACATGAATTTGAAATTCGTGCGACGCGCGTCAGCGAGCGAGAGCGGGCAATTCGACCATTTGTTATCGTAAAAAAACAAATTGATGTCAGTTTTTAATGAGTCTGTCCTGCTATTGACAATGAATTTTGTCATCAC
>OZ026601.1:5360334-5367834 GCA_964020085.1 Micromussa lordhowensis | reverse complement strand
AAGGGGTTATAATCTCAAGGGCTGAAATCTAAATGAACGTCCATAGGATTACATGCGAGGTGCTTATCAAGGGTAGGATTTCGCTCCCAAAATAGGAAGGGGGCGGCATGGGGATTCTTTTCGAGTCCGAGGGGCTTGTTATAGATGGAAATTCTACGGTGTATTCCGTTTTTCTCCCGCAGGGTATCTTGATGTTTAGCTTGATCAAGTACACTAGAATTACGTATGAGGATTACATTTATCCCCCGTGGGGGGAGGCAGTGGGATGGCTGATCACCGTTGCTTCTATGCTCTGTGTGCCATTGTTAGTCATTAAAACTATCGTGGACATTTATTGGCGCGGAAACGATGGAGGAAACACATCACAGGTAAGTCAGGACTATGATGTATCCACCGGAAACGGAAGTGGACAATACCCATACAAGAACTTAAATGTGTTCATAATGTTGTTTTCCAGTTAGAAATAGCGCAAGCCACACCCAAATTGCGTGTGTCTCAAAGCAAATATGAAATACTTAGCTACTTAAGATAGATAGATAGATAAATAGATAGATAGTTTACTCTGATTAAAATCGCAGCCCAAAGCTGAATTAGAATAAAATCTAATAAAGAAAGAAAAAGAAAAAGCCTTTTTAGGCTTTATACTGAGTATAAGAAAAGATACACATATGAAGCTAAAAATTTAATTACAGTTACTTTATATGTGAAACTATAAAAGTTGAAACGTTTACTGGGAAAGGAAAATATTTATGTAAGTTCTATAATTGCCGTCCACGAGCTTCGTCCTCCCAGATTTTTATATTCTCTTTCTTTTCTCTTGCTGTTTTTGACCTTAACAAAACTCAATTTAACGAAAATGAGAATCGACGTTAGGGATTTTCGTATGACCGGTGTTTGAGCGCAGATGTCACGTGAATTGTCGCGTGCACAGACGTCATGTTGTTTTCAAGTAACCACGGCAAGGGTTTATCTAATTTCTAGGAGATTCCAACTCTCGGCTAAAGAATTAATCACGATACTTTGCGAAACCTTGAAACTGACTCACTAATTTAATGGTGCTCTTTGTTTTTTCTGTTTATCTTTCAGAAACTGCATGAGGCCATATTTGTGCCAGAAGAAAACCACACCAAGGAATTGAAGGTCTGGGAAGGAGGTTATCAAACTCCAGTCTATTTGACTGCTTTGTAGTCTCCTTAGGCGGTGGATTGAAAAGCGCGCTTTGTTTATAGGCGTTAAAGTGCTATGTAATATGATACTAGGCGTTCAGTCGTCCATATGTTTTGTTATATGTTTGTAAGGGATTCCTTCATATAAAGCTTTTCTAATACTGGCCAATCACAATAAATGTTATGACGCTGTAGACCAATCAGAAAACGAAGCAGAAACAGGCAAGAGACGCGAAGGGCGCGAAATACACTTCAAAAATGAATTTAAGCTGTTGACTAAATTGTTTCGAAACAAACGAGCGAATCAAAAGAACAAGAAATAAAGAAACATACAGCAGGTTTGCGTGATTGGTGGAGCACGTTGTGTTTCAACAACAGCAAAAACAGCGAAAAACAACGACAGCAAGGTTTAATTGTTTTGTAAAAAAAACGAAAGCAATTAATTATACAATATTAATTAAAAATACATTCAGTAGCTGGTCTTCCAAAATAACTATGAAGCTAAACTAGTTGGGTGACCGCCACCATGTTTCGATAGAAAATTAAGACAAGAAAAACCTCGCAGTAGTATTTATACAAAAATATCCTTCTTACTTAATACAATCATCTGATTAATAAACAAAACTAGACTAAGACAATTACAAATGCCTGAACTGGCAACGGTGCATTACTGAAACTTTCAGCTCAGTAATTCTTAAGTTTGGTGAGGGCTGAAATACAGTCTCATCATAATTATTAGTATTCCTTAGACACAGTGTTACACTGTACCTTAGAGTAGTTCTTAAATATGAAACATTTTGAAATCGTTGTTAATGAAGAGCTCTTGTTTTCAACATTGTTTCCTACAGCCGAGCTTTTCTTTTTCTCTTCTTTTTCTCTTCTTTTTCTTTCAAAAGCTTCATCCCCAAAAATCTAAGACAGAGACTCGAAACGAAACTGCTCAAACAGTTGTTCATTCGAAAACATGCACACAGTCTTTTCCTACATCAGTAATGAATACTTGTCCAGCGTTTGACACAGCAACAGTAGTAGAGATTTGCTGTCCTTTTAACGAGTTCAAAAATTTTCCTTCCAGTGTAAAAACTTTAACATTTAAACCGTCACAGACTAACAAGTTGTTAAACTTGTCAACAGCGAGTCCACGAGGACAGTTCAGCTTAACATGCCCCTTTACGCCAATATCATATAAAAATTCCCCTTCATTATTAAATACCTTGACGTATCTAGTCCGGCAAGAGGAGATATAGAACAGGTCTTGATGACATAAAGCTAACAAAGGGAGCCCACCACAGCGAAATGACTGTATTAGTTTTGTACCGTCAGGGGAGAGGACTTTGACCGCGTTGTCACCCACGTCACACACCAACATGCGGCCATCATCAGCAATGGTTATGTAGTGTGGACTGTTCAAGTGTTTGTTGGAGATGTTTTTAATGAACTGACCACTTTCAGTGAAACAAAAAATACCACAAGAATCAAAGATAATGATGTCACCAGACTTATTGAATGCTACTGACCCCAGACCATAAAATTTCTTGGGGTCAAGTCCTTTCTGACCATACTCTCTCAAATAAATTCCATCTGAGCTAAAAAGTTGTACTCTATCATTATGTAAGTCAGATACTGCAATGTTCCCTGTCTTGTCACTTATTGCAATGCTGAAGGGGCCATCAAATTGTCCTTGTGCACTACCACGTAATATCCAAAAGAATGTACGGCATGGTATTGATGCGGCTTCACGTGAACACTCCATGGGCTACTAGTCAGCGGTTGACCATTAACTTCAATCACCACGTCATGATGCCCGTCACATTCGGGTGTGTAGGTGACGCTATATTTACCATCTTCGTTGTCTGCAATGTCGGTGTCGAGGTCCTGTTTTGACGGAGTGCGAACTTTTACAACAGTCTGATCGATTTCGTTATAACACTGTTGTCCCTCGGAGTTCTTTGTTGTGATTGTTAGGCTAGCCTCTCTTCCAGCTTCTGCCTCTTTTAAGCCTTTCCCTTCCGCCACTGATTGCAGAGGATCAGTTGTACTAACAATAACTTCACCCAGAGACGCGCGTCTAACATTCTGGATATCCTCTTCATTTGTCCTGTATTGAACATCCAATGGCTTATAAATGTTCATTTTCTTCGCACTTAGGAGACCTTTACACCTTTCAGTGACACCCTGCTGCGCTTCAAGAATTTCAACGCTGTTGTTTTCTTGCAAAATTCTTTCGCAATGTTCTACAGACGTTTTCAGTTGCGTGGCAGATATCTGAAGGTGTTCCATCTGTGTTGAATGATCTCTTTGCTGTTCGTTTTCAATAACATCTAACTTGGTTACCATGGCGATCTCGTGCTCCTTTAACACTCGAATGAGTTCTTCAACAGTGGTTAACACTTTGTTACGAGCGGCAGCAAATTTCTCTCCGTTTTTCTTCAACATTTCTGTTGTTTTCTCCATTTGGGTCATATGCGCAGCAATCTCTACTTTCACTTGCTGCACAAGCTCCGCCATCTTTAGTTTTTGTTCTTCGGCGGCTTCCTTGATATCCACCTGGATGTGATTTGCATGACGTGTTTGTCCACACTTGACGCAAATGCAAACTTTGCAGTTCTGGCAATAATAATCGAGAGGCTCATTCTCGTGATGTTTCTCTCTACACATGCCAGAGGTCTCCACCGATTCATCCAGTTTGTATCTTGTACCTGATCGAACACAACGGTTAGGAGTTAGGAAAAAGCAAGTTAAACGACAGTTATGATGTTCGCTTGCACTAAGTGCTAGACGAAAAAACATCAGAGTCTTTTTTCTATAGTATGATTAGTAAGGTTAACAGTGAAAGTTTTCGAAAACTGTACGTTTTTCGTCAACGATGAATTCTTTTGGGTCGCAATCGATTTGAACCCACATGTAAATATAACAACTGTTTGTTATTCTGTAAATAAATTTAAACTTAGAGAAACAAAGGCAATAGTCCCGATCGTGGTTGAATTTGAATGGAGCAGTAAACCTAGCGAACTAAAATCCAGTTGTGACCCTGAATGTAGAACCAATCCCCCGCCTAGTCCCAGTCCGCGCGGCAATGCTTAAATAGTATAGATATAACAGTATCTTATTAACCTCGTCTGCTCTGTCTGTACTGTAAGTTACGGATCCCCCTTTTTTTTCCTCTTCGATTTAAATATGGCAATCGAAGGGAAAAAAATTGCTCCGTAACTTACAATACGGACCTCGAACTCGGATAGTAAGAGAGATGTATGATCCTGTTACGCCTGAACTACAACGCCTTAGGTGGCTTCCAGTATCCAGTCAGCTCTACTATCGAAATGCTATCTTGGCTTTTAAATGTATGTATGGTCGCGTCCCTGAATGCCTAAGCACCTTTCTCACCAAACGTTGTGATGTAAATAGATACACAACCAGGAGTTCCCAATTGTTAAATGTCCCTCTTTTTAAAACTGCTTCTGGACAGAGAACTTTTTATTACCTAACTGTCAGCATCTGGAATTCCTTGGAATCGATTTTAAAGCTTTCTAGTAACGAATCAATCTTTAAGAAGCGTTCAATTACCTAAGGGATTTTTTTTAGAATGTGATTGATATAGTGATGTGAGTCAGTTAGTTATTTTTTAATTTTTTGATATTTTAGATAATTTAAATAATTGTAAATTATTACTTTGTAATTATTATTGTTCCTGAAAAGCCTTTGGGGAGGTTCAGTAAAGTATGTAATGAAAAAATATATATATATATCACTATGGTTTTTTTGGCTAATTTATCAGGTTGTCAATAAGCGGACAGACACATGAATTTATAACTAGGGGACGCGTCAGCGATCGAGAGTGGACAATTTGATAATTTGTTATCGTAAGAACAAATTGCCGTTAGTTTTTTAGTTTTTTCGTCATAACATTGTCAAAGTAGTCTGCGGATCCACTCAGCTGTCGCCTCGTCGATCCACAGCTACTTTGACAATGTTATGACGAAATTGATGAGCAATAACAGGACAGACGCATGAAAAACTGATGTCCATCTGTTAAATGGGCCACAACAAAGACACAAACCAAAGGTTACTCTTAAGTTCCTTACGATTGTGGTCACTCATCATGGTACAAATCCATTAAGACCTGGGAAAATTCCACAACTCGCAACAGGTACCAAAATTACAAAAAACCCTGTAAGAGTGGCAACACTCAGTTATGGAAATACAAATTTCAAGAGGAAATGGCCCCCAATTCACTAAAATAATGCAGCACTCTTTTTACTATTCATAAATCCCTCTCAATCGTCTCCTGTCAAAGTTAAAATATCCCCTACAAGATATCTCCAAAAGCGAGTTATATTAACTCACCAGTATATTTAATTCTCAATTAGAGTTAAAATAACTCCAAAAAAATAACCTACGACTTGTAAATAGCTCCAAATTTGAGTTAAAATAACTTTCTTTTGGAGTTATTTGATCTCCCCTAATTAACTCCACCAGGGGGAGTTAATTTAGCTTTACTTTACGAGTTATTTTACTCCTTTAACTTATTGAAAATTAGTGTGTATGCCAAGAAATACAATTGAAAAGTGAGATGTTTTAAGGTATATCACGAGAGAGCGTTAAATAAGTATTTTTTACCATGCCATAGAAAATTCAGTGGCCAGCAAAATCAACGGGACTTACGTTTACGAACGATGGGAAAGGTTGAGCGTAATGCAGTCGAATATACAACGGCTTTCTTGTATTCTGATTGACTGTATTTTCTATGGCATGGTATAAATACATTTATTAAAAACTGGATCATTGGATAATGCAGTTGGCTTAGCCATCATGGGCTATGAGCCATTATACCATGCTCTACGAATATGGTAAGCGTACGCGTGATTTTTTGGGGGGCGTTTTTATTTTTTTTAAAAGTTTAGTTTCCTATATTTTTGAGGCGTTTTTAATAAAACAATTATTCCACTCGCCCTTGTTGGATATGAGATGATTATAGCCAACGAGGCGCATAGCGCCGAGTTGGCTATCTACCATCTCATATCCAACGCGCGCTTGTGGAATAATTGTTAAATATAGCTTAAATTAAGGAGAGTTCACCTTCTTGGGAATACTCAACCTCTGTGTCTGAAGCATCCGTATATATCGAGTTGAGCTACTTATAAAAATATCTTAACTCACCTTCTTCACTTGATTCCTTTTTGTTAGTCCCACTTCCTGCTGTTAAATCATCAAGTTTTTTCATGACATCTGTCATCTTGGCTCCGATCTCTTTCAGCTCATCTTTAATGTTGTCCTCGTCCTTTTTCCATTCACTGAGAACTTGTTTGAAGTGACCTTCCATTTCAGGGTCCATGCACTCAGTTTCCAGATTGTCAATAGCTGCCCTGTACCTAACTCCTCCTAGTCTCACCAGAGTGTCCCGGATGTCTTGCCAGTAGGCGTTGAACGTTGTGTCATCAACCGAAGCTTGTTCGGCATGCGCGTACACGGTGTTTCTAAAGTACTTAACACGAGCAATATCCGCTTCACGACTCATGTCCGTTACAGCGGGAAGTGTGTCCCATCCGGTTATTGGAGAAGGCAAGCCCCCCAAATTTCGTAACAGAACCATCAAAAGAGTAGTGTCAAAGGTTTTCGGAGACACTGCAGAAGGAATGAAAGGAAAGAGCTTGCTCCATTGCGTGGCATTGATAATTCCTCTCGATCTGAGACCTTGTAAAGTGGGTTTATTTGCCGCCAAAACTGCGTGAAGATTGGTTGGTCCGTGAATGGCATTAAGTGTGTTCCTGAGGGCCTGGGTACCAACATCAACCAGGAGACGACACAAGCGTGCGTAGTTAGTCGTCTCCTTATTGGATGAAGTTGCTGGTGTTGCGCTTGTCATGGGAGTAATCTGCTATTGGTCAATGCTAGGTAGAGAAAGAGATAAGATAGTTCTAAGCTTGTTTTTTGCCAAATTTCAAACAAAGTTTGTAAGGTTACGTACACTACTTCTTACAGTGTTTTTACCGAGGGAAATGTAACCTTGGATTGGGAACTCGGTTTCCCAAAAATAAAATCTAGTTATATACTAGTTATGCAACGCTTTCGAGTGGTATAGCATGGAATATCCCATGATTCACTTGTATTTTCTTGGTATACCGAGAAAATACAAGAGACAAGTGCGATATTTCATGTTATATAATAACCAAATCAATGCGCGCGCTCTGATTGGTCAATCAGCTATGGTTTATTGTGCCGGTAAACCCATGGAAAAATTGCGCGTCCTCTGAATTATTATATAAAAGCAATAGACCAAAAGTTTCTATGGGTTTTAGGCTGATAAACCACTTGGGATGTTGGTAGAACTCTCGAA
>OZ026601.1:5340334-5355334 GCA_964020085.1 Micromussa lordhowensis | reverse complement strand
ACCTTCGTTTTTGGTCCTGCTTTATTTAACGACAAATATGACATAATTTTCGGAAAACCCGCGGACCAAGGACCTCGCGGACCAGGGGCCACATACTGTAGGTGTTTATTTTGATGTTTGATGTTTTGCAATTCCCGACATCAATCAGTGTGTCAACAATTAATTTGAGACTGAGAAAAGTTGAATTTATTAAATGAATTAATCTCATAAACGTTTTGTTTATTGGGTTTGTTAAATTCGAGATAAAGCAAAGGTTATCGGCTTACCAAGACCAATTTTGTGTTTGGCTTAAGCCTCGCTTTCTGCCGACTGCTCGAGTATTTTTTTCTGAGCCATTTCCTAAACGGAAACGGCTGTATCTTTCTTCTTCCTGCTAGACTATGCTTCTCGTACCTGTTCAATGCCTATACAATGTTTTTTGTACATATCTTTTGCTCAATCACGTAAAATATTATCTAAATTCTCAAAACTTTCCGCCATTTTAAAACACAGAGGGAAGAGTTTTGTAATGATGACGTCAATCGTGCATCTGTCCTCTAATAGATCATAGGCGAGGACCAATCAAAATGCGAGAATAACTTGGGTTATTATATAAAACTCGATAGAAACACAGAACTAGCACGAGCTGTTGACGTAATGATGGCGCGAACAAAGAGAATTTACATTTTGATGATCGAAGTAAACAAGTTGATTTTCTTTTTCTTCGTCGCGGTATTTTCTAAAAGAAATAGAAAACATGTTCTCTGTGTTCCTATCGCGTTATAGAAACACTCGTGAAAGTTTGGGAGAACTCGAAAAAGCTGTGGAAACACTCGCCTGCGGCTCGTGTCCCCACAGCATTTCTCGTTCTCCCAAACTTTCACTCGTGTTTCTATTTAACAATTAGATTATGAGCTCAAGATTTCTATCGTGTGATAGTTGACGAGGGCGCAGCCCGAGTCAACTATCGCGTGATAGAAATCGAGAGCGAATAATCTAATTGTATTAGTATAAATCTACTAGTCGTTCAAAACTTAATCTAAATCCTTGTAGCTACAGCAAAAACAAGATGCGCGCGAGGCAAACCTTTTAGCCACGCGCGCGACCGTTTAAAGCGATCTTTGGAGATTTGCACGCGCAATTAATTGCGTATACAGTTACGTTTACTTTTACCGTTTACCGCAAGGTTGCATTTTCGCAGTTTTATACAAGTCATTCAGTTTATGCAGTTCAGAACAATGTTATTAGTAGTTTAAGGTTTCCTAAGAACAGTTATTTATTTCATTTAAGGTTTATATTAACGTCTTTTCTACACGCGCGCGCTATGTGTTAATCTAAAGGGTTCTAATGTCGCAAAGGAGCGCGTTAGCGTGGCGACATCAACAAGGATAAAAGGTATAGTTTTTCAGTTGATAAATCAGTTGACGTGTAGATCCCTTATCAACTCAGTTGAAGAGCATGTTTACGCTGATCAAGGTTCAAGTGATAAGGCAGAACCAAGGTCAGTAATTATTACGCCATTTAGTTTATTTCCTTTTGTGCTTGGTTGTATTGTAAATTTGTCATTTTAATCTCGACTTATCAAATTATTTGTAAACTGTAAAATTGAGATTTAGACGTTAGATAAGTCAGTTGCACGCGACATCGTTTTCCGTTATTTGTAAAATTTAGTTTCCAGCTCTTTGTTGTAACAAGTTTATCAATCGTTTTCTAATTTGTTCGTACTTATTTTACTTTAGTTCTCACGGTATTTACAAACAATAAATAGCAGTTGGTGAACGTTACGTCTTAAATCACTGGAGCAATAGTGAGAACTTGACTGACGAAGAAGCGAAGTGCAAATACAAGCAAGTCAAGTGATCAAGCAGAGTTCCAGGCCCGTACCATCCAAGAAGAAGCTTGTCCGACTTCACAAGTCAAGTCAACAGTGCCGCCAAGTCAAGACTTTCCCGGCGACGAAAATTCAAGTAAAGCAAAGTAAGATTTAAGATTATTTTTGTCGCAAGGACGTTTCAACACAAAGACACTGTTTCCATCCGTTAAGAAATATTTCGACACAATCATTGTCGAAATAAAGTTAGGTTAAGTTAAGTTCACGCCTTTTAATTTTATTACGACTAATTCGTCGCGTTACGCGGCCTCTTCAAGGAACTGACTTAAGCAGTCGATAAGCATCACAGTAAAGATTTTTAATTCTAAACATTTAGAAGGGCTAGATTTAAGAATGTATAGCAAAGACTGTCAAGAAGTAGAAGTTAAGGATCAGTTAGCGCTTTCCGCGCGTGCGGAAAGTGAAGTTGAGTTAAGTTATCATCAAGAAGATAACGTTAGCCTAAATAACGTAGATAACGTAAATAACGTAGATAACGTAGATAACGTAGTTATCGAAAGCGCGAATTCCATCTGCGAGCAATCGGAGCATAACTCGCGAGTTACAAGAGCACGAAAACTCACACAAAAGGGTCAAGCGTACCAAGACGAAATCCAACAGGAACGAAAGAAAGCAGAAGATAAGCTTACTAAGACATTACTAAGCTTACTAAGACATTTTGCGACGCGCATGGCGCATGGGAGACACTAGCAGCAGATATCGAGTCGTCCATAGCCGATCAGCTACTATCATAGCAAACAGAAAGAAACGAAGTCTTACTCCAGTTGAAGGATAAGCACGACAAGGTTCAGAAGAATTACGAAAAATTACGAAGCATTCGGTCCCCGGAACAGAAAATCCGTCAAAAAATGGACACGTGTGACGCACTGACACGAACTCTGGAACATCAACTGGAGCCACGACTACGCGAAGACGATAGAGGTTCTGTTCGAAGTAGATTTTCGAGCAAGGCGTACACAAGGTCAGGTCGGTCAAGAGCAAGCAGATCCTCTAAGGCATCTTCCATCATCAAAGCAAAGAAAGCTGGCGCTGCCGCAGAACTAGCTGCAAAGAAAGCCGAATTTAACGCCCTGCAGGAACAAGCAAAGCAGAAGGAGGACATTGCTGAAATAGAAGTGCAGCTCAGAGCCGAAACAACAAGGATTGAAACAGAACTGGCTCGAAAAAGGCTGGAGTTGGAAAAAAGCGAAGTCAAGAAGCAAATGGAAATAGCAAAAGCGAAACTCAAAGTGTATCAAGAAGTTGATGAGTTCGAAGATGACATAGAACAGGTTGAAGAAGATTTCTTGCCTAAGCATTTGACTAGAGACACGAGCACCCGTGATTCGGTGACGCTGCAGTCCATTCAACAGCATGAGAATGTAGATGAATCTTCTATTATGCGCGAAGACAATCATCATTCATGTCAAACTGTTCAACCACAAGAACCATCGTCAAATGCAAAGACAACGGCTGCAATCGTCGCTGCGATTTCCGAGTCATTTAGCGCGGGTCGTCTCCCAACATCTGAACCGAATATCTTCAGTTGTCTTTTCACGCCATTATACACCGGAAGAACTTATCATCGATCGACAAGCTGTACTACTTGAAGCGGTACGTTAGTGGGCCTGCGAAAGAAGCTATCAGTGGACTTTTCCTGCAAAATTCAACCGAAGCATACGAACGAGCGTGGAAAATTCTAGACGAGAGGTTTGGCCATCCATTCGTTGTGGCAAAGGCTTACCGAGATAAGTTGCAGAGATGGCCAAGAATTGGCGTTAAAGATCACACGGGCCTTAGAAGATTCGCCGATTTTTTGTATAGCATAGAAATAGCGATGCAGACAGTCCGGGACTTGGGAGTCTTAAATGACTATATGGAAAACCAGAAGCTTCTCTCCAAGTTACCGGAGTGGCTAATATCACGTTGGAACAGAGAGGCTACAAGTAAGATGAAGAAAGACGGCGAGTATCCAGATTTCAAGACCTTCACGTCCTTCGTCAATGCTGAAGCGGATTTCTTGTGCAACCCTATTTCCTCCTGTTATGCAGTAAAGGAATCAGGAATGACGGCTCAACAAGATCAAAATCCCAAAGACGGCAGAAGCAAGACTGTTCATTCCGCGAAGACCAGAGAAGAACAACAGCTGAACAAAACTCAAAAGAAGCAACCGCCATGTACATTCTGTGCGAAGACAGATCATCCGTTGGATGCTTGCACAAAGTTCAAGACTGAGTCACTCGACGGCAGGATGAAATTCGTTAAGGACAACAGGCTTTGCTTCGGATGCTTAACAAAGGGTCACATGTCGAGTGATTGCAAGAAGAGGCTGACTTGTTCTGTTTGTCATAAGAAACATCCAACCTGCCTCCACGAAGAAAGAGGAGATTCAAAGAAAAAAGAAAATAAAAGCGAGGAAGGGGAGACCTCAAGTGCTCGCAAATACACGTCTTACACATCACAAGGAGCCCCAAGTGTTAGCACGTCAATGATAGTGCCCGTGTGGATTTCGTCCCTCTCCAAACCCGACAAGGAAGTTCTGATGTACGCGATTTTAGACACTCAAAGCGACGCAACATTCATCCTCAAGGAAACCTGCGAGGAGCTTGACGCAGAAAAGCAACCAACCAAACTTCGGCTGACTACCATTACCAGCAAAAATTCGCTTGTTGACAGCTATAGGCTAACAACACTTCAAGTAAGGGGATACAAGTCCGACCTCAAGATCCCGATACCAGTTGCCTACACAAGCACATCTATCCCAGCTGATGAAGACCACATACCGACTAAAAACACCGCAAGAAACTGGGAACATCTGCAATCAATCGAAGGCGAAATGCGAGACCTATTGGATTGCAATGTCGGCTTGTTTATAGGCTACGACTGTTCCCAGGCATTAACTCCAAGGAACGTTATTTCCGGCGGTGGTAATGAGCCATATGGAATTAAGACAGACCTCGGCTGGAGCATCGTAGGCGGTAATGCCATAAAGAGTGGAAGGTCGTCCTGCCACAAGGTCGCCGTAAAGGAGCTACCAGCAGTAACTATGAGCGACATCGTAGGGATCCTTGAATCAGACTTTAAGGAAAACAGAGATGACAAGAAGACCTCTCAAGAAGATTTACAATTCCTTACAATTATGGAAGAAGGAATAAGGAAGGCTGAAAACGGACACTACGAGATGCCATTACCATTCAAGAAACGGCCTCAATTGCCTGGCAACCGCTCGATGGCACTCACACGTCTTGAAGGCCTCAAACGAAAGTTTCAGAAGGATTCCAAATACAAAGAAGATTACGTCAGGTTCATGAATGAAGTATTAAGCAGAGGAGACGCCGAAGAAGCGCCAGCCTTAGCAGAAGAAGAGGGAGAGAAGTGGTACATACCCCACCACGGAGTCTATCACCCGAAGAAAAACAAGATCAGAGTCGTGTTTGATTGTTCAGCAAGATTCAAAGGAACTTCTTTAAACGATCATCTACTGAGTGGACCTGACCTTACCAACAACTTGACAGGCGTACTGTGCAGGTTCAGGAGATATCCTTACGCGGTTACTTGCGACGTAGAAAAGATGTTCCACCAGTTTACTGTGTGTCAAGACGATCGAGACTATTTGCGATTTCTCTGGTGGCCTAATGGTGATGTAACAAAGAAGCCCAAGGAGTTCAGAATGAGGGTTCATTTGTTTGGAGCAACGTCGTCACCTGGTTGCGCCAGCTATGGCTTCAAACACATGGCAAGTCAAGAAAAGGAGGAGTACCCTTCAGCGGCCCAATTCATCACTCACGACTTCTACGTAGATGACGGATTGTCAAGCGTTGAATCGGCAGAGGAAGCCAAGAACTAGAGAAGTTTGCAAGAAAGGAGGTCTCCGTTTGCACAAATTTGTTTCAAACGATAGCCAAGTGCTCGAATCCGTGCCGAAAAGTGAAAGGGCAATTGACACCATCCTAGATCTACCATCTGAAGAGCTGCCAATAGAGAGAGTTCTGGGTGTGCAATGGTCAGTGGGGTTGGACTGTTTTCGCTTCTCCATTGTCCTGAAGGACCAGCCTTTGACTAGAAGAGGAGTGTTAGCAACGGTGGCTTCTGTGTATGATCCCCTCGGATTTCTGGCACCCTTGGTCCTAAGAGCTAAGAAAATGTTGCAAGAAGTATGTAGGAAGGGCGTAAGCTGGGATGAGCCTCTGCCCGAAGAAGTCCGGCCAAGGTGGGAGCGGTGGAAGCTGGATCTTCTACACCTCAAAGAGTTACAAATTCCAAGATGTTTTGAACAAATTCCAAGATGTTTTGAACCGAAGAAAATGGGTCAACCGAAGAATTACGAATTACACAATTTCGCTGATGCAAGCACATTCGGATACGGACAATGCTCGTATCTAAGAGTGAAAGACGAAAATGGTAACGTGAATGTCTCTTTGGTTATGGGAAAGTCCCGTGTTGCTCCATCAAAGATTACTACCATACCAAGATTGGAACTCACCGCTGCAGTGGTTTCAGTGAAAGTTGGTACGATGCTTCAAGACGAATTAAACTACGCCAGCTTGAAGCAGTACTTTTGGACCGATTCCAAGGTAGTTCTTGGTTACATAAACAACGACGCTAAAAGGTTCCATACATTTGTCGCCAACAGAGTACAGATGATCAGATCTAACACCAACATCAAGGAATGGCGATATGTTGACACCAAGAACAATCCAGCTGATCATGCCTCTAGAGGCTTGAGTGCCGACGAATTAATGAAATCTAATTGGTTCAGTGGACCTGCATTTCTCTGGGAGAAAGAAATCCCATACAGCAAAGAAGGAATCCCAGACATCCAAATTGGAGACCCAGAGGTAAAAGCCACTGTTCGCACAGCTTTAGTACAGGAATCCTTCAACCTTATTGACCTTGTGTCAAGATTCTCTAGCTGGACCAAGGCCGTTGGAGTGGTTTCTTACATGAAAAGACCTTTAAAGAAGAGCAAGCCCAAGACGGTTCCCACAACAGTACCCGAACGACAAGAAGCTGAAATGCTTATTTTCAAGGAGCTGCAACGCACAGCATTTAAGAAGGAAAGAGAAATTCTACGTAAAACAGACCAGAACGCCAAACTCGCAAAGCAGAGTTCCCTCTTTAAGTTGGATCCCTTTGTCGATGAACAAGGACTGATGAGAGTTGGTGGGAGACTGGAGAGCTCTACCTTGCCATATGAAGTTAAGCACCCAATAATCTTACCAAGCCGTTCTCAAGTAACCGAGATGATCATCGATCACTTCCACAAGAAAGTCAAACACCAAGGAAAAGGAATGACCATGAATGAAATTCGTTCACATGGACTATGGATACTAGGCCTCAATGCTGCAGTAGCTTCACACATCAATAAATGTGTACAATGCAGACGTCAAAGACGACCAACAGAAGGCCAGAAAATGGCAAATCTCC
Source organism: Micromussa lordhowensis (assembly GCA_964020085.1). Taxonomy (NCBI): domain Eukaryota; kingdom Metazoa; phylum Cnidaria; class Anthozoa; order Scleractinia; family Lobophylliidae; genus Micromussa; species Micromussa lordhowensis. The sequence continues at coordinate 5,348,058 of OZ026601.1, read as the reverse complement.
CAGAAGACAGAGTGGAGCCAGCTCCACCCTTCACTTATTGTGGAATGGATTGCTTTGGGCCATTTATGGTTAAGGAAGGACGAAGAGAGTTGAAGAGATACGCAGTGATATTTACCTGCATGAGTTCACGAGCAGTGCACATAGAACAACTCGATGACATGACAACCGATGCCTTCATCAACGCTTTGAGATGCTTCACTGCAATTCGAGGGCCTGTCCAACAGCTAAGATGTGACCAAGGTTCCAATTTTGTGGGAGCAAGGAACGAACTAGCTGCAGCCGTGAAAGAGTTAGACAAGGACAAGATTCAATCATATTTGACCAACAATCGCTGCGAATTCGTCATGAACGTGCCGCATTCTAGTCATTGGGGAGGAGTATGGGAACGACAGATAAGGACCACGAGAAGTATCCTGAACATTATCCTCAGGGATTACAAAGCAAGACTCGATACAGCTTTACTTCGCACCTTCTTGTACGAAGTCATGGCCATCATTAACAGTCGACCATTAACCTACCAGTGCCTGAATGATCCGAAGAGTTTAGAACCTCTAACGCCAGACCATCTACTAACCATGAAGAGTAAGACACTTCTTCCACCCCCTGGAAATTTCGTTAAAGAAGAAGTCTACGCAGTATCTGGCAGAACAATTTTGGTGTAGGTGGCGAAAGGAGTACCTCATCAACCTGAATTCAAGACAGAAATGGTTTACGCCCAAGAGAAATCTGAAAATCGGAGACGTCATAATTGTTCAAGATGACGTTCCAGGGAACGAGTGGCCCCTCGGCAGGATTATGGAGACTACGACAGACAAACAAGGCCTCGTTCGTTCAGTGAAGATTAAGTTGGGTTTAAGGAACTCTCCGAAGAAAGGAAATGATGCTAAATGCTCCGTCATTGAAAGACCAGTCCAGAAAGTTGTTTTCCTCATAGAAGATGCATGTGATGAGCAAGAAAGATCCAACGAGAGCCTTTAATAAAATTATTCCTAATTTGTCATCCCTCTACAAATCATCAATAATTTGGTGGGAGTGTAGCTACAGCAAAAACAAGATGCGCGCGAGGCAAACCTTTTAGCTACGCGCGCGACCGTTTAAAGCGATCGTTGGAGATTTGCACGCGCAATTAATTGCGTATACAGTTACGTTTACCGCAAGGTTGCATTTTCGCAGTTTTATACAAGTCATTCAGTTTATGCAGTTCAGAACAATGTTATTAGTAGTTTAAGGTTTCCTAAGAACAGTTATTTATTTCATTTAAGGTTTATATTAACGTCTTTTCTACACGCGCGCGCTATGTGTTAATCTAAAGGGTTCTAATGTCGCAAAGGAACTCAGTTGAAGAGCATGTTTACGCTGATCAAGGTCTTGTTCTAGTGATAAGGCAGAACCAAGGTCAGTAATTATTACGCCATTTAGTGTATTTTCTTTTGTGCTTGGTTGTATTGTAAATTTGTCATTTTAATCTCGACTTATCAAATTATTTGTAAACTGTAAAATTGAGATTTAGACGTTAGATAAGTCAGTTGCACGCGACATCGTTTTCCGTTATTTGTAAAATTTAGTTTCCAGCTCTTTGTTGTAACAAGTTTATCAATCGTTTTCTAATTTGTTCGTACTTATTTTACTTTAGTTCTCTCGGTATTTACAAACAATAAATAGCAGTTGGTGAACGTTACGTCTTAAATCACTGGAGCAATAATCCTCTTCTCAACACTTCGAAAACGCCAAGAAACGGCCGTCATTTTGTTAACAAGTGCACACTGTTACGCTACTCACTATCTATCACAAAATAGATAGTGAGTAGCGTAGCCAATCAGAGAACGGCCTTCGTGATAGAAGGCTAGTAGATTTATACTAAAACTCGATAGAAACACGGCACATGTAATAGTAATTGGACCAAGTGGAGTACAATTCAGGGAGTAATCGAGCGAGTAATTTCAAAATCGGACGAGCGCGAAACGCGAGGCCGATTTAAAATTATGAGCACGATTACTCCCTGAATGGTACGACACGAGGTCCAATTACTAATTAATCGTATCTATAACAAATTTCGAAATTAAAAATGTCTTTTGAGAACTTCTTTTGAGCGAAAACGTATGTAGCGCTTTTCCTAAGTTTTGAAAACTGTAGAAAACTTTGCTAAGGAAACCATTAAAGCGCGTGTAATTGACGTGAAATTACGTGGGTATCCAATTACAGATGCCCGATTACAAAAAGTTCAAATCGGACACCTGTAATTGGACACCCACGTGATCGCGCGCCGATTGCGTGACAAATAGGCGCGAGGAAACCAATCACGATCGAGATTACTAATACTAATAATAATAATAATAATAATAATAATAATAATAATAATAATAATAATAATAATAATAATAAACACGCGAGTGTATGAATATTTATGAATAGTGAATATAATATGAATAGTGAAAAATCAAATGGCTTTACCGAACCACTTGTAAAAGTTCTACGTAAAAAACGGTATTGGAAAATAGCGCATTAGAACTGCTATATGGTCCGCGTATAAGAGATACGTTCCACCCCAAAGATGCGGAAGTACATTCGAAGCCAATGAATTTGAGTAGGCGATAGGAACAAAGACGTTGTTTAGTACATTTGAATATGTTTACTTTAGAAAGTGGTGCTGTTACATTAGCTTCGTGGCTTTGGTTCGTCATTTCAAGAGGAACCACGCGTAGTTTGTTTTATGGTAAGTTTGTTAGGACATAAGATAAATCGTTGTACAAACCTGAAAGATTGTGATAAGGATAATTCGTTATTAATGGCGATTGTAGAAGGGCAGTTAAACTTCACGAGTATTTTGAATTTTGAATTTGAACTTGAACTGAAAAAAAACTAAAAAGCGGGTTAACCCTAGCTGGAGGGCAAAAGATAGCCAGGGTCTACAAGCAAATTTCACAGGTAGGGTAACCCTGCAACCCGGGACAACTTATTGCGCGGTCACATTCAAAGGGTCTGGAAACAATTAGAAAGTTAACCTGGGTAGGCGGGTTAACCCTACCTGGAGCGTTTACATGGGAAAAAGTTAACCCGCCTGCCAGGGCAACCCTAGCACGCAGATAGGGTAACCCGCCTAACCGCCTACCCGGGTAACCCGCAGGAAATAAGCGAGAGCTAGGGTAACCCGCTTCCTAGGGTAACCCTCTCTCCTTGTAAACAGACCCTTAATTTCTTTTCACATTCGAGGCAAAGAAAACTATTCACTGAAGCCTTAACGGGAAGTCGTGTTAACTTGGAGTAACAAGTTTTCCGGACACAAGACGAAACATCGTAGCTAACTTCCGAGCTACATAACTCGGATGGTTAGATTTGCGACCAGAAATCATGGCCAATTTTCGAACTACACCACTCGGTGATTTAAATTTTTGACCACAAATCATGGCCAGTTTTGGAACACCACCACTTGGTGAGTTAAATTTTTGACCAGAAATCATGGCCAGTTTTGGAACACCACCACTTGGTGAGTTAAATTTTTGACCACAAATCATGGCCGCTTGCCGAGCTACACAACACGGCAAGTTAGATTTCTGACCACAAATCATGGCCAATTTTCGAACTACACCAATCGGTAAGTTAAATTTCTGAAAACAAATCATGGCCTTCTTGTACATATAGGCAATAGTTCCGTCCTTTGTCGAGCGAACGAGGTCGCTAAGCTTCGATATATCCTCACCGTTGGCTATAAGCATGATGCAGCGAGAAAGAGAGGCCGCGGATTTGAGCTGGTAAACGAGCGATTTTCAGGCCGTTGCGATGAGGTTTGTGAACCAACGACTGACGAACTGGGAAGCGAGTTATTCACGCTTCGGCTGACGTGATTTGAAGCGGCTACGTCCATTCCTCGGGAATATTTTGACCTTCGCAGTATGATGCTTCGATTCTGAGCCAGCCAGCCTGACTCGCTGAAAAAACCTTCAAAACGGTTTCAAATACCGTGAAACAACAAAGAATACGACAGGAAAGCAAGGTAAGTCAGTACTTCATAGAACAATAAATTTTAGGTATTTAAAGCAAACCCGTAAAGTTCCCATACAAACCCTTGTAGCATCTGTGCAACACAACACCGCTCGAAGGCAAGAGTCACGTTCGCGTACGTTTCATTTACATTAAAAACTAGACGCATATTTGCGTTCACTCGGGCTTTATGTTTGGGAGAAACTCTGGTTTTTTTGGACGTAGTTTCGCAAGGATTTATCTTGTAATTGTTTCTGTATCGGTATGTTGAAAATGCAGGGTTATTACTTATGTATACAAGCAGAAGTTTGAAAACATAGTTGTTATGTAGGCTGAAGACATGTTCCTGGGCTTGGTCAAAATGTTAGGAGTTATCTCTTTTTTCATTTTTATGCGAAAGTTCAGCGTAGCGTGACATATTGCATATATTGTTACATCTACGCGAAAACGTGACTCTTGCTTGCAGCATATGGAGGTGTTGCATTCGGCCGCCTGTGATTAATATAGAATTAATCTAACATACAACTTAAAGGTAACCGGAAGGTAAAGTAAGTGAAGTTAACTTAAAGCAAAGTGGAGTGTTTATCAGAAGCAAACCTAAGCGCGGAGTTACTGCTTACATAATCATTCGTCTACGTGGGAGGCATTTTTCGGAGTTTCAAGTTTCACTCCTGTGATTAAATACTCATTTCGGAACAAACATCGACAAAACGAATGAGTTCTACCTTTTCAAAGAGAATTTATACGAACAATTTTTGATAAAGACTGCATCAATCCTTTCGATTACCAAATTTTGAGGGAATCGGAGGTATATTTATGTATCGTTAAGTTTTTCTATTTTCTTTCGTTAACATTACGTAACTCAGTTGATATAGCATGTTTCTCGATGAAAGGTTCACTCATAAATGTTCGCTCATAAAGAGAACTCTCGTAAGGTTTGCGGACCAACCCGTTCCGAAAGCGCTCCTCATCTTTTAGTGTGGGTCTACCGCGAAGGCTGTGTGCACATTTTGTATCCGTTTTGTATCCGTACACAGTATTTGTGCTGATCTTCCTCCGCATAAACTCTTCTCCGTCCGCCATTACACCATGCCATGTGCTCATCAATAAAATCTTCGCGCATGCGTATTAATTACAGAATTGCAAACTGTGGCTGAACGAAAAAAAAATCTAAGATCGTAAGTCGGGCTACAGGAAGATGCTGCTACTAGTTTTGACCAGTTACTTGTTTGTCCAATGTCCTCGTTTGTGGGCGTGGCGTACTTTTTTTATCTCCCAAGGCTATTGCCCGTTTTCGCGTTTTCCAAAAAAATGTTATGAAGAAGGTAATTACACATAATTCCAATACAGTCAATGTTCTATCATCTTTTTTTCGCTGTTCACGTTTGAGTTTAACCACGTCTTGCCGTTTCCAGGCTCCGCATGTTATTATGCTGAGGTACTAGGCCTCCTAGTTCGAGTCTTCTTCTTTTTTTTTTTATGTTTTGGCTTTTTTTAATTTTCGACTGACCAACCGACAGACCGATAATCAGAGAACGCATTCGACAGTAAACAAAAAAAAAGTAAATGGCCTAAGAGGTAGCACTCCTAAACAACACACTATCAACCTCGCTCCTAGGGCCTTTTTCATGGTGTGGGAAGGGAAAAGGCCCTGGGACCAAGGTTGAACACACTGTGATGTATGTTTTGGGTCAGTACTCTAAAAGGTATAGAGCATCTTTTATACTACAAGTAAATGTTAAAAATATTCTTAAAAAGGACGCTTAATGGCGGTGTAAGTGAGCCGACGTTTCTACATTAGTGCCTTCGTGTGGGTGAAACTGTTTGCGCGTTCCAAAATATTTTTTATATTTACCCTAACAGGACGGAGAGAGACTGAGAGAGGTTGCCGCGATCTGAGGTTCGACTGTACACAGAAATATGCAAGTTGAAGTGAATTTTCATGGTTTATTTTCAACCAGCAAAATTTTATTAACCGTGCATGATAACCATTAGTGAACCACACTACTTATTGTTTCACTCGGCTGATCGTAAATACAGCGTAGTTACAAGACAACGTAACCAAAATATTAACAACTCAACGGTTAACGCGTGGGAAGAGTGTTCTCTGATTGTTTTACATTCTAGGAGGTATTAAAAGCAAGCTAGAGAACTACGGCGTTCATACACAAAACTTTGATTACTTTAGATTTTAATTCTCATGAAACAATAAACAAGGCTAAAAGAAACGTATCAATGTCTGATATCAACGTCTGATAGCGAATACTGAAAAATACAATAATGAAAAACTGCTGTTGACCTCCTTGGAGGTATTCATGACGAGCCAGAGAATGACAGCTTTCATAAACAATATTTAGATTACTTAAGATTTCAGGTCTATCGAACAATAAACAGGGTAAAATAAACTTATCAATGTCTGATATCAACAGCTGACGCACATGGTACTCAGGATTGTTAATATTACAGTGATAAACAAACATCATGTAACAAGACCTGAATTTTATTTCCTTTGCAACATGAATTTGATGTACACACAACGCTGGTTCGTCATTCTTTTGTTGTATACATAGGGTATATCCATACATAGCGCTGTCTTGTCCAATACAACATGATCACATTCATCTGCCACCATTATTTGATACGAAACAAACATGCCTGCGCAACATGCGAATATAATGTACGCATAAAAGCGACAAAACTAATGAAACAACGAGAAAAATAGCAGCGGATAATGTACTCAGTTTGAGCAAAAACATAAAGCGGATGTAATCTTGGTAATCAAGATAGACGTTACATAACTAGACCTAAGCTTATGACAATTAAGCTTACTAGTACGTTTATCCTCACTCTGATGAAAGTCACTTTCGCAGTTCAACATGGCATCTTTCACGGTGGGCACAAGTCCACTCAAAATCGCTCTTGGCGCGAGTGACTGGTCGCCATATTGGACCGGGTGATTTTTTTCGGAGACCTGGGTATGAATTAAAAGGGTATTTTTAGACCTTCCCAGAAGTCCCCCTATGTGTGGTAGTTGAGATCGGAGAAGCCATCTTGAAAGATCAATTTCTGCTCTTTCTTTTGGTACCAAACACCGGTAAGTAGTTATGCTTGTTGTGGACATCTTAGCCATTTAGTTAAGGCTACCTTTCACAGTTGTTTAAAGGCGGGTGCATTCTTTGCCTTCATTCAATTTCTTTTGTTGTCATTATAATTTTATAGTTTTGCTTTTGTAGCTTTCACAGAATGTCAAGGTTTCGTCGTATGTTTTTTGTTTTTCGAAAAACAATTTCGCGCGGTTATTTTTCTTCATAAATCTTACTGTAATTTTCCAATTGACAATAAAATGTTATTGTTGTAGTACTACTGAATCGCACGTTTGCATGATCGCACTCACTGCAGATTCTTTTTTTTTTTCTCACCACATTTGGGTCATGAAAAAGTTCTGGAAGACGATGATGAGTTGGAGAGTAAAGATTGATATATTGAGAGTGAAGAAATAGAAGAAGATGCATTCGAGAACAGCAATTTCTTAGCAGAAACGGTCAAACAATCCCTACAAAGACTTGGAAGGGACCAGGTACATGTAAATGGCAAATATTTTATCAATGCAAGCGTGGAAATGTTGGTTCCACTTTACCACTGTGCGACTTGATTGGAAACCACGCTCAAACAATCCCTTTAAAGACTTGAAAAGAACCATGGCAGAATGTGGTCCGAGGAAGAGAAAGTACATGAGGTTTCAAGTA
>OZ026601.1:5327834-5335334 GCA_964020085.1 Micromussa lordhowensis | reverse complement strand
TATATGTAATCCTTGACAAATAAGGATCAATGATAATTTTCAACTTACATTGTACAAAGTATTTATAAACCATGGCACTATTAAATTTTCTGTGGTAATGTAGTATAAGTAATGCCTTGACAAAACAAGATTAATGATTTCTGCTTACATTGTACAAAGTATTTATAAACCATGGCACTATTAAATTTTCTGTGGTAATGTAGTATAAGTAATGCCTTGACAAAACAAGATTAATGATTTCTGCTTACATTGTACAAAGTATTTATAAACCATGGCACTATTAGATTTTCTGTACTGATGCAGTATAATGCCTTGACAAGATTAAGGATCAGCGATTTTAACTGACATTGTACAAAGTATTTATAAACAACAGCACTGTTAGATTTTCTGTGCTGATGTAGAATGATAGCTTTAATTAAAAGAATAAAGATCAGTGATTTTGACTGACATGTCTACATGTACATAGAATTATTAAAACAACCATGCTAAGTCTGAGTAAGAGCTGTTTTGAGCTGTTTCAGTAAGATGCATTAAATAAAGGTGTAAATGACAGAATACTCATGCTGTGAATTCACAAAATATCGCTATATCAAATAGAATGCGTAAAAATGTTGCACTTAATTAATGCATGTGACATCATGTTTTAGTCTATAAATGGCTCCTACTAAGAGTCAACTTTTGGTTTTGAGCTGAAAAAATACTAGGTACCTCTAAGGAGTGAATAGATCTGATGTTGGTCACGAAACAACATTCCGTGCCATTTAGGGGGCAGTCTCGTTCAAAAGGTTTGATGATCACATCCATCAATTTTACTTAACAAATAAAGAAGCCTAAGGAATGCATTACACTGTGATAAAACACAACGGGCATTTGAGAAAACAAGGGAAATGTAAAAAACACTACACGTAGGCCAGAGATTTCTACATTTCTTGAGTGTTTTCAAATGTCCAGAGTGTTTAATCACAGTGTAATACATGGCTTAGGCTTCTTCATTTGCTTTGAGATATAGAGGTAATGTGGCAAAGAACAAAACACACTTTTTCTATGTTTTATACTCTGATAAAACACATGTTTTCAACCAATCAGAGCGCTCGCAGGGTCTTATCTATATTATAAATACAAAGACAATACACATACCTATCAATGTTAAGCACATTGTGCCAGGGATGGGGGGTATCAGCTGCATTTGTGGATGGTTAGAACAGACAGTAAGTTGTTCGAACAGTCCCCACTATGGGCTGAAAAGTTTTGGCAAATCCCCAACCTATGTTTGCCTTACTCCCTCCCCCACTGCAGCTTGACATATTCAACGCTGGATCAAAAAAAAAAAAAAATTATAACATAGCTGCACATGCTAGCATGCGCTCAGATTGGCTATTTTATGAAGAAGAAATGGATGGTTCATAGAGCCAGTGGTTCAGGCTGATGTCATAGTCGATAAATATTTCGACTTTTCAGCGTGAAAAATGTCTTGCTATGTTATAAAAGCAACGGACAATGTCTAGCATGCATCCATCCAACTCGGGATGCACTTGGATAGTTGGAAGAGCACTTGAGTAGCTAAAGATGCTCTTGGCTGCACCTCGAGCATCTCTTACGCTACCTCCGTGCTCTCCCAACTATCCATGTGCATCCCGAATTGGATGGACGCATGCTAGATATTGTCCATTCCTTGACAAAAAAAAAGACAAATAAACTGACTCCATTTTTGCAATATCAATTGTGCTGAGGGAAACCATGAGTGTTCCATTCCCCAAAGTAATAAGAAATGACAAATTGGCCTTTAGTTATCTTGTAGATAAAGGCCATGTCCTTTTCTTCGGAGGCGAGGACTGAAACTTTGCTGCCACACTTTTTCCCAGTCAAGGTTCGTTTGAAATAGGACACCACCTCTGCCTCGCTCTTCCCGGAAAGTATCGACAAGAGCTGCTTGACAGGGCGTAAGGTAGTAAAGGAAACAACTTCTGCCTTCTTGTTCCTCCCAAAGTTTACAAACGGTTCGCAAAATCCATCTATACCTTTTATCATCCTCAGCAGGCTGCTAAAAATCCCATAGGGAATGTCACGAGTGATTTCCGCGTAAAAAGGGTTTCTCACTCTGCGTCTCCCTGCTAGGCGTCGGTAAATTGACTCCAGCCAAAGCCTCGATTCAGTATAAAAAATGGTTCCAGCGTACACGGGGTAGCTATTCAAAATTTTGGCGGCCTGTGTTATCCCTGGAACATTGTTTCGAATCAAGTGGTAAAGTGGAACCAACATTTCCACACTTGCATTGATAAAATATTCGCCATTTACCTGGTCACTTCCAAGTCTTTGTAGGGATTGTTTGAGCGTTTCTGCTAAGAAATTGTTGTTCTCGAATGCATCTTCTTCTATTTCTTCACTCTCAATATCCGTATCTTTGTTCTCCAACTCATCATCGTCCTCCAGAACTTTTTCACGAGCTTCCGCGGCACTCAACGAGGCCGCCATTGTTTTACAAATGTGTGCCACTAGCGCGGGAGACCGCTGATCACAATAAATGGCGAACCTGAGCGATTTTGGGTGGTCTTGTGCCCACCGTGTTTGTAGTCGCTTCCTAGAGTTTGAATACAACGCACCTTGTCTTTATCAGTAAATGTTCTGTCGTCTGTAGCAACATTCTGTCCACATTTCCTGTTCACTGAGAATTTGATTTCTGGTATGATTCTGGTAAGATCTTCGCTAAATCGGCAAAATCAATTGATTCTTTTGCTATTTTGAGTTCACCGAACGACCAGTTTCGAAATATATGGTCATTACACACGCCATCTTTTTTAGTGGATCTACCGCGAACGGTGTGTGGGTCTGTATCTTTGAGCATAGAAAAGATTACACCATCGACGTATCCGCCATCGACTTCGACTGGGTCTAGATCTGCGGTATTCCCCATTGCACGTGACTGAGTTTTGTGGAGAAATGCAGGGTAAATTTAAAGTCGGTCTCGCCCGACTAAAAAAAAAACGAAGCCGAAATTTCAACTCGGGCGTTTCCTTTGGAAAGCCCGAGTAATTATTTCTTCGGGCTGCCTGTGACGTAATTCATTTTTCGCCCCTGCTGCGGGGCGGCCAAATCAGTGTCGCAAGATCCTACTAAGTTTAACCGTCCCATGAAACTAAGCAGGATTGACTCGTGACAGGAGCTTAACTAGGCAACTATTTCATCTATTCAGGTGCCCAACGGACTAAGACCCAAAACAACGAAAATAAAGCACAGAAACGAAACAGAGAAACTATTATCATTATTGAGAGCTAACCGTGAACATGATGCTAACCTGAGTGTTATTTTGGCTAACAATTCAGACTAACCAGAGTACAGTATGGCGTTATATCCCCGCCAAAATTTGGCTTTTGCTTTCGATGTTCAGTTCACATTCTATGTTTGTTGTCCGTGATTCGACATTAGAGTTTCGCAATGCGACATTGAACTTGCAACATTAGAGTTCCACAATGCGACATTGACAATAAACATAGAATGTGAGAACTGAACATCGAAAGCGAAAGTCGAATTTTGGGGGGATATAACGCCATAGTACAGGACTGCAAATCTACAGTCTCATTGTATTATGCATTCTCATAAATTTCCTAATTATTCTCCTTAAGTAACCTGTGATGTACATAACGATCCTCTGTAACTTGTCTTAAGTGTGAGTGAATAAATATTGTTGTTGTTGTTGTTGTAATCTGCATAGCACAGTTGTCGCTCCAGCTAGAGTTTAAATAACATTAGGTTTCGCTTTCAATTGTGTTGTCGTTGATGTCGTTTTGTTTCCGTTGTTTCGGCTGTTTCGTTTCGTTCAGTTTTTAATTTTTAATTCAGTACAGTCCACTTCCACGAAACAGGTTCTGCTTTTGTATATCAGGGATATATGACTTGAAAATACGACTACAAAATCAATCAAACAAACAAACCTGTGATGGACGTGATGAACACCGAGACAGGAACTTGATCGTGGTAGGCAGATATACACTCTTAAAGAAGGCGAAGGTATATCGAAATTTATCACTCCAATGGGTCCCAGTGGACTGTGTTCATCGCGAGAGCAATTTCATTTGGCAATTTTCGCGGCTAGAGGTGAGTAGCGGCTTTACCGATCAAGAGACAGGAGAGACTTGGCATGATTCCAGCATTCGAATAGGATTCCCTTCAGGGGTGGTGTACCTGACTAACTATTTTTTTGTTGCTGTTGCACAATTCACGATATCGTCTTGTGAAGTGTGAGAATAGTGAGCGAGGAAAACGTATTTGTCTCCAGAAAATGGAATGAAAAAGAAAGAAAGGAAGATTACTTTGTTTAGTTTCAATTAGTAAATCTTTCCCAGCCCCTCCTGGGGAAGCAGGTTTGTCTGATATCGCGTGACACCGTCTATTTTTGGTTTTCACCTGACTTCAGAAAAACTAAAATTAATAATTTTAAGTTTTTGCCATTTGACGTCAGGGAAATACAGTTTATCCTGAATAGTCAATTTAATAGGCGTATCTCAGGCGCATATCATCAGAAAAAAGACCATTTTACCTGATTCTAGAGATTACCTGACTCTACTATTTAACCAGATGGATAGCGCGCCAGAATTCACTATAAACAGATGTTTTTGGCAAACAGGTGGGAAGATTTTCGCCGACAACAGGTAACGGAGACTTTTCATGGTTTTATATAATTATTTTTGTCCCCCTAGGTCAGCGGCGGCCTGTTGGTCTAGTGGCATGATTCTCGCTTAGGGTGCGAGAGGTCCCGGGTTCAACTCCCGGACAGGCCCTTTTTAGCTTTCCTGTCCTTTCCTTTTTTTTCTTTTTTTTCTCGTAGATTCACGCGAACATTTATATTTTCCAAGACTGCTGTTGGAATACGGCTTGTCTATACTTGTCTGTACAAACACTTACTATTAATCATGACTGTCTAGAGACTGGGAAGGCACATATTGAACTTACTTAATACGATGAGTATTTTAAGAGAAATTTTTCAGTATTAATTTTCAAAACAAGTTAAATATTCGGAAAATTGACGAACGTAAATTTAATCACAAACAGGCAGGCAAACGTACGGGTATACCTTATGCCACAAATAGCGTGGTTACCAAGTTACGGTTTCGCGTCTTCTTGTACCGTGATTAAACGGAAAATGGAAATGATACGCTTTCTTCTAGAAAAAAAAATTAGAGAAAATTCAGCTCTTAAGCAGGGTTAAATTCTATAGGAAAATTCATTACCTGACGAGGGAATTCCGCGTTGAAATCATACTTGTGACTTCAAATCGAACTCGCGCTGCGCGCTCGTTCGATTTTGAAATCACGCGTATGATTTCAGACCAAATCGCACTCCACTCAGTTCAATTACCATTATAAATTGCACGCGAAAACCGATATCGCACTCATCGCTTCGCGATTCGTGCGATATCGGTTTTCAAGTGCAATTTAACGCGGAATTCACGAGTCAGGTAATGAATTTTCCTTGAATCGCATAATTGAATAAAATGAGAAAAAAAGAAAACAGCAGTTTGGTTTTATCCTGAGATAGATGAGATAGATGACGTAGATGCGAAACAATATCACCGAGCCTCGTTTTCAACTCGCAATTCCGCGCTAAATACCTCGCTTCGTAAACCAATCAGAATGCAAGATTTTATTCAATTATGCGATTCAAAGACGAATGTCTGCTCGCAGGCGAGAGCAGCTCTCTTGTTTGGAGTTTTGGGTTAACGGCGAAGTCCACGCGAAATTCAACAGGACACTCGACGACTGCTCGTAGGTCTCATGAGAGAAAGCTTGGAAAGGCGGTGCAAAACAGTCTGTCAGTGTCTTTGTGGCTTTTCATCGAGACATAGAGACATCCCCATGGAGGATGACTTCAAAACCAATGAAGGAACAGAAGGACTGACATTTAGTGCAACTTCGCTTTCTGCACGAATGTGAGTATTTAAGTCTTATGTTTTTATTTCAACTATTCATAGTTGAGATCCCGAATTTTGTAGTTTATCTCAGCTAGCATTTATGCAATCAAATATATCATGTTAGCAGAATTCTAGGGTTCTCTTGAAAATTGTCGGAAGTTGAGTTTTGGGATCCAATATCACTAAACGATCTGTAAAACAGCGAAGAACTTTGCACTCAAGTGGAAACAGATTAACATTGACAGCAGAAATTAAAAAGGGGAAAATCTAAAGAAATATGTGAAGAGAAAATAATTACAAGAAAAAAAGGAAAAACAAAAGGGGCCTGTCCGGGAGTCGAACCCGGGGCCTCTCGCACCCGAAGCGAGAATCATACCACTAGACCAACAGGCCAAGGTGATGAAACTAAGGTGAAAACAGACTATTTAAACAACATGTTTTATTGCTACTAACTTCTGACTCATTTCTAACGGTGTTCTTATTATCCGGGTATCATCTGGTCGATTAAGAGGACAAGGGCTTCATTCACGAATCGTTAGACTAACTTATTCATCGGTAATTTGTCGGCGATCGAACATATCCGGATGTTATGAAATAGTAATTGTCTTTAGCACCGGTTAGGAAAATATCGCTAAAATTTAAGGTTGTGCTCTCTGTATTTTCTCACGAATTGAAAACAGTATAACTTAAACTCTTTTCTTTCTTTTCCTTCACATATAAACAAATGACAAACGATCACACATTAAAAAGGAGCCGACTGTTTGTAATAAAATTACCGTAAACAGCGAAAATGCAAATCGGTGTTGTGTCACGCACGGCTAGTCGCGCGACTATCGGACGCTTCAAGTGATTGATCGGGAGTTCATTTTAATTCACTGGCGCTCGGCGAATTTATCAAGAATTATACTGATTGAAATTTAATGATTCATCATTCGCTTTACCTTGTTGGCTGTTTTCCTTCTAAATCGTGGTTAACTGTTTAAGATGAAAGCGAAAATTCGCTTGAAAAGGCTTTTTGTCTGATCTGACACGCACACAGATCAAATGCTTGCTCCCGAAAAGTGTACTTCGGGCATTAGCTGTGCGGAGAAGTGGGGAATCTTTGTGTGAAGACGTAGTTGAGCTGTTTCGAATAGAATATTTATATTTAAAATCGAAAGAAAGCCTCGTAGAGAGCACTGTGTTGTCAGCTGTCTCGTCACTCTTACGACATGTTGCTAGCGCTTTCCAGTTGAAGTATTGAGACTTAAATTATCTTACGGTTTAAAGAGCTGATAACTTCAATAAAATCTATTCCAAAAATGTACATTTTACCTGATGATCGATTTACTGAAAGCAAATCTCGTTTATAAAGGAATAGCTAGTTAAATTAACCAAAGAGTCATCAGTGTAGGCCTGTTGGTCTAGTGGCATGATTCTCGCTTTGGGTGCGAGAGGTCCCGGGTTCGACTCCCGGACAGGCCCGCTGAAATTTTTTTTCCCATCATAATACAGTTATTTTACTTCAACTAAATTCAAAACGTGATATAGCAGGCACAACCTTTAAACTTAATATTATGTAAATTTACATGGGGGTTGTACCGACATTCTAAAAA
>OZ026601.1:5262834-5322834 GCA_964020085.1 Micromussa lordhowensis | reverse complement strand
CATTAAACCTTTTGTTCTGTGGCGTTCTCGTTGCCGTTGCCGTCGTGGTTTGCTTAAGGTCCCGATTGATTTGTCGGGAGAACGACCCT
Organism: Micromussa lordhowensis; assembly: GCA_964020085.1. NCBI lineage: Eukaryota > Metazoa > Cnidaria > Anthozoa > Scleractinia > Lobophylliidae > Micromussa > Micromussa lordhowensis. Next base: position 5,322,745 of record OZ026601.1, on the reverse strand, counting down.
GTTCGAACTCATAAGCGAATATACTCCCTTTCTCGAATTAGCACTTCTATAATCTCCTTCACTTTTGGTAACGCCCTTATATGATATTTATTACAAGCGGTCATATAGTGCGACCCTGACATGCAACTAAACATTCTCCTACTATTGTTCTTACATAAGCTAAGCTTACATTTTCTGTTCTTTTAGAAACTGAACAAGATAATTAGAAATAAATAAACCTCCGTATTTGTCGCACATGCATCCGTTGCCTGGCGGACGGGTTTTATCCGCAAACTTTTAGATTGCTCGAAATTTCACGGAATTTCACGCGCGAAATGCCAAATGTAGCATTTATTGAGTGAAAAGTTAACGTAAACTTAAAACAGAATAAAAAAGAAAGAAAAAAGTCAGTGGCTCGCAAAACTAGTCTCGCGGCTCCGGCTCGCAGGCTTCCACTTCAGCTTGCGGATGGCCCACTCCCCTCAGCCTAGCTCACATTTGAAGGAGGATATCAAAAGGCCGATTGGTGCTAATGGTACCATTTTTTCCATAAGAGCGAGGGATGAAAATTTCTCAGTCCAGTCTCTTGTATAGTGTTAGAGAATAAAAATGCAAGCTATAGTGTATTGGGCGCCTCCTTCGCTCGCATTTACTTTTGCGATTAATTCGTGAAGAATTTTGGCGCGTCAATTCCGTTATTTTCAGTTTTCCTTTTTCTTACTTGATGTATTGTATGCATTATGTCTAATTAGTGATGGGTCAGTGGCCGGAACTCTGCCACGACCGTGTAGGTATTCAGTCGGTTTGCCTCTGGGTTTGTCTTGTTCACTGAGGGGCGATACCGTACTACTCGTGGTTACAATAAGGCTGACCTAGTAAACCGACGGGATACCTATATACGTATCACAAGTAATTACTTTATTTTCTTAGCTATTATTTCCTTCTTTTCTTTTCTAGACGGATATCTGAACGTCTTAGCAATATGCCGCGTCAGCGTTCTCGCCGACGTTATCGTCCCCAGCGTTCTCGTTCTCGTTTGGAGCGTTTTCTTCAACGATGTTGTTTTATATGTATGAACGCTCCAAGCGAGTATCCATCTAAAAGGCTACCTTGTTGCTCTCAATTCATCCATGAGGAATGCCTTCTAAGATCCTTTCAATATTCTTCACGTACTACCTTACACGATACGTGTCCTCATTGTCGAAGATTCATCTCAGCTTATAACCGTTCAGAAGACATTCCTCATGGACCTTATCCATTTTGTTTTGATTTCTTCCGTTATCCACCCCCTCCGCCTCCCCCTCCTTCACATGACGACTATTTAGAATATTTTGGAATACCAGAGGATAGTGATTTTCTGTCTCCTTCAGATTCTGATAATTTGTTTTTAAATCCTTCCGTTCCCTTCTGGTTGGGTAGAATTTCGTAGACTTCATTATCAGTAGTTATATCATTTTGCTTGGATATTCTTATAATATGTGATTGCGTAGTTATATCTAACGAAAGAGTTGATTTGCGGAACTGTTTTCGGAGTGCCCGTGTATAAACAACAACAAAAAAAACAAAAACACACACAAAAAAAGACTTGGTGTTGGGATTATGTAGTTCTTCCAGGACTCCATACTTTTTCTTTACTTAAGGAATTTAAGTGTTGCTTGCATTTTCTCCTAAGAGGTGAGCTAGGGACTAGCTCAATCTAAGTTGGGGGTATATGTTAGAGAATAAAAATGCAAGCTAAAGTGTGTTTTATTAAGTGCCACATTCGCTATTAATTTGTTAAGGAAATCTCTTGGTGTTGGGTAATGTAATCGTGAGATATTCCAAAGCATTAAAAAAAAGGTTACCTTGCTCTCTATTCCATTACTGCTAAATTATACTCTCCCATAATGCTATATTGTTAAACTTAGACAACCATACCTCAATGTCCAAAAAGGACCACTAAACGAGGAAAGTTTGGCTGAAAAACTACTCAGGAAATTGTTATAGGCGTCTAGATTCACACTGAAATGATTATTTCCAGAAAGAGCGCTTCTGAAAACTGGTCATCGGATCTATTTCATTATCTCGACTAACACCAAGAGAAACTAACCATAGCAACGGACTAAACACAGCTGGTAGTGTTGGTGTTTGATGAATATGAATAAGCTCAAGTTTAACAATATAGCATTATGGGAGAGTATAATTTAGCAGTAATGGAATAGAGAGTAAGGTAACCTTTTTTTTTAATGCTTTGGAATATCTCACGATTACATTACCCAACACCAAAAACAAGTTTTTCCTTAACAAATTAATAGCGAATGTGGCACTTAATAAAACACACTTTAGCTTGCATTTTTATTCTCTAACAATAGTTGTTGTAAATACTCTCTGTATGATGGCGAACACACATATGCAATTCCTGTTTTATTTTTTCCCTTCATTTTTTTCCACTGATGTGCAACTGATTTGAAAGTCCTAGCACTGGGTGTAGGCATTAATTCAAACACTAGAACCTTATCACTGTTTTCGGTATCACTGCTGTTGCGAGAGGAACTCCCGCACGATTCTTCCCTGGAATAAAATAATTCCCTTTCGATCGTTAGCGCAGTGGCACTTTGGTGCGTGTAAAATACAGATGTCATAACAGATAGACGGATAGGCCCTTTGCAGCTGGGGTCACGTGACCAAATTTTTCCTAGAAAATTTTAATATTATGGGCTATAACTTAAAGAATGCCAGAAATGGAAAGAGCGCATCGGAAATACCAAAATGGCCAAGTTTGAGCCCCCTGGAATGAAAGAGTAAGTTTATACGACAGTTTGAATTTTCGGAAAATTTAGAAGTTTTGCATGGGAAATGTTGTCGGAGAGCAAGGTCTTGCTCTCCAGCAACATTTTCCATACAAACCTCCTTATTTTTTTAAAAATTCAGACTGTCATAAAATCTCATCTTTTAATGATGGGGGCCTCAAATGTGGCCATTTTGATATTCTCGACATGCTTTTTCCATTTCTGGCATTTGTTAAGTTATAGCCCATAATTTTATGAGAAGTAGGTCACGTGACGGCTTAGCTGCAAAGGGCCTATTGTGGGCTGCACCTCTTACATCGCACGATCAACCACATTTATTTGCTATCTGTTCTCTGATAACACGATGAAAGGATGACGCCTTTTCAGTTCCAAATACTGCTTATATAAAATGCATGTAGGGACGTCAACTCAGGAGGTTTCAGTGCAAAACTTAGTTATATACATTCACTGAATGGAGAGCAAAGGCCAACAAACACAAGAGGAAACGCAAGGACAACAAAGGAGAAATGGGCACAGCGACTTTTTCCATTCGTAGGAGAGCAAGACCATGGGCTCCTCCGGTTTTGGTGTTGGTATTTCACCAATATACGTAACGCGAATCCCATCAATAAGTACTCACATTCTTAGTAACTACTCAAATAATCATAAACAAAATGCATGCAGGGAAGTCAACTGAGGAAAAAAGGCACAAAGTACGAAATAAAATGAAATTAAACAACACCCGCCTCAATTCAGAACAAGCTTCCTCTGATGCTTTTAAAATTTTTATACTGCATTCTCAACCTTCAAACTGAGAAAAAGGAAATTGGTACAAAAAATCACATTTTACTAAAGCCCACCAACGCGCCACCCAGCTGGGCTCAATTCACGGAGGAGCCAGCAGGACTACGCTCTGAGTGTGACCAGCGGTTTCCTTCTGGAAGTAAAAATAGCGATTGGTTCTTCATGGTGGATGTTCGCTTTTCTTGTCGAGAAAAATCAACGCTCGTTTTTAGTAAGGAAGGGCGAAATAAGCTTAATACGGTAACCCTAAGCAGATTCTTACGCTAATTCGAGCCGAAGACTGGGTGTCAGCGGTGGCTAGCTAGTTCATGTGGAATTTTCAAGCCAACTTCGAGCACTCATCAAGCTACTTGTGTAAAAATAGATGTAGGGTGTGGAAAGAAGCAAACTGACAACAATTTTTATAAAAATGACGACACTAAAATTGTAAGACATATTTCGGTCGCTCAACGACCATCTTCAGTTGAAAGTAGAATTAAATTGAAGTTACATTTGAATTTATAATATAATACTAAACAAAGATAAATAACAACCGTGAAAAGAAGTTAGGAATCTAACAAACTAGCTGAAGGTAACAAAAGAGTGTACAATAGTAACGCTGATTAGAACGAGAGAGTTAAATTAACGTGATATAATTGCTTATTTAAAGAAGGTTGCTCCCAGGAAATATGCAACGCTTCTTTTATCTTCTTTTTATTCTTCTTTTCGTTTCTTTTTATTTTAGATGTAGGGTGGGTTGAACTCGACACCCAATACTGGCTTTTTTTCCCTTTATTTGAAATATAATGCATATCCAATAATGATTTTCCAACAATGATTCGTTCCGATGCAGCAAGGAAACTGAAGAAATGGGTGCCAGGGAGGGGTGGGACTCCTGTACAAAAAGGACCGGCATGCTTGTCGGAATGTTTGATCCGTTAAGAGGTACCAAGACTCTGTTTTGTGGGCGTGGCTTGAACTTTTTTTCACCCTTAAGAGGTATACATTCTAAAACGACACATAACTGACACTGACTTTTTTTAGCTCAATACCCCTAAGGCGGGGGTAAACATGAAAGCCGTGTTTTGGCTGGGTATTATGTTTTTAATGCAAATATCTTGTTTACGTTTCAAGCAATCAAGAATCTCTCTGCTCATCTCACATATCTATGTTTTGGGTTGTTTGTAAATTTTTTGGGGATTTTTAGGTATATTTGGAGAGAAATAGTTTTTCTCAAAGGATTAGTAAAGGCAATTAGATAGGTAAAAGCCTTAAGGCGGGGGTAAACATGAATAGGAGTGAAATTTGAAGTGATATAAAAAAAGGAAATTGCTAGGATTAAGATGAGTCGGAAACACTACCAGACAGTTGACTCCCGCAAAAGAGAGCCCCAGGTTGCTAGGGGACTGTTCGGGTATCCGTCTACTATTTCTTCACTTCAAATTTCAATTTTCCAAATCCATCAAATCTTCAACATTTCATATTTTCCTCAATTTAACGTATCCTTTGAGAAAAAAAAAATCTCTTTTCCAAAATGCCCAAAAATCACCCAAAAATTTACACAAAACCGCCAAACAGTGGTTAATGAGATGAGCAGAGAGATTTAGTGTCGCTTGAAAAGTGAGCGAGATATTGGCAGAAAGGTGGTGTTAAGCGACCTCAAAACAGCCTTCACGTTTACCCCCGCCTTAAGGGGACCGCAAATGCTCCTGATGTGGGACCTTTTGAGGCTGGACACCTAAGAGGTACCAAATCCTTTTTTCTAACCTCTTAAAGGTACGACCAGCATGCCCGTGGTTTTTGTATGGGATTCCACCCTGGGAATAGGTGTTTGAATCAAAATTTCATTTAATGTCCCGAGCAGTGTACATAGCTCAGGTCAAACAGTAGTTATCGTGGAGTTTTTCTTGTGATTTGGCCTTTTTAAATGCTTGATGAGTCGTTTTTCCCATCCTTGCCTCTCCACACTGTCAGAGTAATCGAGAAAGGTCTTTGCTCGTAGCGGTTTGGGCAACTTTTTCTGGTCCGTTCTGTCAAGTCTGATAACGATAACTGAACAGTCACTGTTCTGAAAGCTGCGCTGTATGGCATAGTCAAGCTCTTGCTTGCAGTATTTACTAGATGCGTAACTTCCGGACCACACTGCCAACACTTTGCGGCTCTGGTACACACTATCTGTTATGTTTTCCACGATTGCCTTCCCTAGCTCAAAGTGCTTGTGGTCAACGCAATATTTGACTTGGTTTTCACGCAGCAAACGCAGCAGTTCTTTGTCCACCCAGGAGAAATCGTTTCTACTATAAGTGATAAATACGTCGTACTTTATGTCATTTTCGTCTACATCCGAGGGAAGTCTCACTAAGAAAGAAAATTCCATGAGATTCCATGGTGAACTTACTGGCTATAAATAATCACTGATATATGATGAAATGATTACTGTCAGTGGCTAACTATTAGGACGTGAAGACGCGGTGGCCTCATGCGGGCTAGCGCGTTTGACTACAGGTCGAGCGGCCTGCGTTCGAGACATGGGCCAGAGTCATTGCTTTGTGTTCTTGGGCCAGACGCTTTATTCTCGCAATGCCTCTCTACACTAAGGGCCAGGTACGGTTGTTCAAAGCCCGATAAAGGCAAGGCAAAGTCTGTAAACGAGCCAAGTGGCTTATCAGGCCGGAGCTTATCCTGGTTTCCGTGGCATGGAGCGACTAGGAATATTTGTACTCCCCCCTGGATGGGATGTCCCCCAGCATTAAATTCTCCGATACCCATTTATACACCTGGGTGGAGAGAGGCACTGCGAGAGTTAAGTGTCTTGCCTAAGAACACAACGCAATGTCCCAGGCCAGGGCTCGAACCCGGAGCGCACTAACCATGAGGCCACCGCGCCTCCCCCCCCCCAAAAAAAAGCCCGATAAAAGCTAACTTTTAATCCTGGGCTAGCGTTAATCGGTAGGCTTCCGGACAACCCGACCAAGGTGTATAAGTGGTACCGGCGAATTTAACTGTGCTCAGGTAATCCTTCGATGTACTAGCATGCATAAATGCTCCTAGCTACTTATTGCTACTGAAACCGGGATAAACTTCAAGCGGACTTAACGTTATTAGGACCACGTTCCCTTGGAGTCAGAATTGGTTTCTCCCCTGGCGCAGGAGAAACCAACTGCTCGCAGGGTGAAAACCACGCGGTCTGATGACAAAACGACTAAGGCCGTTTCCTTTTTGCAAGGTTTTTGTGATATGAAGTGACTATGGGCATTTCTACTCGCCCTGTGTTGAATATTAGTCCATCTTAAAGTTGTCTGCCACATCTGTTTAATTGGCTGGTAAAAAGCTATGACTTATTTTACCCGAATGCGTCACTTAAGTGTGTGATATGAGTCGTTCTGTGCGAGATTGCTGTTGGATTGCGCCTTTGTTAACTTACATGAACCAGGAGTCTTACGCCTTCTCCTATACCAGAGCTTTATAACAACTGTCATCGTTATCAATCCTGCCAGCAATCCTAGAGCAATAAACAGCATCGTTCTCAGTAGATCCACATCGATCATTGCGTTTGATGAAGGAGAGGGCCCTCTAACGAAGTAGGTGGTCTGTGTTCTTGTTGGTCTGCCGTGAAGGGAAGCCGTAGTATATAAGTTAGCAATGAGATGATCAACAAATAACAGCTGACCGCAAGGAAGCCTGAGTGAAAGGGCTCGATTACCAGCGGAAAAGGAGGAATTTACACCGGACTCGCGGAGCGGCGGAAATCGAGACTAACCGCAAGCCAACCAGAGTGAAAAAAAATCACAAAAAAAAGGAAAAAAAGAAAAGAAAACCAGAGTGAAAGCTAATCACGCAAGCAAACTGGATGATGTTGCATTGTTTATATCTGTACTGAGTTGGATGAACCGGCGGAATAATCAACTTTACTATTATGTTGAGTTATCGATAAAGATGTGCATTGCTTTAGGAACGTACCAGCCTAAATCATTCCCTGAAAGGGAATTTCCTTTCGGACTCGTTTAAGTGTACTGAGTTTGCAGAAGAAAATCCAGTGAAAATTCAATGTGTTGTGGTGCTTGTAATTTAATTGAAACATTTTGTAAAATTAAGTGAGGAGTTTATACAATTAACATGCATGCTGGCCGCTTTATGAATAATCTTTCAGTAACACGGAAGAGCTTACCCAATCCAATTGTGAGAACTTGGTTTGCCAGTTGTGGACTTGCCCTCTGAGTCGCTGCCTATGATTACAATATGTTTTGATTGTGTTCAAAGTTTGCACTATACGTTCAGTATTAGATACCGAAAGTAACGATTCCACTTTGTTAGATCGCAGACCCAATAATCCGTCGCCAAAAAAATCCTCCCTTCGCCTCTATTTGGCGCGAAAATATGATCAGAGACCTGACTATTTGTCCGCGGACATTATCTGTTCCGAGAAGAGAACAGCTTTCTGAGAGCGTAGGTCGAGGAAAACTGCGAGCTTTGAGGAACAGATGATGTCCAAGCACAAATTCCCGAGCATATCTCTTCGATCCAAATGAGAGCTATTGTGTTTATTAACCTTCAAATATTCTCGCAACACGCGCAGTTTGCAAAATTGCGGAATATTTAACAACTATTCACCGAAGTGGAGGTGGCTAGCGGTGGATATTTACCGAGGCGCGAAGCGGCGAGGTAAATATCCACCGCTAGCCACCGACACTGAGTTTATACTAAAACAGTGAGATAATAAACACCAAAAACAAATTAATTTGGATGATTTCTTCACTTTTCACGGATGCAAACCGGACGCCATTTTCTCTCGAGTTGCTTGGAGGTAAATAGCACAGGATATCCGGAGTTTGACGAGCCAATCAGCGCGCACCATCAACGCTATCCACTGTTTTAGTATATACTAATGCTCGGATATTTCCCATTTTTAGTTGGAGCATATTCAGTCACGTGATGAGCTTAGACTAATCGCGAGCGAGCGAAAATATTTGATGGATTTAATTTAAGGGCTATTCACAACACTACGAAATGTGCACTTTACTTAAGATAAAGCCACGGAGAGAAATCAATTTGCCCAGTTCAAATGAATATCTGTGCTTTTAGACTGATAGTTGTAGAACACGATCCAGTGGATTTCATTTTCGCATGGCTTTTCTTGTTGTAAAAATACTAAACCAAAGATTGCTAATTAAATATGCATAGATTATTATCAAGTGGTCATTTTTGCAAGGGGTCAACCTAACTTGAAGGTAATAAAATAATTTGACCTACTTTTTTCCTACAATAATTTACTCACTAAACCCAACATTTGAGCCAAGTTTGAGCAAAATCGGTGATTTGAGCTCTATCACCTCCTGCCTGGTTTTCCCTTGGACACACTCCTAAATGATTACTCAGGTTTAGCTTTCAAATAACGACATATAATTTCTCCTGATTATAAGCTCACTGGAGAGCTTCATTATATTATATTTAATATTATATTTATGTTAAATTTAAACAATTTTTGTGTTTATCTGACCACTAAAAGAACTTGTTTTTGTTTCATGTCGTACCGTTTCGATAGTTTCACCATTCGGTGTCGTTAGACGCGTCCAAAAGTAGCCTAATCTCAATTTCTCGAGCCGCCAAAGGAAACAAGAATTGGTTCGAGAATTCAGGAACGACTTTCGATACGAGTTATAAGGAGGCTCGAGAAATCGAGCCCTCTAGAAAATGGAATTCCACTAGGTACATATAATAAATAAATAAATCAATCAATCAATCAATATAAATCAATCAATCAATCAATCAATCAATAAACTTACCAATGGCATCAGCAACCACACGAACGCTGACGTTTTTTAGCCTCAAGCCGTGTGAAGTGTTCAGAACGCAAGAATATTGGCCACTGTCATTTAATCCAGCATTATATATCGTCAAACTAAGCCTTTTCCTTTTAATAGTCCCTTCGCTTCGTTTAAACCACTCGTTTACTTCATACTTGTTGTAAGTTTGTTTTCGACTTCCATTAAAGAGCCAAAATGTGTCATAGTAAGATGCTTCGGAGTAAACTGCAGTACAACTTATCGTCTTGTTTTCCCCGTTTTTAATTTCGACAGTCGAGAAAGATTGTTCCAGTTTTGGACTAGGCACGTCCTGTACGCTTACTGATATGTTCTGTACACTTAGAATGGCAGTGGAATTTGCTCCACAGGTGTATGTTCCACTTTGGGCGAGTCGCACATGTTTCAGTGTCCATGGCAAGCTACGTTCTTTAACTGTGTTACTTAAGGTTTTGTTACCACGTGCTTTTTGTAATAGCATAGTTTTCATTGGTTGTCCGTTAAAAAGCCAAAATGTCCAGACGTCGTCAGCATCCGTGAAGTTTACTTTACACTGAAGAGTTATCGAGCTTCCTTCATGTACAGTGAGGTTTTGTTGTGTGCTCGTAACGTTAAGCACTAGCGGAAGAAAAAGGAAAGATAAAGTTATATACGACATCGCTCCATACCAGTTTCGGGCGATTTGAGGCGCTTGCCGTGATTTGCAAGCTATCATATGTCTTTTAAGTAGGAATACAACCGTCATTTAACGAGTATTGTGGAAAAGGCGTTCAGGGGTGAACTATTTCAGTACATAGTTTCTTCTGTGGCTGTTTACGGGAAAAGGACACACACTTGGAGCGCTTGGACGATACTACAGATACGACATATCGTGGAGCATAATTCATCATATTGTACTTTAATGAACGTTGCTATATTGCAAATCGCTTGCGTCGTATAAGGTTTTCTTTATACCGTAGGTGTCGACATATTCCAGATTTAGTTGAATTTGTTCAATTTCCGCCACAACTCGTAGCTTTACTGGCAGAGCGCGCTCTTAAAAATAAATAATATAATAATATAATGCCGCCGGATTTCAAGTGCTGGTTTCCATGACAACATCGATAGCATTTATATTTAAGCGTCCTAATATTCAGGCAAAAGCAGAGGAATAATTGCACAACTGTCAGCACACATAAGGCGTCCTTCTTGAAAAAAAAAATATATACTGCATCACTGACAACAAAACGTAGAATGCCGCATCCATTCCAATGAAGCCCTGCCTGACACAGAAATTGAAAAATTATGCATCAAATGCTTTTGCCTCTTAGCTTTATTTAGCTCACATATAATAGTTTGAATTTGCTATGCAGCCCGCTTCCCGAAGCACTAACCTTATTTCAGACCGAAATCTGCGATTTTCTACCCTATTTGAGACTTGACCCTTGAATTAATACCCTGTTTCAGACTTGCCTCACTACCCTGGTTCAGAATGGTGAATGGGTTTAGTTGCTGGCCTTATCTATAATGATGAAAAAGTATGCTTCTAAAAAACATACCTAATTCAAGACGTGTGCAAAAACCAAACCCAGTTCAAGACCAAAATCAATACTCTATTTCTGACCAAAATATCTTAAAAACCCATACCCTTTAAGGCTGGACATACCTACATAGCCGACATAAGGGAGTACCCTCCCCTAGCTACATTTCGAAATGTGCTGACTGTAATAACTGGTAAATGTGTAGACAACTTAAATTAATTAGCCCTTTCTCTTTTACAATAGGTTCAATACTAGCTACACCTCGCCAGGACGAAAAACCCCAGGCTCTGGCAACTGAACGGATCAGTGCGGCGCAAAGAGGTGCATTAGCACAAATCCCCCCTCACCCCGAGACTTCTCATGCACAAGGTATCAAAAACCCAGCTTTTCTCAACCTTCTCCGGAAACGAAACACTATTTCCTTCTGAGAAATTGCTTCTTGCTGTCGCTATCTTTAGTTCATAAAATAAGAAAGAAAAAACTGAGAAGACTGGCCTTAAGAGCCATCTGCTAAGCTGTTCCTGTAAGTTAAAGAAACATAATAAAGTAAGTGAAACTCACCCTTGTTGTAAAGCGATAATTCTATGAAATCTGCGTTCTCGTCTGCCTTTTGAAAGTTGCTCACACTGGCCTTACATTCGTATTTACCAACATCTTTTTCTGAAACATTTGTAATGTGCAGAGAAAAAGTTCCTTTTCTGTTTCCTTCTGGCGGCCAATACTTCACTTCAGCTTTCTTGTTGGTATCTCCTCTGATAATTTGGCCGTTAAACTTCCACTGCACCTCAGTATCTTCCGGGCGTACTCTACGACCACGACATTTTAAGGTGACCTTAGAACCTTGTCTTGCTACAACATAGTCCTGGACTGCTTTCATCTTAGGAATGGTAGCAGTAGTATCTATTAAAAACAAAATAGGGTTTTCAAAGACAATTTTTTCAGTGTATCATTCCCCGCTTCCAGCATTTGATCTGGGCTCCTACTTCAGGCATTTTAAATACTGGAGATCATTACGGTTTTCCTATGCGGGTGTGATGAGGTTACTAATGAATGCCGAATCTGGGTAGAAGACTAGCGAAGTGTCTAAAACTTCGATAAAGTGAGCACACGCAGGCAAGAGTTGAAGAAAACTGATTTTGGTTTCTTTCTTTGCTTAAATTTGACTACCACCTGAAGTTAAAGATGATTTCCAGTCAGTACTGCGCCCTCTCGAGAGTTTGTAAGACATCACAAAATGTAAACACCTCGCAACTACTTACATGAGGTAAATTCAAAGTTTCAAAACAATTGGATGCGAAGCGGTCGAAGCTTTATGCTTCGTTCTTTCTCATATCACTTGATGAAACAACTTCGCAGCTGTAAAAATCAATGAAGAAAAAGGAATTTGAAAGGCTTTAAAGATAGGGTATGTGGTTCGTAACGAACAGCATCGATTCGCATTCCATCGGGTGGGAACTTAAAATGTTTATAAACATTAGGGTGCTGAGACCGCGCAGTGAAGCCTTGGAGCCAAGGCTGACTCATAGCTGCCGGAGCTTATCCCGGTTTCTGTAGCATGAAGCGGCTAGAAAGTATTTCTACTTCCCCTGGACGGAATGCTAGTCCATCGCAGGTCACTCCCCCGCAATTTTGTTAGGTTTCCCCAACAAATAGCAGGTACCCATTTATACACCTGGGTGGAGAGAGGCACTGTGAGAGTAAAGTGTCTTGCCCAAGAACACAACACACTGTCCCCGGCCAGGGCTCGAACCCGGACCGCTCGCTCCGGAGTCGAGCGCACCATAACTATGAGCGCACTAACCATGAGGCCACCGCGCAGTACGGACTGGAAATCATCTTTAACCGCATGCGGTCGAGGTATCAAGACAAAAGAGCCAGACTGATTATTAAGGAGAAAATAATTCCGGTTGACCACTTGATAGGTTCGACGGTAAATCATTTCATTTTCAGCACGTGGTATTTAAGTGTTCTTGACATCAAAGGTCATATGAATTCATTTTCACTTCTTAAGACATCCTGTTTGCGAAGGATGGGAGCATTTTTGCACTTGTCGGTATAGTAAAATTTATGTGACTCACTGTTGCCTTTCTAAGTTGGAAACAAACATTAAAGAGAATTGACAAAATTTTAGTTTGATCTAGTCTTTGCGTTGGAAGACTTGGCATTGTTGGAGCATCTTCCCCTGCATGTCGATCGGCTCTGCAATCAGTTTAAAGAATCGAAAGATATCTTGCAGGGTGAAGTAAGTCGGTGAAAAAGAAACTTTTCCGCAAAACCAATACATTTCCAGAATTGCAATATGTACGTGAATTGTGATTTGTTAACGACACGTTAATAGAAAAAATATATGACCTATCACTACCGACTGTAACCGATGCCTACATGTTTATTTCAGAATGGTTCAGTCACATTCACCTATGTGCGTTTCAACTTATCTCTCTCTCACTTAGGTATTTAAATACCTTGCATTCTGATGTAAATACCACTTATTACGAAACAAAGATTCAACTTGGTCACTTAGGAAGTTCTAAAGCAGCAATCAGTATCGCTCAAATAGACGTATCACCTGCCGTTCGAAAGGGAATTATCTACAGTGCTACACCACGGCGCCGCTTCCTCAAATTTCATTCATGATATGCCGCAAATGATGTGATAGTATATCCACCTGTTTAACTCTGCGTGGCAATGACGGTCCGTAACTGACTTAAATCTACGAACTTCCTGTCTGAGCTGTCTATCGTAGTACTGATTAAGGTGGAAAATCACTTTACTAACAGAAGAAAGACGGACAAGAGCCTGAATAGTTACCATTTTAACCAACTTATCAGCATATGAAAAATAAACCGCCAAGACACAGCTTTCTGGACAAGGCGTCTTGTTAGGCACTGAATCAAAATAACACACCCTATTTGTCTTTTGATAGTTTCAGAACGGTGAGTTGTGAAAGTCTGCGGTGAAGACTCGTCAAGTTTACTGGCAACAATCAACTTGAGTAAATCGTGGTTCGAACCGAATATCAATGTGCGTCGGTAACCCAGGCAGCAGCTTAAACCCTGCTCTACGTCAAAAGCTTTACCAACGTATTATACTTTCTTTACCGATAATGAGCCTTGTTTTGCGACCTGAAACATTCGTCATTAAACTTCGTGCAGGCCAAAAGCAGCTTTTCTCTGGTCGGAGCACGTACGAGCGAATGTCCGCCTTCTCTGAGCTATGAAGTGTAACTGTTCGAGCGGTAAAAGCGGACGATACGACGATTGGAAACTGAAACGATGAGCACTTGTTCCAAAGTAGTGAAAAAAATTTATCGGCAGTTGGCCTGTCGTGTAATGATGTGATGCTAACGGTTAGTAAACTGAGGCGATTTGATCTAAATTTTTTGGATCGGAAAATAAAACGATTTTACAGATATAACAGTTAGCGCGGTACGTTATTATGTGTTAAAGAACATTAAAATTATAAACATAATCCTCGGTGTTACAGGCTGTCAAAGAGATGGATTTGGCTTCAGATCATGCTAAATTTCCAGTGATTATTTTTGCCAATATTAGATGGGTTAAAAAAAAGAACAACAATTTAAAGCACCTCGTGTCAGCTAAGTTTCGCGGTCAGGAACTTCAAGGAAATAGAAACGCTGTTTTGGGGTCAAACCTATACTAGCTGCAGTTTCCGTCTTCCTCTGCACACAAATATTTTAATATAACTACTGTATTAACTTAGTCAGTTGCTTTTAATCGTCTCCTAGATGTCTCGTTCCTTACCTGAAATTGACAACAGCGCTACAAGTAAAAAGGGTGCTGAGTAAAGTCTCATGTCTTTCACGTCAAGTTGTTTCCTTTCTCGGGCGCTTTCCGCCTACACGTCCTGCGTCGGCGGGGGTTCAAAATGATTTCGTTTTGCAGGTCCGTGATTTGTTCTTAAATATTTTTATTTTCGACAAGTCTGAACATGTCTGGTTTATGATTATGGATTATGAAAACAAAGGTGGGAGGGGGGGGGGGGGGAGAGCAGTTTGTGGAAGAGAAGGAAATTGTCACGGATATAACGAACTCTGCTAAATAATTTTATAGAGGTGCATGAAGCACGCTGCTGACGACATTGATCATTGATTACAAAGTGATGCTTACAACGGGATGCAAGGCTTCAGATGAATTGGACACGAATAAAATAGTGTTGATGTCTGCTTCCATCCCCCGTCCTTACAATTGTTTTGAAGACAGCCACCAGCAAAAAATGTTTCAATTTACAATATACCCACTTAAACTCAATACCGTTGCTGTGCGAAAGTTTGATCACATAGGGCGTGACACCGCTCTTTTGTACCATGCCACTATTTTATTATGCGCTCTCTGCTTAGTCAATTATTCCATTACGAGACGTAAATATTTACTGTGGCAGATTCTATATTCCCTGAGGGGAATTGGGCAGCCCTCCAAACACTTTGTCTTGATTGCAACACGTGATTGACCCTTGCACTGTGTCGAGGCTAGGCCACGGTGATGGTTTGAGAGCTAAGCGTGCGAGAGAAAATCAAAATTAAAGCAAGTTTGTATCTTTACACTAGAGCTTCTCTCGTGCATTTTTCAAATCGTAATTCAAGATTTTTTTAGGACAAAGGAACGAAAACTAGCTTTTCATAGAAGAAATTGGACCCCGCCTTAATTAACACTTCGTTACTGCGGCCGCTTTATTCAGGCCCGAACGCAAGCACATTAAGTCATCCTCTTTATTTATTATACGACCAACCAGTTAATACGGCCAGATGTCTGTAAACCATTGGTAGACGTGTTTGCGGAGGTCCATTGGCATATTACTCGCTTACATTGATGCATGTTCGTCGAGAACTGATAATATGCGAAGTTGTGGTCCGTAGATATTTGCAGATTCCTTCACGACATCAAAACCACGCTAAAATGAAAAGGCATTTTGACAGAAAGTGTTGGACGAGGTTTAACCGGTGATAGCCGGAGGTCCGTTTAAAAAGTTTAACTATCTGCTGATAAATGACGCGTTAGTGATAGCTGTCATAGCTGATAGCTGAGGTCTTAGATACTAAAAATTTATACTGATGGCTGAGAATGAGCTCTTCAATTGAAAATAAACCTCTGTAAAGTATACATTTTCTGAAAGCTCGATAAGCGAGGAATTCGAATATGCTTTTTTTTTGTTTTATTGAAAAATTAAAAAGCTCAGAAATTTTTCGTAAACGAAGCAAAATTTACACCTCGGCTTTTGTGTAGTTCCTTTACAAGCCTCGAGTATCGTGAAAATGTGACTAATATCGGAAATTGAAGTATACTGATACTTTAACTGCTGGCTGAGAGATTGTAGAAAATAAAATTTTTGGCTGAGATTTCAACGACCCATCTAGACAGTTGTGTCGCACGTTAAAACCACTTATAAAAATTCATTGAATTGTGATAGAGAATATGTCGCAAATGAAACTATTCGAGACAGAAATGACTGTTTTTAAATGAAGATTACTAATGACTGTCTACATGTGTCTCTTTGCGATCTATTGTACTGTCACAAAATTACTATAACTAATATTTTTTGAACTGTTTTAATTAAAGAACGAAAATAAACCAGGCGCGACTTGAACACCTACTATCTTCGAACTTATGCTGATTCGATATGGTTTCTGCGCATCGGCCAAAGAGACCCCCAAACAGGTTTTCAATAAAATGTTTACTTCTGGAATATCCTGAGTAATTTTTAGCGGCGGATAAACTTTGGGTAGACTGTTGATTTGTTTAATTAATTTAATTGACTCGATCTTAATTCACGAGCGGCGGTATGAGGGAATATCAGTCGACGGAGCTTCGCGATGCATCTAAATATCTTAACTTTTATCGGCAGCTAAAATACACCGATTACCTAGCTTAAGTTCACAGTCTACATATATATATTTCGGACAACCGTAATATACGGAAATTACCTTATAGTAGGTCCACAGTACGTTAACTATGTTAAACTCTTAAAAAATGTTGAGAAAACCGCCGAAGGGTCTTTTGCATTTAGGTAGAAGATGGCGCCGCTTTTGTAAAGTACGACCCGTTCTTCACATATTATTCGCTAGGCTTCAAACTATACAAAGGAACAAGTTTTTGAGGTAGCAATTAAATTCTGTTGAAACGTTTTTATTTTCAGCTGCTTTCGGACCCTTTTTGGGCCATCATTAAGCAAATATAGTTAGGTGTTTCCGGATGTAGAACGGATCTGCTCATTTCGCGGAAAAGCCTTGTCCTTCAGAGAATAGTTGACAAAACCTTCAATTGTGACTGGTCTAGTTAGCGACACGTAAGTGAAAAATAGCACTGAAATGTCGGTTTTGCAAAGATACCCGCTGCCAAGACGCAATGTGTCAATGTGTAAGTTTATCGAGCTTCGAAATAAATCAAAATGGAAATATCCTTATTTTCAACTTAACTTCTAATCTATTCAAAACTAAGGCTATTGGTGACTCACTGTCGGCACAATTCATATCTCTAAATGATTGATTGTTTTCGAAACAAAGAAGTCTGTAAAACCACACGTGTTCGCCTTAGAGATTTGAACCTCTAATTCAATGTGCGACGCACATTGAATTATTGGCGTTCAAGATTTGATTTTTTAATCTTTTGCAATGAAACATCACGCGGAAACTTAACTACGTGTGCGTGGTTAGGATGAAAGTAAAATTTCTTGTTTAAACAGCAAGTGTGGTGTTTTTTTCTTTTCGGGAAGGGGGGGGGGGGGGGGTGGGATACTCCCAGAAAAATTGAGTCGGGGTGTGCAGCCCGTTTCCCAAACCCCTTGCCCTATTTAAGTCTAAAATCTGGTATTTTCCTTACCTTTTTTGACTTGAACAAACATTCGGTACCCTATGTAAGACCTGGCCCTTAACTCAATACCCTGTACGTTTCAGACCTGCCTTATAATTACTTCCTTCTTTCAGATCGATATTAAAAGCATTGTGAAGGGCTTTTCTTGATGGTCTTATCGATAATGATCAAACATACCCAATTCATCGCTAGAGTGCAAAAACCATACCCTATTTTAGACCAAAATGGCCAAATTCGATACCCTATTTCTGACTAGAACGGCTAAAAGACCATACCCTTTGAGGCCACGTAAACTTATATAGCGCATCTAAGGGGGGTTGTTAGTGTATATACATAACCAAACGGAAAGTCTAATGCTCTTTTGACGAAGACTCTCGTTCCCTGACGTGTAAAAACATAGAAAAGTGAAAGAATGCCATCTCGCAAGCTCAATTTGAAGAATCGTATCCTTTCAAAACAAATGAATGTTTCAGGGTTTCAGAATGTGTCAGCCGGACAAAGGGAAGAAAAAAAATCATTTTAAACGACGTTTTCGAGTTTTTTCGAGCAACACGCTCAAAGATCCTAACACCTCGAAAATCACAAAATAAACCGGAATAGAACGGCTAGATTTTCTAGTATCTTTACCTACTTGGTAACTGAATGTTGTTAAACCCTTAACTAAACTGAGCCGAATTTCTAGGAATTGTGATCGGCGCAAAATGAAACCATTTATTTCTTGTTTCGAACCATGCTTTTCCTTTCGGAATAGAAACACGATAAAAGCACTTTACCGATAAGTGGTTTCTTTACTTGCTTTGGGGAAAGCCAGACTGAAAGAGCTGTCAGAATGAGCTTCAAAGGTGTTTCGTTTGTCATCTACATTTTAGGCCACAGCTACCTTATTTCAGGTGAGTCTTTCCTGAAAGAGAATCAAGTTTCAAAAGGCGTGCCCCTCCCATTTTCTAACTAGTTAAAGGTGTAAATTGATAATCAGATTTGCCCTTTTCCCGCATCTTGGGACAGAATTTAAAAGTTTTCAAGTATTTTCAAGGTAAAATCCAAGAATACCTCACCTTCTATAAAATAAAACTGAGATGTTAGCTGCATTGTTTTCTCTTACTGTACTCCTAGTTGGAAAAAGATTTGTATCTTCGTCTCAGAGTTATTTTATGACTCCTTACGCAGCCCCTTGGAAAGACGAAATCTCACAGAAGTAAGGATCCATTTCAACTAAAAATGAAAACCAACACCCACTGTCTTTAAGTGTAAAACCTGTTGGTGAGAGGAAGAGAGTGGAGGTATGAATCTGATCAAAGTTACTGAGAAGAATCTCAGGTCTACCAGCCTACACACGAACCTTCCTCACCAAATTCCAAATGGATCTCAAAAACAGCTCTGCCACGTAAACGATTAGACATTGCTTTACCAGCTTATTTTCATCTGTTAGAATCATTTGACTGAATAAATAAATTTCCCAAGTATTTGCGTGCATAAAAACACTTAGTCTTTTACAAGGTATGCCTTTAATTTTGATCCTGTAGTCACTATACATTGCACGTTTTACTTGGTAGCCTTTCGTCCGACCAAATCAACGAAAATGTTTGTCTACTCCTTAAAGAAAGAAAATACGTAGCCAATCGAACATGGTATCGAAGAACTTAAATAACAGGCAATTAAATGATTCCTTGAGGAACTGACATGTCGAAAAAGTCGCATGTTTAGGACTTATTGCGTAATTTGCAAGTGGTGTGACAAAACCCCAAGCGGTGATCAAAGAGGCCTACAGTAGTCGATCATCCCACACGGCCAACAAGGAGATCCGTCTTATAATAAGCTCATATCTCCTCACTGAAAAACATGGGGTTTGTCAGTATGGCTAGTTAGCCAATGTGTCTAGGGCATCATCATAGCTGGTCCTTTGACGTAGGTTAATCTCGTGGCACTAAAACCGAGAGGGATTAGAGACTACATGTCAGTTTACCTAATGGCAAAAATCACCAACACAATGAAGAACAAGCGCTCCCGGTCACTTCGATAGAGTTCGGTGATAATTGAACTGTATGTATACTGTTACTGACTTGATGAACTATATATTCATCTGGTTTATTTTGTTAGGTGTCGATGGCATCATTCCAATGCTCCGTCCAGTCCATCGCAACGTGTTAACCAACGAAGGTTCCAATGCGACCTTGACGTGTCTAGGTCGCAGGGTAAACCGCATCGACACCATGGTGTCATGGAAGTTTAATGGCAAGGAAGTGCAAGAAAATAGCAACAAGAAAGCCACTGACATATTTCTGCCAAGAAGACGAGGGAATTTTTCTCTACACATTACAAATGCTTCAGAAAAAGATGTTGGCAAATACACGTGTATCGCATATGTCGCTAACTTTGGTAAACCGGACGTCGCGGAAGCTATCATTGTCTTGAAGCTGTACGAGAGTGGTAAGTAAACGTTTTCAGCGGCCTCGATAATGCGCCATTCATATTCCAATGTAGAGACCAATATGCTTACTCTTACTTTTCGTTTTGTTAATTCTTTGGAGTTAATGATGCAAATTTTAAATGGGCCAAACGATGGTAAAAGACCTGCAAGAGTAGTTCGTTAAATAATGATTCGTGCCATGCCATCACATGGTACGCAATACACGCACACTTTCTTACAAGCGGGACTGGTAACAATAGCTCTTTTGACGCCCAGCAGCTTAACAGCAAGGCGCTTATTGACCGTTCCGAAATTCATCAGGGAACTGGAGCGAGTTTCAAATTTTAACTAATCGATAAACTGACACAACCATATGAAAGATCATGTTGAAATTGGCCATTTGACCAAGTTTGATGCTTCTAGAGACCAAGTTATGGACCTTGAAATGTGGTTCAAAATCCATACAAACGTCTCTAATTTTGAGACAGCGTCCCCCAAAATCATATAAACTCTTAAAAATTTTTATTATTTCCGTGATAGTCTTAAAAATGGCCAAACATAGCGATTTTCATCTCCGCTTCTTTCAAATAGTAGGTGCATGACACGATTTTACAGTTGTCACAAAATTGATAAAAAAATATGGTTTTGGGGGACGCTGTATTAGAAACGTTTGTATGGATTTTGAACCACATTTCAAGGTCCATAACTTGGTCTCTGTTTACCCTAGAAGCATCAAACTTTGTCAAATGACCAATCTCAACATGGTCTTTCATATGGTGGTGTCAGTTTATCGATTAGTTAAAATTTGAAACTCGCCCCAGTTCCCTGATGAATTTCGGAACGGCCAATTCCGCATTTCCCTAGGCACGAATTAGTAAGCAGTGTTTTTACTCTTCCAGGATTGAGTACCAGTTCCGAATGCAAGCTTCCGCCGTGAGTTACCTTCATGTCTATTGTCAATCATAAAACAGTAATCCCATCACTTGTGACCCGGGGAACGTCTTTGGCTTGGCCGGCAGTCTTAGGTGATCATTTAAAGCATTTGGCTAATTCCTTTTTCGTTTAACAAATTTAGTCGAGTGGCCAAGAGGAACATACGCTATACCAATGCCGCACAGTGGATGTCCAGTGTCATCGGAATTCTCTTGGTCAGAGGGTCTCCTTCGACAAGACACAGAGGACTCGAGGCCACTGAACAACTGGTCCAGCTCCTTTCACTTGAAAGGAGAGAAGAGAGACAGCACGATTTCACAACATTTCTGTGTAAAGACAAACAATACAGGGAAAACGCAATGGCCAGCGGGAAAATATTGTATTTACAAAAAAGAAAAGTGTCCATATGGTAAGGCTCCGAAAATGATTTGTACCATTTCCGCATGAGTTTATAAACTGTAATAATCTATGGTCTTATGTGGCCAAGGGCACGAAGAGCGAGATTGAGTGAATGAAAGTGAGTCCCAACAACGATTACTACTACCTAGCCTGTTCCAGGCTCTCGGTAGTTGGGGACGAGCGAAAACTAGCGAGAAAAAAACGAGGGAGGACTAAGGCGAGTAGCGGCGGGAGAGCCTGGAAGACTTTCTTTAACGACCCTCTTCTGGTATAGTAGGAGCTGCTATACCAGAAGAGGGCCGTTAAAGAAAGTCTTACAGGCTCTCCCGCCGCTCCTCGCCTTAGTCCTCCCTCGTTTTTTTCTCGCTCGTTTTCGCTCGTCCCCAACTACCGAGAGCCTGGAACAGGCTAACTACTACCATACCATAGGAGACAAGGGACTGTCTACATTATTACTAACGGGGCCAATTCCACCTCAACAAATTCCCACCACACTAGAACCATATTGCTATTGACCATGATCGTGTGGGGCAGATCCAGGAATCTTTCAGGGGGGGGGGGGGAATCAATGGGGCACGCCCCAAAAATGAACCTAATTGAAAACTGTTGCAGCAGACATACTAGCAGTGCTAGAACTATGTTAGCTAGAAAAAGAATACTAATTATAATAAGGTATCTGTTCATAATTTTCTTTCTTTTCCAAAAGGAGTGGTGGCCAGCCATCCAATCCTCCTCCCTCTAAATCCTCGACTGGGTACAATGTAGGTTACCTTACGAATTTTCCAGATCCGCGTTTATACTGTCACATGGAGAGCGACACTGCGAACCTAGTATCCTGCGTAAGACCTCGGCCCGTGTATGAAACCGAACCACAAGGTCCAGAATCCAGCGCACTATCCATTAGGGGAGGAGGGGTGGCGCAGTGGTGAGAGCGCTCGCCTCCCACCAATGTGTCCCGGGTTCGATTCCCGGACCCTCCTCAAAAACCAACATTTCTAAATTCCAATTCGATCGGGAATTCGAGGGCCACGAGGTTATCAGTTGAACACTGTTGTGTGTCACCCTCGTTAAACAACAACAACAAACAAAGCTGATCCATAATTCCACCTTGCCAACCGAATCTCAAGTAAAGGACCACTTATAATCCCACAACTCAGGTCTAGTAAAGTGCCTAGTAAATGGAAAATTAGCTATAATTTGACAAACTTGCGAGAATTAATATTATTATTTTACTGACAGGATTTCGTGAAGGCTGGATCAAGTGGGACGATGAGGATACGAAAAACGATAACTTTGCCAGCGGAGTCCTACCAGACGGTACTTACAGCAAGGACACTGTTATACATTTCTGCTGTCGGTCAGATGGATCAGCGGAAACACCAATCGAACTTCCCATGCGCGAACCGTTCTACCTTTTGAAACACTCAAGCAGCTGCCAGGCTGCACTGGGCATGCGTGTTACGGAGGAGTGGCTATTCTGGGATTGTGAAGACCGCGAAAACAAAAACTCATTCGATGGAGAGATTCCTCAGTCTTTCATAGCAAAGGACGTTAGACTTTACTTTTGCTACTATATCATGAAGTAAACGCTCGCAGTACATGTTGATTGCACTACCACATTCTGATGAAATGCGCCCGGTGTATAGCAGACCTAGAACTGTAACAATACTTGGGATAACAAAACGTAAAGGCAAACTCGTCCTTACAGGAATGAAATGGCGAAGCTAACGTGAAGAAAAAAAGTAATTAGACCATTTAATAATTAGGTTGAAAAGCTTATGTCCTCAAGTGTAAAGAAACATTACATTATTGAGGTCCTGATGAGAGTGCTGTCAATAGTTAATACCGCTAAAAAAAAAATCGGCGCTTTTCTTGGCTCTCGCGATCAGTAAATTTTAAAAATTACGTTTCTCAACTTTCTCTTTTATTTCCTCTCTCTGTCATGAATTTTTGGTGATGGTCAGCTATCATTTAAAATTTCAGCCAACTTCTCGGTTGTAAGTAGAGATTGCATATTTTAGATCTTAGCCATCTGGAAGAAAACGCGTCTTTTCCAGCTCAGCTGCTGACAGCTATAAAAATGTTGGAAGGAGCCAACTCGGAGGGTCTGGCAGGGACTGCTGAAATCTTAGTTTTCAATTAGAAAAATGCTTACCGTATGGTTACCATATCTACACCCTTACAAGCAAAGGTCTTTATATATAGTATTTAAGTTAAATGTATACATTTATTAGTAACGTAAGGTAAGTGATTAGTAATGGGACTTTTTATCACTCCATTAATATAATATTTCACTGTAATTAACTAAGAAAGCTTTTTGTTGAATAAACATTTGAAAAATGTACTGAAATTTAGTAAGAAGTAGGATAACCTGGCTGAGAACGATTTCTAGTTGGGATGCCTTTCCATCGCAGGCATTCCTCCAGCTTTTGTATAAGCCCTTCCCTAACTCCACCCCCCCCCCCTCCAAAAATAAAAGACAATCCACTCTTCCAAAACCTTTACAGACAACAAGAAGCTATTTCTCAGAAGGAAATAGTATTTCGTTTCCGAAAAAAGATGAGAAAGGTGGCTGGGGTTTTGATATCTTGCGCATGAGAGGTCCCGGGGTGAGGGGGATTTGTGCTAATGCGCCGCTTTGTGCTGCACTGATCCGCTCGTCCAGGCGAGGTGTAGTACAGAACCTATTAATTTAAGTTGACTACATATATATCAATTATTACAGTTAACACCCTTTGAAATGCAGCTAGGGGCACTCCCCGTCTTATATCGGCTTCTTAGGTATGTCCAGCCTCAAAGGGTGTGTTTTTTTTAAACACATTTTGGTCAGAAATAGACCTCCGATTTTGGTCTTAAGTTAAAGGCATTCAAAATACCTTAAACATCATTCTGAACTAAGGAACTATAAGGCCCTCCACAGACTAGGGATTTAGTTGTCGACAACTAATAATTTGGGGTTTAGTTGTCGACAACTTGCGTCACAGACTACACTTTCTAGTTGTCGGTAACTTTTAGTTGTCGATCACAACTAGTTGTCGACAACTAAATCCCTAGTCTGTGGAGGGCCTAAGGCAGGTCTGAAACAGGGTATTAAGTTAAAGGTCATGTCATAAATAGGGTAGAAAAATCGCAGATTTTGGTCTTAAATAGGGGAAGTGCTTCGAGAAGCGGGCCTCACAGCAAATACAAATATAGCAAAGAGGCAATCAAGATATTATTTTGTCTCCACTTCACACAGTAGCGAAACCTGCCGGGAACCAACACGAGGTGTACATGTATACAATCCATTATACCATATACAATCCATACACAATCCTCGTATAAAACAAAACCTTACACACTCAATATAGGGTATAGGGCACTGACATCTCAACTCTAACAAGACAAGATTAAAAGAGCTGGGCAACCGTTTACAAAGATACTACTTCGGTTAGACGGAGGCCAGAAAAAACCTGCCCAAAAAACCTCTTTTGGGGAAAAATACGACAGGAAATCTGGGTAGGAACCATAACCCAAACTCTATGCAGTTAGCAGCCCATCCTACGAGGCTTTACAATTCACACCAAATAAAACTATAAAGAAACTTGGCATCAGCCAAAGGTCGACGGTTGGTTCCGAAGGCCTAGATGGCTACAACGTGTTATACTCCCTCTTAAATACCACTGCGTCATTACCCTAATGCCCAGGCCTTGTCGTATCACGTGCCGACAAAATATTTATTTCTACCTAATTCGCAGGCTCAATCGTTAGAAATACCATTTTGCTGAACATGTTGACCTTACAAGCGTTACTCTGATAACATTCATACTTACTATGTCAATAAATCACTCTGAAACGGAAAACAGTACCATTTCTTTGTTGCTTCCATCGGCTTAAAATATCGCATTGGCCGACAAATCGCGTGTTGTGGTAGATAGATAGAAAGATAGATAGATAGTTTATTAATAACCGATTTGCAACTAAAAGTTGAATTATACGATTATTTACAAAAAATCGAATATTGATAATTACATCAAAAGGACTATAAGTGATTTAAAACAGCAAAAAAAAAACTATTATTATATTATATTATAAAAAAACTACTAAAACCGTTCAAGCCTTAAGGGCGTTAAAGGTAATAAAACTAGTTCGAAACCTGTTCGTCTTAAAAGCTGGCTTAAACTTCCGCATATTTCTTAGGTTAAAGGTACATGTGTTGCGAGCAGGAAGAAGTTCACGTAGCTTGTTCTGTTCATTCTGTAAAACATTCTTAAATAGTTTATCAACTAGTTCTTGGCGGCGCTCAGAAAGTTTAGTAAGGCCTGCATGATGCAACCAAGGCCTCGTTATATGAG
This sequence comes from Micromussa lordhowensis, assembly GCA_964020085.1. Classification (NCBI taxonomy): domain Eukaryota; kingdom Metazoa; phylum Cnidaria; class Anthozoa; order Scleractinia; family Lobophylliidae; genus Micromussa; species Micromussa lordhowensis. The sequence goes on along the minus strand of OZ026601.1, from coordinate 5,296,997 downwards.
CAAAGAGGAAAAATGATGCGCATAGCCCGCTTTTGTACTCCTTCAAGTTCGTTGGAGAGGTACACGGGGAGGCCGTCATGAAAGACAGGACAAGCGTATTCTGTGATCGGACGAATACAGGTGCAGAAAAACTGGACTAACTCGCGGGTACCAAGACCGGAGTGTTTAAGCTGAGATAAGCTATACAAGCGCTTTTTGGCTTTCTTAATAATGGAGTCAATATGACAATTCCATTTCAAATCGTTGGAGATGTTAAGGCCCAGTATTTTGGCACTAGTAACTAAATCAATATGCATGCCATTAACAACTTCTGGATCGAAAGAAGTAAGGTTGTTAGTGCTAAAGTTTATAAGCAGTTCTTTGCATTTTGTCTCGTTTAGTTGAAACTTATCCTCGGTCGCGCGTCTTGCTAGGGTGTCAACAGCAGCTTGAATGAAACTGTCTTTATTCTTGCTTATCGTCTCCGAAATAGTGGTATCATCAACATACTTCCACAGAGCAGTGCCAGGAACATCCAGCTCGTTGATCATGATAATAAACAGCCACGGCCCTAGCTTTGTACCTTGAGGAACCCCCGCTGGGACCGCGCCCCATTCTGAAAAGCAGTCGTGGCCGAGTTTGACACGCTGTTTGCGCGAGGTAAGAAAGTCGGTAATCCATGAGATGACAGCATCAGGGATGTTAAAAGTACCCAGCTTCCTGACCAAAATCCGGTGGTCGATGAGGTCAAAAGCTTTTTTGAAATCAAAGAGAATCACCCTTACAGACGCCCCATTACCGTCGGTAGCACTGTACCAGGCATGAGTCATACTTATTAGGGCTTCAGTGGTACTTGAACCGGGAACAGTGCCAAACTGCCGAGGGTCGACCTTAGCGAGTACAGCTGGTTTAACATAACGATCAACCAAAAAGTCCTCAGCCAACTTGGAAAGGACAGGAGTGAGTGAAATTGGTCTCAAGTGTTTGTTAACGTCATAAACAGGGGTCTGCTTAGGAACAGGGGCAACGTTGGCCAACTTCCAGGACTGGGGCAGACGAGCCTCCAAGTATGAACAATTAAGAATATCAGTAACCACTGGGGCCAATAAGTCCGCGTTCTCTTTCAAAAGCCAGGCGGGCACGCCGTCAGGCTCAGAGGCTTTGGCAGGATTAAGGGCGATGAGCTTCTTTAGGACACAGAACTCAGAAACCGTTGGCGTGTCGGTGTATTGCACGGCAACCGAAATTCCAGGATCCAATGGAGTAAAAGAGTTCATTGGTGCAAGAAAAGCATTGTTAATGACGTTAGCGAGCGCCGTACAACTAGGATCAGGCCCTGAGTCAACGTGCTTCAAGACAGAGGTCGGATCTATGCGCGTAGCTGATTGCATCCCGCCAAGTGACTTAACTTCTTTCCACCACCTATGCGGTGGTGTCTCTACCTCGAAAATGTATTTCCTTTTCATTATCGCTATCCGACTAGAGATCCAGTTTGTAGTTTCTTGCCTAATATAACAACGAGAAGCGATAGTTTGAATTGTAATTCCCCATTTTCGTACGAGGCAACAATGTCGTTGCGATGCACCGTGTTTTGGCGGGAATTTTCCAAGAAAGTGTCGCCGTCAGACTGAAGACAGCTTTTCCGGCGCTGGGAAAAATTAAATTATACCTCTTACGTATCGAAAATGTCAAAACGATACACAGCGTTGTAAATTATTAATGATCAAACCTCTTGCGTGTTCTGAAAAATCAACACCTACCTTATCAATAGCATTCATTTGAAATATTCTTATCGAGTCTTATCTGTTAAGGTGTTTTTCTCGCTTTCATTCATCATTCGTACTAACATGCAAATCAAAACACACCACGGGTAAACGTCTGTACAATTCCCAGAGGAAAGCTCTTTAGAAATACACTTAACATGTCGTAAGTGCAGGAAATTAAAAATAATTTTCGTAAAGCAGCACAAGTTTCGTTCGTAACTACATATTTACGAAACGAAGTAACATTTACACAGACACGAAAAACGAAAAGTGTACTTTTTCTTGCAGCGAGAAAATAGACCAAAATAGAAATTAATATCTCCTCAAGAGAGATTTCTTATCAGTTCAGTCTTATTCATATGCTATTGTGAGATACTGCCAAGCTCTACAGGGGTAAAAACACCCAAACGAATAGTTAATCTTAACTTGCAGTTGACCCCAGACCGCCATGTCGAGTTAGATCCTATGTTTGTATCTTTTCGGGATAAATTCCGCTTATTAAAGACAATAAGGATTTATAGAAAAAGGCTGCCAAGAAGGTTTTAGGTTTTTTCTTAACATTATACCAAGGTTTAAGGATCAATTACTACGATTCTCACTGACATTTTGATTTCATTATCTTTTTCTCGTCCTTATGAGGTCCAAAGCAATAGCAAGGGACATAATCAAGGAAAAATAAAACAGCGTGTCTTTTTTGTTTCTTGACAGCTTTCTCATTTCTGAAAGCCTACTACGTGAAGGAGAAATTGTAAGAAAAGGCGTACATCTGGTGTTTGTTAGGTTAGTTGCTAGAAGCGATTTCCAGTTTATTTAAGGTTAATTTAACCAGATAAACCAAATATAATATTCAGTGTACCTCAAGCTCACTTTATCGACCTTTTTGGTAAAGCTGTTTTTTTTTCAATTCGATAGGTTACCAGGAGTCACAGCTTATCTGCTTGGTTGTTATCCAATGGAAAATGCCCATTTTATTGACAGTGCTTCACTAAAAAGCCGGGCCTTTGTTTTGCTTTTTCAATTCAGAATCATTTGCATCAGAGTTAAGCGAAAGCTTAACAAAGGTGTGAGAAGCTATAGGTTGGCAAAGATTCGACGAAAACGTTTCTTTTTTCTCAGTCGGTTTTAAAGCTGAACAAACGACTCATCGACAAAGAAATGTTTCGAGGAATCGATTGGAATCGAAAATTTGTAGATTTATGGTCAATCTTCATCGACAAGACTAGTTCGAAACAAAACAGGTAAGCTTAAGAGGGATTTTTTTTTAAAATGGGTCCAGTGACAATTGCTGTTGAATTTGTGTCGAAAGGTGTTTATATATTCTATGTATATCGCACTATTTGAAGCTGTCAAAAGCTCATTTTTGTTCTATTTTCTGTTTAGATTGAGACTAAATTAAAATCTGGTTTCGTGTGTAGTACTTGTAAATCGTCTTGTAAACGGAATTTACAGTTAAACTTTCCTTGATAGGGATTTGCGGTATTTCAGGAAACTTTTCATCTCACAAATCCCAATATTCATAAGTTCTAAACAGAGTTAGAAACACTATAATTGCGTTCTAAAAGCAGATAAATAATGTCGGCTGGTCAAGGTAACTATTACTTCCCTGACTTCCTTGAGTTTGGTAGAAAAAATATGGAGATATTGAGACAAAAAAACCTCTGAAGCATATTTTCGAAACTCGCGGCTTTTGGGCAGTGAGTGAAAAGGTGATGTTTTTTCATCAAGGTCACTCAAAATTTGTTTTCTTCATTATTTAATTTCGGGTCATTGCTTTTGCTCTATTCAGTGAAACAAGGCACATTTTCTCTTAATTGACAAACAAGAATCTTTGACTGGTTGCAAAACCTTACTTGTTGCGATAAATTAAACCAAAAATAAAAATTATAGAATCCCAGCTTGACTTTGGAACATGTTTCCCAAAACGAATTTATGTTCTTTTACAAAGGAAGAAAACTTGGGAATTTTAGTTGAAATTGAGTAGCATTACCAAGATAGTTTGCAGCCGACAGATTTACGGAATCCAATATTGCGTACAACTGATTAGCGAAATATATTTTGTAGTGCTAATTTTACAGTTTTTTTAAACAGTTTTAAGAGCTTTTTACAGTGTGTCGAAAGAATATCAAGGACGTGATGTCTCTTAATTCGTACGTACGTGTGCATCTTTTCTATCCTCGGCCGTGGATATTGCTCGAGCGAGCCAATGCAGAAAGTTTTAATTATTGCGCATCGAAGGCTAGATAACATATAATTCACAGTTTTCAAAATTCGCACATTTTGATTAATGCAATAACTACTGTTAAGAGAATAGACAGAATGTCCCGCTGCCTGGCTCTCTATCTTCCCGTTCCATCTAACTGTGAGCGAAGACTGTTTTAATTCTTTTTGCAAAATCATATAACAAGTTACAACTTTCAGCTTTTTATATTGCCGTCGGAATCGGTATCAAACTTAACCACTTGTTTCTCCCTGATTTATACTGTGGAAATTTAGAATAGGAACTCTACTATCTTTATAGATGTTCGTCAACTATGAAACTCAGTTTCACAGCAGTCTTGTACCTGAAAAAAACCATGACCGCATCTTTTACATTATTTAATATAGCATCACACGAAATAGGACTTACTTTTTTTCCATCAAAATAGCGCGACTTGACAGCCGTGTATAATGAAATAATATCACTTTAGTTGACAGATATATTACAAGTTGTTCGTCCCATCGTGGATCGTCTTTTTCAACATCAGATGGCTGAGTTCGGAGAATACTGGTTTGGTCCGCATTGGCAATGTTATGAGACACTCTGTCGAGTGTAGCAGAAAGCCCTTTTGAAAAGTTTGATAAAGAGCAGTATATAACAGTGACAATGAACATCAGTGTAATTTGCAACATCTCCAACGAAATTGTAAACACAACAGGAAACATAATCAACAATACGCAGGACATGCCATTAGGACAAGGGAACCATCTTCCCCTCGTGCTTCTGGGCGTCCTCTCCTGTCTCATCGTCTCCGCCAACTTACTAGTAATTGCATTGGTATACAAAAATACGCAGCTGCGAACAATAACTAACTTATGTTTGGCATGCCTAGCGCTGTCTGATCTTTTATCAGGTCTTGTTGCCATTCCTTTGATATTTGCCTGCAATCTTTCACCCATGCCAGATGGAATAGCCTCATGCATCGCCATGGATCTCGCATCAAGGTTTATCGCCATTTCGACCATATTGCATCTCCTCATTGTCACATTTGAACGCTATGTCATGATAATTTACCCAATGCATTACTACCGGATTGTAACCAAAAGTAGAATGGCGGCCTCAATGGTCTTTATTTGGATCTTTTCTCTAGCTGTATCACTTATACAGCTGATTTGGATCAGTTTTGGTTCCACCGAAACTGCTAACGAACAGCACAGTGACGTGATCTACAGTTACAGCTGCTTTGCAGGGCTCGTGGTGCTTCCTTTAATACTCCTTGCAGTCGCCTACAGCCGCATATTCCTAATTTTGCGATCTCAGCTGAAGCGGATACGTCGGCAAGCGACTCATATAAGAACCTCAAGGGGAGCCAGACAAAAACGGGGCCAAAAGCGCGCGGTGACCATTCTCGGGTCAATGATCCTCGTCTTTATTTTGGGTTGGTGCTCGTACTTTCTGAGCTCGATTCTTTTCGACGAGAATTTACTGATGCATCTTCCATCAGCCGTGAATGTGACTCTCCTTTTTCTGAGGTATAGCACATCTCTTCTCAATCCTCTCTTGTACACTTTGTTTAAGGAGGATTTTAGAAACGTTTTAAGATCATACGTTTTCAAAAATCCACAGAATCACTTAGACGAAGTTCCTTTAAGCAGCAACGCTTGTTGAGCTGCAGGATTTGGGTAACGTGAAAATTGTCTCCCTTCATATCAAGCTCGCTAGACGCGCTATACAGTAGGGGACATAGGAATATGACAAATATTAGCGTATACGGGAACTGAAGGAGATATTGTGAGGAACAATTAAAGTTATGTAACTGAGTGTTTCTTCGTAGCTCTGTAATGTGGTCGTTGCCAATTGAACTCAAGGAAGGATCCTCTCTTGTTGAACTTTATTTACAGTCAGTTGTACAAGAACTAAGCCTATTCTCCTGTTGTCCAGTGGGATTACTACCATTCCCTGCATGAAAACCATCGGTTAACTTTTTCTTAGCATCAAGTAAAAGTTGATAATTATAACAGCTTAGAGTGGTTTTCAATTGAGTGTCGTAAAAACAAAACCAAACGAATTACTTACCATCAGTAGAGTTCTCCGCCTATCTCAAACCGTAGTAAAACCAAACCCAAATCCAAAACCAAAGCAATTGCCTGATAACTTTCGACACTCAATTGAAAACCGCTCTATCAACCATCGCTTGAATCTAGAGAAGACATATGTAGCTCGCTTTTTTTGTGGGATGTGGGGGGGGGGGGGGGGGGAGGGAGGTTCCGGTACTTTTATCGAACTGCGGATAACAAATTATATTGAGAACAATGACATAAAGAGAATAATCACTTTACTTTGAAATTACAGATTACAACATCTTCCGCTAGTTTTAATGTAACTTTAAATAAAGCATGTGTACATTATGTGATATACATGCACTAAATACATTAATATATCAAAACTCAGTGGATCAAAATGCTTTTTTTTGGTCTCTCGGGTAATGAATTTATTACAACATTAAAACGTGCTTTATAGGCAGAGTACATACTTTACATTGCATTCCATTTGTTTGTAACTTACTCCATATTTCAACCAGATCTTATTTATAAATAACGTGGGTTTCCTTGAAGGATTGTGGAGTCGCGGTGGCCTCATGGTTAGTGCGCTCGACTCCGGAGCCGGGGACACTGTGTTGTGTTCTTGGGCAAGACACTTTACTCTCACAGTGCCTCTCTCCACCCAGGAGTAGAATTGGATACCAGTGAATTGAATGCTGGGAGTTACCCTGCGATGGACTAGCATCCCATCCAGGGGGGAGAAGAAATACTCCTAGTCGCTTCGTGCTACAGAAACCGCGATAAGCTCCGGTCTGATGGTTCACTTGGCTCATGTATGCAGACTTAATCTGTTTTTTTTTTTACCTTCCTTGACGATTATAAATCATTCTTTATGGTCATTCAAACGTACATAGGTCAGTGGAGCCGCATTACGCCAGCGCAGAACAAGTGACCACTTCGTTCGAACTTAGCAACTGTTTGGACTTTTAAGAAAGGTAAGGAAAAAGTTAAGTGTGTTTTAGGAACCCTGGTGGCCAACTAGCCTGGCCCTTTTCTCCGGTTGCCGTTGAAGTATGACTAGAAGCTTGCACTCCCCTTGGATATAATGCTAGTCATCCTGATACAAGGAGAGAGAGATATTATCTGACAGGGAAATTAAGTGTCTTGTCCAAGAATACGACACAATGACTCATTCCAGTGTTTGAACACATTCCGTGACATAATCAATTCGTACCTTACCAGATTATCGTCAGTGATAGCTATTTTATGAGAATTTTTTATGCAGTGAAACACTTTGAAATCCAGTCTTACATTTGTAATTCTTGGGATGCATTCTAGCTTAAAAGGGATAGCGAGGAAAGGCTGGTGGGTAAAGAAAACCAGAGAAGAAAATCAAACTAAATTTTACTTACTCATGTTATCAAAAGCTATTGGTTGCTCGGGTTTACTGGCTTTGACAATTCTTTGTTTTTTAGGACTTGGTTAAAAAAGAGTAAGCATTAATTCCCAGCAAAGTGAAAGCACGTAAAATTATGTACAACAAATCCAGTAATTTTAAGTTAGCAATATTTATTTAAATTAATTTATGAATGCAAAATTCGTATCGACTTCTGGACTTCAGTGATAATTCTATCTGGCAATGTCCTTAGGAAAGTTATTTATGTACTAGATTTGATTCTAACCCAGGCTCCACAGTCTTTCCAATTGAAGGTCAAGGCGACCTTCCCAGACTTAGTACTTTTGATATTCTTTAAAGGAGTCGCCTGGGACTGAATCACGTGGTAAACCTTTTTTATCCTGTTTCCACCCTCGGAGTAATGAAAACTTACTCTCTTTTTCCAAAATTTGTATTTGCTCATATCTGGGCGCATTGTGACATCTGGCACTGTCTGCAAATTAAAAACAGAGCTAACGGTAATAAACGTGAAGCTAAAATGATCACAAACAAGTGGCGTTAACAATGGGTGCCGGTTGGGCTCGTGCATCCGCAAGGTTCTACAGGCCATTCATAATGATGTACACATCCACGTCCTCCTTCGAACATCTAGTACAAAAACCCATTCTAAATTGAAACTCGAACTGGAAACAGCGGACTAACAGTCAATCAATGTGCCATTGCCATTGCATTTTTAATTATATGTTTCCACCATTTTGATAACTTAGGATTTGACGCTAGAAAATCCGGAGTCTTCCTCAGTTGCACGGCATCATTTATATCACAAGATCAGCTGTGATTGGTGCATTGCAATTGGTGCATTGCGGCCAAGGCTACATCGGGGAAACATGGAAACCTATACAGGAGTGGATCAAGGAAAACGACGATGGAGATATACGGTTCACCCGTACCCAGACCTCCGCAGTTTGTGAACACGGCCACGAGACCGGCCACTATCTTATCTGGAACGAGGTCAAGTTTGTTGATCGAGATTCCCACTACACACACGTAGAGTCAAGGAAGTTATCCACATAAGACTCCACCCTAATAACATTAACAGGGATAGTGGAATTGAAATTCCTGAAGCATGGATGCTCACGATCAAAAAACACAACAACAGGAGAACGGTACAACAGCGCACCACTGAGGGAAGACCTACTCGCCGGAACAACAAGAGGATGCACCAATCACAGCCGACCTTGTGTTACAAACGATGCCGTGTAATCAGTCGACCTCATCAACTGAAGAAGACTAGCAGTAAGCAGTCGAAACGTCGCGACCTACAACATCTCAAGTGACTAGATCGTGAGACAAACGATAACACACCTTATTATGAGAATGAAGCCAACAACCTGCTTACCTTCACAACTAAGCTTCCATCTTCAACGGCCAGGATATAGTTGGGCCTCCCAGCAGGATGTATCGTGAACTGATTGATCATTGAATCATTTTCATGTTTCAATATGAAGGCTGTTTATGAAAATGACGCATTAGCATGGATATATACATAAATAGAAAGAGACACCGATAAAAACAAACATACAGACCTACACCCAGACATAGTTACAGAGGCAGCAACAGAAAGACAGAGTGAAACATACCCAAACACGGAGATGGGCATTGGGAGATCGAACGACACTGAACTATATAGAAACCGAGAGACAAAATTACATGCAGGCAGCCAATAAAAAGACCTTAAGGCGGGGGTAAACATGAATAGGTGTGAAATTTGAAGTGATATAAAAAAGGAAATAGTTAGGATTAAGATCGATGGGTTGGAAACACTACCAGACAGTTGACCCCCGCAAAAGAGAGCCCCAGGTTGCTAGGGGACTGTTTGGTATCCGTCTACTAATTCTTCACTTCAAATTTCAATTTCCCAAATCCATCAAATATATCTTCAACATTTCATATTTTCCTCAATTTAACCTATCCTTTGAGAAAAAATATCTCTTTCCCAAAATGCCCAAAAATCACCCAAAAATTTACACAAAACCGCCAAACAGTGGTTAATGAGATAAGCAGAGAGATTTAGTGTCGCTTGAAACGTGACTGAGATATTGGCAGAAAGGCCGTGTTAAGCAACCTCAAAACAGCCTTCACGTTTACCCCCGCCTTAAGACAGACCGGCAGACAGACAGACAGCCAGACAGACAGACGTGACAGAGAGACAAACTGTAATTAGTGACCGCCAGGGCGGAAGTATACAGGAAAGCAAAAGAGGAAACTTCTTTCTTTTTTCCTTCATGAGAAGGTTTCGACGCTATAGAACCACTATTAACATTCTGTAAAGCGCTCAGATCACTTACTTGTGCCAAGTTCTGTTATAAATCCAGTAAACGAAAGGTCGAAGGCTTTCCTGTGTTCGTCCCACTCAACTTTCAGGAATCTGTCCGCTTTATCCAATCTCTTAAACGATTCGAGTGTGGAAGTATTTTCCTTTGCACTACACCAGTGGACGACGCACTGTAAGATGAGCATACGGGCCTGAAGCAAGAAAGCTGAATCAGTGTTTAGAGAATGCGTAAGCGATTCTTTTTGGAACAAGCCAATGCCAGTTACACTGACGCTGGCATATATCATGAAGCATTCCGCCGCTACGTATTCATGCTTCAAGAAATAGACAACATCTGAGAACTCTAAACCTTTGGGATCGACATAGCGAACTAAAGATCGGCGATCATGGTTGTAAGATTAACAAGCGCAGCTCTAAAATAAAATCTTTGGCATTTAACATAACTTCGATTGGATAACCTATCTGACAAGTTGCGAAAACTGAGAAAAAATGGGTTTATACTGCAAGTGTTTTTAACCACTAGCTTCAACATAATTGCACCACAGCTCGCGAGCAAAGGTATTTGATCACATCAGTGAGTCTAGCTAGAGGAGCATGATGTGGGACATAGTTACAGATGGCCCGTTGTGAAAAATATCCCTGTTTGCCAAGTTTTTGCTGTATATCCAACCCAAGTTTGGTACGATGCAAAGTAAATAAAAGCAAAAACGTCTCCGGCTCTATTACAAAACAAGCCGGAACTGCTGCGTGATTCTTCATTGAGGAATTTTCTTCATTTCGAGGCGTTTTTCTCTTCTTGCCACTGGATAATTTTTGACGATAGAAACTTAAATATTTGATTGAATCTGAAAGGAAAGAGTGGCATCACCGACAACGCAGCACATCTTGAAAAATGTAGATTGTCTTTTTCGTCCTTATTCGGCCGGGAGCCGAATCTTCTTTGGAAGATCGAAGAGCCTTCGTCAGTAATCCGTCTCAATCTTGTTAAATGTTAACCATCCGTATTAAGTTTTGGCTGAATACTGACTGTCTGTTGTTTTTATACTCATTCAAGTTATTATTTTCTGATTTTCTCCGCTTTGACTACCTTTTTTTTACTTCCTGAGAAGGACTTGAACACGGACATAGCTAAGGCTTCTACAAAAAATTCCTGCAGTTTTAGTCTATAGAACTAGTTAAAAGAGAGACGGAATCCCTCAAGAAATAAAAATGCTGCAAAGTTCGCTTTGAGACAAGTATAACTGTTATTTGGTGGGAAGAAAATCTAAAATAACTTCCTCTACAGACTTACCAATATTGATAGTCTAGCCATCAGTATTCCTCGTGGATTGTTAAGTTGAGCCGTACAATATTGATTTGATGTCTCATTCGGGATCTTATATGGGCTCTCATATTTATGGACAAATAGAAGTGCTGAGCATTTCGAAACTGCTAACAGGGACTTTCCCTGTTCTGAATATATCTAATTACATTAGGCGTAACCATCCAGTGCTAAGTAAGTTTCCATTCAGTTGGGGTTGAAGGTTGCCTCGCCTCGTAGGAAGACTGTTTTTGAAAAGAAGCGGTTGTCAGCACCTGAAAGTTCTAAACTTTAAGATTGCTCAAAACCCGGGGTGTTCCATGAAATTTTATTTTCACAATTTCCCTTGAGAGAGTGTATCGATTTGAAGTAAATTTACAAGTGATTTACCTTTTGGCTACTTAAGGGCTTTAAAACTCGATTTTTAACCACAACACACAAATTTCAGCCCATTATTACGCAATGATTGACGTCATTGGCGCTCTATTTCCGGGTTAGAGTATTTTAGCCTGTTGTTAGTATCGAAAGCGTAGATTTTGAATCAAACCCAAGTGGAATCCTACGTAAGAATCGATTTTTAATCATAGCAAACAAATTAAAACGGTCCATCAGTGCCCAACATGCGCGAATATATGAATCAAAGATTTTTTTGCAAATTACCCTGTTTGTTTTAAATATCGAAAGCATAGATCTTGAATCAAAGCCAAAAAGAACATTTCGAAGTTATTTTAAATAGGTTTGACAGGCTTTAGAAACTTGAAGAAGATAATATGTTTATATTGCGTGACTGGGAACTGAGCCACGAATCTACTTGAGAGACGCGAACAGTATATTAACAACCAAACAAGTCAAATCGCGGAGTCAACCGGACGCAGTCACAAGCGAGGGAAATTGGTTGTCAACGGTCATTATCGCCGTTTAGGCTAGGTAATATAAGCGTATTTACGTGAGTTCAAGCGGCGACAATAGTATCTGTAGACCGTTTCTTTTTTGATACTACTTAAAATATGCGAATTGTCTCATGCATAATCAAAACCTTAGTGCAAAATTATTACGCTGTCGAAAGTCAAAACCGGAAAATTTCAAGAGGGATTTTTTTTACTAATAACTTTTTCAGTTAGTGTCAGAAATACCGGAAAAATCTCGTATCAGCTTCTGTTACTAAACTATAACTGACTAGTGTTTGAGTTCTAGGTTTTGTGGCTTTTAGCAACAACATAGTGGGCATTAATAGTATTTACAAAAACACAATGCATTTTGCCTCAGATGACTAATGAAGCCAACACAGAGCGCTAAGGTATTCGGTCACAGCTTTTAAAAAATATCCAAGTCGATAACATTATTATTGGAGTATCTGTTCTAGTGCAGCGGTGTTTACCGGAGAACATCCTGTCTCTTTCCTCCTTGTTAGAGATTAAATATAATGTGAATAAAATCGATCTTCCTACACAGGCTCAGTTACAGTTCACTTAATACTGATACTTAACCGGCATTAAAATGTTCTAACTCAAATATGACGACCAAGCCGCAATGAGGGTTCTTCCACATCCGGTGTCAAGCCAGGTAAAGCAATCATCTGCGTATACTATTTGTGTATACTGTTGTGTAACTGCCTTCAAAGACACTTGGAAGACATGGGGAGATGCCACGGTATGTGTGCCTATGATTTTGAGAGCTCGTTCAATTTCTAAGCGAAAAGCAAGCAACCTGTCTGCATCCTCGATCAGTTCTTATTTTAAGTAGAGCCGGAATGAAGGAAGCAGCGAAGGAAAACTCTTTTGAAGTGACCTCGAAGACGAGCTGGGATTACTTAAACGATTGCGCTACCTTCTTGTGTTTACGAAACGTTTTTCTTTCTTTTGCTTGTTTCGATATTTATTATTTTGAGTACTCTTTGCAGGAGTTTAAGAATAATCGACAATAGCATCACGAGAATGTGAAACATTATGATGAGTCACGCTTTTAGTCCGCTCGGGTGTAGCCCCGATATCGCTTGAGTGATACAACATCCTGTTCCGTCACTCAGCTAATAAAGGTAAGGGTTTTCACCGCGGAAAACGCCGATCATATGTAACAAAAAAACGTTTGACAAAATTCCCGCCTGCTCAAATTATCATGTTATTGATTTGCGAGAATAGGGTTAATTTCTTGGATTGGTCAGGCTTTGAGATGGTTAGTATCACTAGACAAAATGTTTACCCTGAAAACCAGAGCTCTCCGCTTATTTGTTCTTTTATATGTATTATTGTTCACTATACATCTTTGTCTAATTGTTTCTTGTAACTGATATGTCATGTTAATTGTTTGTAGGTGTCAGTGAGCCTATGCTAAATTATATTTCTCTTTTCTTTTTAATTAATGTACTTTCTGTGAACACTGTTAATTAAAGTTATGGTTTCTGTAAATAGTACAAAACAATAAAATCTGAAAAAAATATGAACATTAATTATAAGTGCAAACACAAAAGTGATTGGAAGAGAACACTTAAGTTCTCCAAAGTATCGATAAGAGTTTGTGTTGCTGACAATCCCGGAAGTAGCGTGAACCCGGAAGAGGGTTAAAAAAACTTCTGTTCATGTAAACATTAAAGTCCAAAGAAAACTCAACAAACAGAATGAATTCGTAGGAGCTGCATACGAACCTTGTACTTTATGTTGCAGTCTTGTTCTTATATATAATAAGTCGGTTAATCAGTGATGTGAGTTTACTTCCGTTCATCTTACGAGCGTACCGTGCCTGTTTGGGTTTGATGCGAGAAGCTGTGGGAACCATAGGTAACCCAGGCTCACTGTGTGTGACACGTGACATAATATAGGAAAATATAGAGAACATATGAGGTGAAGTTTAGGTCTGAAAATTTGCTAGAAAATGGAAATAAAAATCGATGAAACTTACAATGTGGCGAGTTGTTGTTGTCCTTAATACGTACACGTAGTTTTGGGGAAAAGGAGTCTTCATCATCTTTCCTTCATAGTAAAATGGCAAGGTAGGAGACTGAAGCCAAAGTCGGGTTCCGATCGACTCAAAAGAAGCACGATTTTGTTCGCGAAAATCGAGTCCAGTCGCTAAATAACAACACGCCAGGCTTGTGGAACATGAATTTCTCTAAACCACGAATCCCCTGAAGCATCTCCAGCTAGCAACGCGAGGCCACCAGGCTCCGTAGAACTTGTACGTTGACCTACTAAAATGGCGACCGTTAGCCGTTGCCCTGACCACTGGGACAGTTCAAATATGGCGCTGAGCTCGGGGTGCCTGGTGACGAGTACAATCAGTCCCCGTGTAGGGAAGGGAGGCCCAGATTGCTCGAAGACAACACGCACCGTCCGACTACACCCTCGGGAATATTGGCCAGCTTCCAATCTTGCCCAGGCGCCAATCACGCCGAGAAAGAGCCTGCTTAAAAATTCCCGTTAAAATGTCGTTATCGAGGCCTTTAAAAAGGTCTATCGATGACAACAATGTCTTGTCTCCCTTCCCTACACGGGGACTGATTGTACTCGTCACCAGGCGCCCCGAGCTCAGCGCCATATTTGAACTGTGCCAGTGGTCAGGGCAACGGCTAACGGTCGCCATTTTAGTAGGTCAACGTACAAGTTCTACGGAGCCTGGTGGCCTCGCGTTGCTAGCTGGAGATGCTTCAGGGGATTCGTGGTTTAGAGAAATTCATGTTCCACAAGCCTGGCGTGTTTATTTAGCGACTGGACTCGATTTTCGCGAAATAAATCGTGCTTCTTTTGAGTCGATCGGAACCCGACTTTGGCTTCAGTCTCCTACCTTGCCATTTTACTATGAAGGAAAGATGATGAAGACTCCTTTTCCCCAAAACTACGTGTACGTATTAAGGACAACAACTCGCCACATGGTAAGTTTCATCGATTTTTATTTCCATTTTCTAGCAAATTTTCAGACCTAAACTTCACCTCATATGTTCTCTATATTTTCCTATATTATGTCACTTGTCACACAGTGAGCCTGGGTTACCTATGTGGGAACCTGAGCAAAACGCAGAGCAAATAAAAGCCAACAGAGTTTGGCAATCAGAACGGGATCTTAATAATTTATCGCGGCTACCCAAACAGGCAAATTAGTTACTATCACGCAATCATAACGACAACGAATAATCTAATTGTTTTAGTATAAATCTACTTTTAAACCCTCCTCACAGACACCTCGAAAACGCAACGAAGCGGCGTCATTTCCTTAACAAGCACATTGCTACGCTAGTCTCTAGTCACTATCTATGGGTTTACTGGCGCAATAAACCACGCGGGATGTTGCGAGAACACGAGAAAAACTCTTGTAAATCACGAGCCGTTAGGCGGCGAGTGATTTACAAACCTTTCGAGTGTTCTCCCAATATCCCAAGTCTATTGCTTTTATGAAATAATTTATGGAAAACGTTTGTCAAAGAGAGGAAAATTTATTGTACTTTCGTGATCAAGTTGCTTATTCTCATCAAATCATGAGATGATGGGAGAAACTACGGCACAGCGACTGAAAGACTCAGCGCCGGACGGCCAAGTGCAGAGCAAAGCGACGAAAAACTTTCACGCTAAAAACGTTTAAAAAGGAAAGGAAAAGGTTATCGGTGAAAGCCCGAAAGTATATTAAATAATTCAAAAGTATTTTGACGGGGAAATGCTGCGATTAGTGTTATTTGATTGGTGATATTTGATAATCTTGACTGATTTCCGTGACTGAGTTTTCCTCAAACACAAATCCAAAATGACCGGTAATTGTTGCTTTCTTAAATTTCTCCGGCGTAGTGTGGACGGAAAAAATGATGCGTTTTCAGAGTGAAACCTACGTTTTCAATTTCCTTTGGCGAAGCGAAAACGGGGCTTAAACAGCTGACATAATGTAAGTAATGGTAAGAGGACTGAGTGGAGTCCAATTCGGTCTGTAATCGTACAAGTGATAACATAATCGGACGACCACGCAGCGGGAGATCTGAGCGGGAGATCTGATTTGTTTATCGCGAGTACCCTGTCACGAGTATGATTACAGACCGAATTGGAATCATAAAAACTACAATTTCCGAGAAAAAAAGAATAGCCAAGTTATGAAAGAATGGGAAAATTTGCATTAAAATACTGACAAAGGAGAAGTGAATTGTTTCATGTCACTCTGAAATTGAGATTGGTTGATTTAAACTACAACTTTGAATCTGATTGGTTGATTTAAAACTACAACTTTAAATTTGATTGGCTTATTGAACTGTCCGATAACAAACTGTCTAATAACAAACTGTCCGATAACAACTTGGCAAGTGAATTAGTGGAAAATATAGGAGTTTTTTAAACCAATTACAATCGAGGAAATTGTAATTTTCATGATTAAGACAGCATTGCCGTGTACGAATGATATTTGTTGCATTATATTGCACTCTTAGTTTAGTGTTTAAACACGGAGCGAGCCTATAAATGGAGGCTGAGGGGCTCAGCCCGTCCATCACAAATTGGAATACTCTGCTTTGATTGGCTTATTCACCAAGGCGTGTCGTACTCCCGCGAGATTCGCACGAAGTAATATTTGAGGCGACCGCACAAGGGAAGCGGGTTTTTCGTTTGTTTGCTTTGTTTGTAAAAAGGTCAGCGGAAACAACACGAAGAATAGCATCTACAGAAGAAGAATTTAGACAGGTATCGTACTTCATATACATGCATTTTAACTTCTTATTTTTGTTGTTTCACTTGTGAAAGCATATCGATTGTTTTCGAGTTGTTTACTCAACGTAACTGCCGTGTTTTAGCCAACAAAGTGCAAACCGCTGACCTTTTATAGGCTCGCTCCGTGTTTAAATAACCTATTTTTCAAAAAACGGTTAAATACGGTACTAGTTTAAATGTTATTATTAAGAATAAGAAAAAAGAAATATTAGTAACAATAAATTAGTTCTACGTGCCACCATAGTTTAAAGAGGGTAACGTGGCAAAGTTCAGACTTTGTTTTATAGGTGGTTATACTAGGTGGTTATGTATGCTCATACAACTAAGCAATAGAAGCATTACGATTACATAATTAATGTATAGACCTAGTCAGTGAGCATAGCAAAAAATGTTCAAGGTCAAGGGCCTACCAACATAGATCTCAGCCTGCTTGTTTGCTTATTTGATGTTTACCGGGCTTCCTAAAGGTACTGGCAAACGAGGACACATTCATGTTGCGGACACATTGTTGCTCATGATGTTTCTTGGGCGTGCAAACGCGTGGGACACAAAATGAATGTTGTGTTTCCATGCTGCGCAAACTGGGAAACATTTCCTGGGCATCATCGCGCGCGCAATGCAAACTTGATCAATTGGTCACGCAACAAAGATGGCGGCGGAAGACAGAGCTGCTGCTGCGTGTATTGTAATTGCGTTGTGGATAGAGGAAGACGATGAAAGAAGAGCAAGAGGCCCCGACAGAGATTGGATTAAGAGAAGAAGAGAGGAAGGAACGATTCAAAATTGGACTATGTGACATTTCAAGCTCTCGTAGAAAACATCAGCCACAAAATCACCAAGAGAACCACCATGATGAGAAAGGCCATTTCCGCCTCGGAGGTAAACAAGTAAAGCCCAGAAAGCACTGGAATCTAGGCAACATTGTTTCCATGTTGCGCAAACTGGGAAACATTTGTTGCGGGCACAAAATGTTTCTGACCAAAATCAGAAACATTTTTTGTGTCCCGGACACAAAATTTGTGTCCGCAACAAATGTTGCGCGCACGGGCCAACGGGGAAACATTTGTGTCGGCAACAATGTGTCCGCAACAATGTGTCCTCGTTTGCCAGTACCTTTTAACGTACCATTCCTCTCTATTAACTATGGTGCCATAGCATTTGTATTTATCATCCAAGAAATAGAAACGTTTCCCTCAAGAGAGCTTAAGCAAGCCAACGAGAATGTCACCAGACAAAAGGTTTGATGAGTAGAGCAATGGGTGTGCACGTGCGCTATAACTTTTGTTCATTTCGTAGCCGTCTTTGGTTAAAAAAAAAACGAGAGATGACCAAGTTCGGTGTCTTTTGAAGAACTTGAGCCACGATGGCTAATTTCTCGTATTATCTTCTGGAGTTGATCACTAGTGTAAATCACAGTTTTATCTTTAGTTTGCGTGGGTTTTAGACCACTCGGCAAACTGAACAGATTAAGGTAATTGCGAAATTCAAAGGTAAAATATAAATTATTTTCTTTCTAGGCGTCATCCTTGGCATCGTCATTGCTTATGCTCTCCACTGATGGTGGAAGTCAACGCGGAAAGCTTCAGAACAACGAAGAAACATGTAGGAAAAACATTTTTTGGGGGAAAAACGTTCTACCTTGTAACGTTTTTCCGTTGTGACGCTATTGTGGAGTCCAGGTAAGGAAAAAGATAGGGAGTATATAAGGTTGATTTTATAGGGGGGACCATATCTATTTGTAATGGATGTATCGGGGATTCGAAGAGCTCCCGATGGCGCTCGTTTTCCTTTTCCTCGTTCATTGTTGTTTCCTCCGTGTTTGAATAAATCATCAGAGCTGATGCTCCAGGATTTTAAATTTCGCGGCACACGACTGTTTAAGTGAATACGTTAATTGTAAACCTTAACAACCATTGTTATGCATGCGAGTGATAAGAACAAAGGCAGCTGGCTGGAGCAAGAAGCGCCATTTTCGAACGAAATTGAAATGGTTGTTTTGAAACTTAAATGGAAAGTGGTTCTTGCCCACCAATTTTCGAAGTTAAGGCGGGTTTTAAGAGACAAAAATGCGATCTTTTATTAGCCGTTGACCACTTTTTGGAAGCGTATTCTAGGTTCAAGAATCTTTCGAAATCGGCTTCCATACAAAAATTAGCTCTTTTCTGTTGATTTTCATATGCAAATCCTTACACTTGATAAAACTTCTTCGTTTTTGTCTATTATTGTAGATACATCCTTCCTCTTCAAAAAGCCGTCGGCCGAAGTGGTGGTTAGCAGTTTTGTGATGTCATACGAGCACTTTTGCTCTGCCCACTCGGTCGATTGGAGCCCTTTCTTCTCTTATTCTGGGGTTTTCAAAGCGCGCTCGCTTTCAAATTTGCCGCTTCAGTGATTATGAATAATTAATGATGTCCACTCATTCTGCCCGATGATTTGAAATGATTTCTTATCAAACATTTGAAAAGACTGGACACGTGGCAGTGTAGACGGAGGTTTTGTGTTTCCCTGTGATGCCTGACTATTAAATTAAACTAAGGTGGGGATGACTAATCAGGTTTAAGATTAAGATTCTCCTTTATCAAAATTTATTGGTTGGAATTTATCGTGACCTTTTACAAATCCGTCCATCTACGCCGTTTTCCGGGCATGTTGTTAAGACGAAATAACTCCCTGCGCGAATTTTTTTTATATGAAATAATTTTAGATTTAGAACGTCATTGTTGTTTAACCGTATTTATTAATAAAAACCTAATGACGGCAAATTGTTCACGAAAATATTATGGTACTCAAGTGTTTCCAGCCCTTTAGGTGGTTTCCATCCGCTGTACAATCATTCACGATTCGCACTTCACCTTTTTATATGGCGTCGGTCGCGTGCTTCGCCGGATGGCGATCAAATGCGTTTGACCTGGGCGAAGATCTTCACGTGTAAGAAAACGCGTTTCAATTACTGGTCTTTAAACGCGATTAAGAAGCTTTCGAGATGTGGAGCAGGCTGGTTATTCATTATTACTCATAAACATGAGATTAAATTAAGGTTCTTTTTTTCAGAATTACTTCTTACCCGTCTTCCTCATTATCAACCTCAGCTGACACTTGCCTGGCCGTTGATTATTCTGAATATAACGATGAAACTCCATCCGATAGTTGTGCATTGCGACATCCCTCCAAAAGGCTGCCATGACGGGAAGAGATCTGAGAGATCAGCTTTCATTGAAAAACTCACTCGTGCAAATTAATTCCAAATTGAACTCGAAACCGTATGATTACCTATAGAGTGTCACGCAATAAAAAATAAAATAAAAACTATGCAACGGACAAAGTCAAAAAATTGTGATGTTGTAGACGATACATAAAGAAGACAGTTCTCCAAGTTTAAGCTATGTGCGTTGTCCCAAAGCTGAGATATTCGTCGAAATGTTCCGCACAAAATTACAAAGCGTAGTATGGAGCCGCCATGTTGGAGGACCTCTTTACTCCTCCAACATGGCGGCCAGTAAATAGTGTAAACATCTGGAACTTACTTTGGCTCTCTAGTCAACTGATTATCTAAACCGAACCAAAAAATATTTACAAAAACACTTTTCCTGATACTTAAACTCCTAAAATGGACGAAAATCACGAGATAAGTGTATATTTTTCGACAAAAGCGAGCTTCGCATTATGTCACGCACCGCCATAACTTCGAAATTCAAAATGTTATGGTTTCCAAACGAAGGATGCTATTGAGCTGGAAAGTTGTAAACAGAGCTAAATTTGGAACCTCTTAAGCCTGATGAGGATAAAACATTTAGTGGCTCTTTAGTTTTGGATTTGAGAATTTGATGACGTCACCCGCACACACTCTATACGTCTAAAAGTGATTCTGCGGAAACTGACGCCGCCAAGCGACCTCTTCAAAGTGGCATGGACTTTGACACTATGATATATCTGTCTGCAAAACCTTGCTTGTTGTTGAAAAATGTTGATTTTAGCAATAGACAGAGGTTGTAAGTCGGCTACTGAAATCATGTATTTAAGGTATATATAGAGTAGAATCCCGACTTGTCGAACCTCCAGGGGAAACGCAAATTGGTTCGAGAAATCGGGGGTAAAATTACAGTGTTTGACTGAGGAGAGGGAACGACTTTTGGTTCGAGTTATCGGGAGGTTCGAAAAAATGAGGGTTCGAGAAATCGGGATTACACTGTATTTTAAAGTGACGGCATCGAACGCACTTTCATAACCTTTGATTATCACTGGTTTATGTAGCTTTTCCATGTTCTAGCATTGTTGATTATGTACTTATGTCGAAGAGGTTTTCACTCTCGAATTCCAACCAATTTCTCATTCACAAGCTTTTACGTGCCTCTCAGAATTCCCCATGGAGTCAGATGTTTAAACGTTACAAAACCTGCTGTTTCCGGTCGACAACATATCGTGACATATCTCCTTTAAAATATTATTGTAACTAAATATTTTTGTATATCATGAACTAAAGCTTTAGAACGATCAGTCAGAAGATAAACGACTGACACTTGCTATGTTATCAGTCGCTTATCTGTTTTCGCATTCAAGGCAAATCGTAAACGCAGGTGCTACGTTGATCGGCCGAGCAGGTCATTTTTCTTCAAACTAAAGCTTCTCTCATTTTTAGACGACGATGGTGAATGAAGTCAACAACGATGAAACAAGGGTACCGATGAATTTATTTTTCGTAGTGTTTCGCTTGTTTATTTTACTGCCGAACTCGATGAGCTTACTATTAAAACCACGGCTGCATACGCGCATGCAAACGAACAGTTGTGTCTATGTTCTAATGTTTTAGTCCTTTATTTTGTAGTCCTTGATATTCACCTCTGAAAATTATACTAAAACTGTTATTCGCCTCAGCTGTAATGACAAGTATTTCGCGTCTTTGGACAAGGCTTGTTTTATCATAAATGCTATTCGTTTCGAATCACAACTTAGTTAATGTGTCAACTGACTTAAATTGCTTTGTCGGTTGTCGTCAGTAGTTTTCATAGAGTCTTCGCCGCACATTTGAATTTCAGTATTCACCGACAGGATACAGTGCCTTCGAAGAGGCGTTGTCCAGAAAGCCATCATGCGGCCGGATGTTAATTTAAGCGCTTCAGTTTACGCTGGTACGGGACGATAATTCGTTATCTGCTCTGTTTTCGCCCGTCTTCCTCGGTGTTTCTGTTAGTAAACCGATTTGCCCCTTTCATCAGGTCTCAGGCAGGAAGTCTCATAGTTACCAACGCGCCGAACACAATAAAACATTCTGCTCAGTTGGAATTTTCCGTGACCTTTTACAAATCCGTTCGTTTGATGAGCTCTACGGCGTCATAACAAACAGAAGCCGACATTGCTCTCGGCATTACGCATATTGTTATATAAATTAACCCTAGTTTAAGAACATCATTGTTATTTCACCGTTAATTATTTATAAAAACTGATAACGGCCAATTGTCCACAAAACTATTATGGTACTTAAGTGTTTCCAGTCCGTTATGTGATTTCCATGTATGCATCCGTTGTACAATCATACATTCGCACCGCTCGAAGTTTTATTGTAACACTTCAACTTGGTTACATGGCGGGAAAATGAAAAGTTCAGTCACGTGCTTCGCCGGATGGTGAACAAATGTTTTTGGCTTTACTGCTCTTAAAATGACAAAAAAAATGGTAGCCTAGAATAAATAAAGGTTGTTTCGTCTTCCTCAGTATCAGCTTCAGCTGATAACTTTTGCCTTGCCTTTGATCCGGTAAGTGTATTATGACATCGCTATTAAAACACAGCTATACTTTAAAAAGCACCATACTAAATCATCTAGTTTCTTCACATTCTAGTAATGTTGATTACTTATATAGAAGACGTTTTCACTCTGGAATTTTACCAACCAATTGCTCTTTCGCCGAATTGGTAATACGAAACTTGATCATTTTTTTGACACGTATGCGACCGTCATATTTCCTTAAAAAAAGTTATACAACGATCGGTCAGAAGACAAGTGAGCGTGGACAACCTCTGAGAAATATGTTTTGATTAACAGTGTCATCGGTTCATTCATTTGTTAACGATTCATTATATATAACAGCAGGTCAGCCACATTAAAATTTATCCATTTCGAAAAGTTCACTTTTCGTCAACCCATTGTACCAACATTCGGTCAGCTTCTTATCTTTGATTGGACAGTGTTAATACCCTAAAAGAAATGTTTACCATAAACCCCAAAGTCAGTAAAAATGTAATTTCTCCAGTATAGTAGTCTGCGCAACAGAGTGCAGGATGTCCTTAATTTCCCATAGGGAGCCTCTGCGGGGAGAGAGTACCCGACAGTTTTAGACAGTCAAAAGAATAATAATATGAAGTCGAGTTTTCTTGCCGCTACACTCTTTTGACAAGAGCAGGAAGTCGGTTTTTTATACGTTTTGTATTGAAGGCAATCAGGAGAGTTAAAAATAAACAAACAGCGGAAGATGTTATTATTTTAAAACTGGAACCGAAAGATACCTTTTTCCTTTTACAAAGCCACACCCATAGGCTGACCTGTTTTTTAGCTAATGCCCAATTCTGGAGCAGGAAATGTTGTCAAATGCCCGACAAAGGAGTGATTTAAGAAGGAATCATTGACCTACAAAGTGAATCATTTGTGACTTGTGCTGACCACAGTTCCTGAACACGGAAAGAGCAAGAAAGAAACGCCTAGAAAGACATGGAATCAGTGTGCTTTGCGCCCCTTTTCTTTGCAGTGTTGTTGTTGATTTCAGGTGAGAAACAAGACAGTTAGTGGCCGGACGATTGAAGCGACTGAATAAGTTACAGTCTGTATTAAATGTTGGTGCGCGTAACGAGATGGAAATCGCAGCTAGCGTAGGGTCGATTTTTAAACAAGATTTCTGTTTTCTAGTAGTTTTGGCTAACGTGAGGTTCTTGAGTTCAAGTTGTTGTTTCTGCAATTTATCCCGTCTGAAATAGGCAACTTTTATCACTGGATATTTACTATGATCTGATGTGAAATAGGTTATTTTGACTACGAGGTCCACCGAGGTCTACATGGCACTCAGAAGGGTGTTTAGAATTTCAATTTCAAAGTTATTTTAAGGACGACGTTTCGTCGCGTAAACTGTTGTATATATAATCTCGTTTTATTTCCGATTCAAAAACCGGTTAAATTAAATCACCTTCGCTAACCGTTATCATATAAGATATATTACGTCAAGTCTGGGTCACACCAATGCTATTCGTTAACTTAGTTAATGTGCCGTCTGAGTTAAGTTCCTTTGTCGATTGCCTTCAGTAGGCGAATAAAGGGGGCAAGTTTCTAAAGAAACTGTGGTGCTGCGTCGGTGGGAGTTATGCCGTCAGTAGAGTTCGTGAGTTTTCGCAACACATAATTTCTGAATATACCGTTATTGAACTTCGAGCTAAAATATAAACAGAGTTCTAAGTAGGGTGTGAAGGTTTGATGTAGTGTCTAACAGGAAACGTTGATTAGAAAGTCATGTTTCTTAGCGTTAATGTTTCCGCTCCATTTCGATTCAGGCTAATTGTTTAAAATGGCAAGTGCTCTGTTCTCGGTATATCTGTCGGGAAACCAATTTTCCTCTTTCACAAGAGCTTGGATTGATGGTTCAGGCAGGAAGTTCGTAGATTGACTGAATCAGTAATGGTCGACATTGCTGCACAGGCCGGTGGGCACATCATCACGTCAGGCCAGGCTTTGCAGATAATTTCCCTTCGAGCAACAAGTGAAAAGTTGAGCGATAATCATTGTTGCTTTAGTGTTTCTGTTAGTGTTAGACCTGCTCTCGGAACGGTTTTCGGTACGCTAGTAGGCTGACATATTTTCTTACAAATATAACTAAGATCATAAAACAAAGTTACAGAACGATCAGTCAAAATGTAAGCGACTGTGAACAACCTCTGAGCAATATGGTTTTGTTATTTTCATCAGCTTAGTCATCTGTGAAGAATTCATTCTAAATCCAGGTCAGCCTTATTTAAAAGAAAATTATGACCGTTCTGAAATATTTTCGTCAACCTACTGTTCCTAGATACCCTGGAGGAAATACCAAAGAATCCCAAAGCACACAGTGCAATTTCTCCAGTAAAATGTCTACATTGAAAAATACACAGGATGCTTCACTCTTTCAGAAACAGGATGTCTTAAAGTGCTACTATGATCAAATTTTTATCCCTTGATTTTTTTGGTTAATCAAATAGAATTCTATGAATGATTAAAAACGCCTTTTACCGTTTACAAATATCTGCATTGATTCAGGAGATATTTAAGTTTGAAAAATGAGTAACATATGCAAATGAGATTACTGATGACGTCATATACTCAACCAAATATTACATGAAGTATATAAATAGCGCTATCTCGGTCAATTTGCAGCAGAAACCATTGAAACTTGGTAGGCTAATAGTTCTAAATGAAACACATCCACAGCTATAACAATTTCCGTTCCCATGGCAACCCACTCTTTTCCAGTCCCCTCTAGCCTGATATCAATATTTTAGTGATTTTAAAGTGCCACTAACCCCCCCAATTTTTTTCTTTTATTAAAATCTACTAGTTTCCCTGATTTCATCAGCGAAAACATTATCTCGATTGATAAAATCCTTGCGTTTCTACAGGCGTTTGAACCCGTAATTTCTATGTTCACGACCGCGCAAAGTGGGATCTGGGTCGGGCTACTAGTGACGTCACTTCGGGAACCGAGCTGAAACACTCAAGAGACTTTCGACTGAGCTCAGAAGGCTGTCAAAACATTTTTGGGTTATTTGTGATTCATATTTTATCGAAACCGAACAAGATTTTCACGTGAAAGAAATGTATTATCTAGCATTACAATTTGCAGTCTAGCTACGATTTGGACGACTGCGATGTACATTTCTTTTTTTCATTTCGAAGTGCGGGTCGCCAGCGGAGATTCTCGCGTTGTCAGTAATTTTTGCCAGGATCAGGATCGACAATTTGCCGGTCCATTTGGGCTACAACGGTACATGTAATGGCAGTAGAGTTAGCTTACAACTCTTAAAGGATTACAAAGATGTCAATGGACACAAAGAGTCGGTAAGTTGGCTTTAAGGAAGTGTCAAAACATTTTTAGATTCACACACTAATTCACACACTAATTTCCCCCGAGATACAAGTGAAAATACGATGCAGTCGTGGTCCACTTCCGCCTACTTCGCCAGGTCAATGATTGAAAACAGTTTTAACATGAGAGATAAGAAGAGATGTCGGCAAACAATATCCAAAGGCGAGGTAAATTTTCGCTTCATTACTGTCGCGCGACCATAGTATATGCATAGCCAATTCCCGTGTAATGTTAAACGAACACAAGCTATACAAATTTGCATATTTCGTACCACTAAATCATGGCAAGTCCTTCGTTAGGATATTGAAAAGAGGTTCAGTATGGTATGATTAAAATATGAACACATTTCTACTTCACTGACGCTTATTTTGAATGAAATGTCCATTTTACGTACGCAAATAACCTGGGAGTTCTTGACTTTTAGTTGCGTTTCGATTGACTGACAATCGCATATGCGCGCATGAATTCTTCTTTCAGCACGACGAACTCTGTCGGTAGCTCTAGAGTCGAATCTCAATCGTTTGATTCATTTTTCTCACATAGTTATAAATGCTTGATCCATTCTAAGTTTGAAATTTAGATATATTTTGTTCCCCAAAGATGAAGCTCAAAGAACGAAAGAATTCTGTATTCAAGTATGGCTATTGAGATACACGGTCGGATTACGGCTTCCGGTGTGCGTGTAATCCACAAATACATACATGTAGCTAGTTCACCAGTTGAGGCTCAACAATCTTAATCGCTTCGTTGTACATGTAGGACACAGATTTCGTTTACTATTCGTTTAAAGATGTGTCTATTTCGAGTAAAAAAAACCTATGCGTTTAGTTTACCGTGTGATTTCATGTGATTGACTGGAGGATCGATTGCTTGCACTTGGAATAGCGGTTCGCCCCATGTAAGGTAATCCAAGAGAGTCTTGGATTCCAGATTCCACATCCATGGATTCCGGATTCCATAAGTGGCTGGATTCCAAATTTCAAAATTCTATTTTTCCTTTGTACTTTGTTTTCACAAAAAAAGCTTGTTCTTTTTTACCCGAAGTATACATTGTCTTACATAAAATATAAGTATAAAATATAATGCTTGGCCTTACCCGAGAGGAATGTGAATATAGGAGTGGTTTCTGAAGTCCACTGAGTCCACATCGTTGAAGAAATACTAACGAGGAAGGGCTATTCTAATTTTAATACTAACAATAGCGTCAACAATAACAAAAGAGGTACACATTGCCAAAATCAGTGCTTTTCAGGTTCAAACATAATTCGTCCCCGAATTGTTTAATTGGCACACAGAAATGTAAAACTTCAGTTACAGCTTATCAACAAATAGCGTGAAGATAGTCCAATTACTATACTGCCAGCTACACAGGCAACGGAAAACGTTTATCTAAGAATAAACCGTGTCGTTCTCCGTCCTGATAAACTAACTCCCGGCAGTCTTATCGGGAGGGATACTTCTCCCTCATCCTCTGCAGTTGGTGGTGCAGTTGCATTCTCATTGTCATCATCGTCACCATAGTCCCCATTAGCAATTCGACAGAGCCTGTTATCCTCCTCTGATGTTAAAATGATGTCTGAGTACTCGGGTTAGAATGCACTTGGGGGAATTCCCATTACAGACATCACCGGAGGCGTATGTTAGTGAATCACTTGTCTGGTTTAGCCACTTTAGGGATACTCTTTGCAGCACAAAATTTCCACCATTCACTTCTATTTGCACATCCTCCAGAAGAACTGCAGAAAGGCGAGAACTCTCTTCTACGGTTGTGTCCTGTGGCTTAGTACTCCCACACGGCAAACATGTAAAACAGTTTTTGAGAATTTTTAATTAATTTTCTGTCTAGACTGATGTTTTTTTAACCGTGTTTAAATAAAGGTATCATTCATTTATTTATTCTTACTGCCAATATGTCGTCTTTCTGATAAATGGTTTGCACCCGTACAGCGGTACTCCGCAGTGCCACGCTATCATCCACAACTTGACAGGCTGTTGTTACGTCTTCGCTTTCCTCTAACGAGGCTGTGATGGTAGTGGGACACATACTAAGGGCATGAGGAAGGGTGTCAGTTAGCTCTTTCGTTTTTGAGCGGACATTTTCCTGTCTTACGCCTCTTCCATACTCCCCAGCAAGTTCTCTCATCACAGTTTCCCGCCTTGTGTCTTCTTCTTTGCTACCTGTTCCTTCAGTGATTGCTGACTGCTTCTTTGGTCGCCTCTTGATGTTTGGGGGTTCACCTTTGATAATTTTCTCCGGATAAAATCAATTGGGCCCAGTGAGCAGCATATCGTCTTCCACGCAGCGCGCTCTTCTGTAAGCGTAGTTAGCCACTGTAGGCATCTCGTGGTCTGCTTGCATTCCTTTGAAATAGCATTCCACACCCAAAGTTGTCATACTTTCGAAACAGATCCTTTCCAGGAGGTGACTATGCTCGATCTCCGTTAGCGTGCTTGTAAGGCTGGTCAGCGATTCTAGCACTATGAGGGTGCAACGAGGTATGGTCATGTTCGGGACCATTGGTATTCCGCTTGCCCAGGGCTTCCTTTTCGCGGTTAGAGAGAAATGCAACCAACTCCTCGACACATTTCACATGATCTTCAAATGTACGTGGTAGGTCTTCTTCTTTGGCTTTCTTGTCGAGTCGGCACACGTTTGCGTATTGGGCCATCTTACTTTGCAGGGGGATCAGTCCCTTTACTGACTTTAACATTCTTGCTGCTTTGTTGCCGGTATCACATACGAAAACAGTGTTTCGATATACGCATAAAGCAGTAGGCTTGTTCCATCGACTTGGCCTGCAGTTTCTCCACACACTTTTGTTAGCGTTTCTGTACCCCCAAGCATCTCTTCTTCCTTTAAGCTGAAAAGTGCGCGTTCTTTGCTGGAGGACAAGAACACGGTTCCACCATCTGTCACTGCAATACCCACGAGGCCTGGAATATTCGAAATTGTTCTCAGTTTGAATCGTCCTCTCACTTGACAAAGATGAATACATGAACCATTCCCGTCTCCTACTAACAGGTATTGCCCGTCACGTGTTAAAGCTAATGAGGTTAATAAACTAGAAATAGCTCAATCACAACAAAACAATTCATTTAACTGCTCGACGCAGTCAGTTTCCTCCTCGTCTACAACACCAGAAATTGAAAAAGTCTTGCCAAGACGAACGTCTGACACAAACAGTTCAACGCTATCCTTTGTAGACGCACATAATTATGGCAAATGATGACACCAGATCCGGTTAATTACCTTCAGTAATAAGGGAAAGATCGTGTACATGGACGTTACGGATACGTCTAACGGCGCAGTCTTCTTCCTCACTTTGGCTTTCTTCGGCGTCCCCTTGTACAATCTGGGAAGCGTGACAGAAAAGCGTTCGCAAATTGACTACTCTAATTCTTCCGTTTCCTTGGTCACAAACGTACAACTTCCCGCTCTCTTTCACCGCAAAGCCGGGCTCACCACCACCAGCGATTAATGTGGCATTTGCTGGTCAACCATGAATACTGCACGGAGACGTCTATCGGTAATAAACAGCCTGCTGTGCTTTGGGGAGAATGCAAATCCTACCGGGTAGCTTAAAAGAAAGACCCCATTCTTTTTCCAGTGCTTTTCAAGCAATTTCCGGAGCTCTACGGTGAAGTAAATTCGATAATTTACTTTGGATTCACTTTGGTATGTTCGTTTCATTGATCAAATGCTCTATTTAATTAGAATTTTTGTAAAAGGTATGGAAACGCTGTCACCTTCGAATATAATTTTGATCACAGAAGCGCTTCAGTAAGTGTTCGCACAACCACCGCTTGTTGAGCGGAAACACGAATAGAACAAACCACGACAACTCCACAGACCTTGAACTTTTCTTTTCTTTCTCCACTTTTCTCTCTTTCTTTCTTGGACTCCTGTACATAAATTTTTAAGATAGTTAGCTCATAATTCTGATCATGATAGAAACAGACAGATATAGCTGCTCGAGGTTTTTTAGATTTCTGATTGACACGTTCTGATCTCTTCAAAACCACGCCGCCAAAACATTTCCATCACAAAGTCACAAACACAGAATTTATAGACGTACGTACCTTTCCGGCTCATACTTTTTTCTTGTGCTTCCCCATGCTGGCAAAGATTGATAACGATCGATTGATAACAAAATTCAAAGTGATCTCTCGAGAACTCTGATTTCGACTGATTGAATCTGGACTGAATGAAAAAGACACCACTTGGACACCACGTGCAACATGCGATTCGATTCTTTGAGTGACACTAATGACATGTGGCTGAAAGAAGCCAGTAACTGCAACCACCGCGACTACTGATACTACGGCCAAGAATAAGGATACTTTATATTATTATTCTTTGAAGTTACCTGAAATCCAAAAATTAGTTCCAATTGCGCCCAAAGAGGAAAAGAATCTAAACCCTCGACTCCAAAAGTGCAACGGGGAAAAAGGTCGAAAGGCCCGGTCAAAAGGGTGTCTGATAAAGACCGATAATATATATATACAGTAATGTGTAATGGGATTCTGTCACGTCATTTTTGATACCCGATACAATGACAAGGGATGTTCCTGCCAGTGAAACAGGCGTCAACGGTGTTGCGCGTCCTCGCGACATGAAATTTTCACGCAACAGTCGCTAAAGGGAAAGAACCTGGAACCATCACAACACCGTGACACTGGATTCCAGCAACCTGGATTCTGGATTACAAGTATGGCTGGATTACGGATCCCATTAGCTAGATTCCGGATTCCAAAGCCGTGGATTCCGGATTCCACAGACCAAAATTACCTGGACTCCGGATTCCGGATTACCTTACATGGGGCGAAGCGGTGTTTAGATAATTGCTAATTTCCCATTAAATTTTCTCTATAGATGTGAGATACTTTTAGCCAAAAGTTTGCTTTATATATTATACTTACCCAAATTTCGCCGTTAATTAACGGCTAAATACCTGAACAATATTAAGCGAGGGTATAAATTTCGCCGTTAATTAACGGCTAAATACCTGAACAATATTAAGCAAGTGTATAAATTTCGCCGTTAATTAACGGCTAAATACCTGAACAATATCAAGCAAGGGTATAAATTTCGCCGTTAATTAATGGCTAAATACCCGAAAATAAAAAAAACTGTGCCTATAAATTTCGCCGTGAATTAAACGCTAAGAACCGTAACAAAATAAAACCTGAGTATAAATTTCGCCGTTAATTAAGGGCTAAATACCGGAACATAATAAAACCTGAGTAAAAATTTCGCCGTTAACTAACGGCTAAAAACAGAACAAATATATCTCTTGAGTGTAAATTTCGCCGTTAATTAACGACGAAATTTCCCGGCGAGAACTCCTTATATTTTCTTATAAGAAGACACCGCTGATGGGGCCACCGGCCATAAATACAGCCAATGGTCACATTCTGAATTCCCAACCTTCTTTATAACATTTTTTTAATAATTTTCCCCGTTAGTACAGCCACTTGGACCAAATATCCATTGCTAATTGACTAAACAAAACTAATTTAAGACAAGTACTTCAGTTGAACCTCCTGTAAGCGACCACCCACAATGTAAAGCTTAGGTGGTCGCTTACAAGAGCTTAGACCATATTGGGTCGGAATTTTGCCTCATGTTAGCATTCGGTAACTGAAGAAACTTAACCCATGTTTTAAATATCTTATTCCTGTGAACGGTCTGTGAACGGTAAATTTCGAGAAAAATGTGAACTACCCACTGAGAAATTTCCGCCCATTTACTACCCAGGGGTGCGATAATGCTACAACGCCTTAGAATCCCATTTTTGCTCTGTTATCTGTCAAGTGGTCGCTTACAGGAAGGTAAAAACAAAAGAAATTTTTGCGGGCGACCAGCGGAGCCCGCAATCCTAATCTCAACATTGGTTTCAAACGCATGCGCGGCAGTTATATAGCCTTGCAGTGACTCGAATTTAGCAAAAAAAGTCGTCCTTCCAAATATTTGTCCCTAGGGACACTAAGAACCAATGAAATGAAAGGACGTAATTTTAGCACAGGCGCTTTGACCACGCGAGACAAACACGAAGCAGCAGTAATTTGAGCACAGGCGTTCTGACCGCTAGAAACCAACACCAAGCAGAAGACAATTCTCACCAAAGCATAGCTGTTTCACCTTCCATAGTCAATGATCTTTAATGTAGTTGAAGGGTCAAATAATATGTAAATTTCGCCGTCTTGATGCTAACAATGTCAAGAATCACGTGCAGTTCATGCAGAAGTGGCGGTCCATAAATTGGAATGCACACAACACAATTTTATCACGTGGACGACGTCTATTTCGTCGAAGAATCACGTGCAGCTCATGCATAGCTGGCGCGCCGTCCAATCAAAATCGAGCGTGTGAACTTGTGATCGGAACGTTTCCTGTCCGTGTCTGTTGTTGTCGGGTTACATCAAATGACCTTGACTAAATCAATATGTCCATTTTATAATCAACCGTGTTTTTATTTACAACGTGAAAAAATAACCATTTTGTCAAACGCAACACAAAATAGAACTAGTGTATAATCAAACTGGTGTTACTGTTTCACAAGCTCAGTAAAACCACTCTTAGGTCCCTTTGTCTCGTTTTAGGGAAAACAATCACCCACACTATAGCAAAGATATCAGTGACGTCACGTATTGTTATTAATGTGCCAACCAGAGAACTATTGGCTGGTGAGACAAAGAGCTCTTTTGTTTAACGCTTTGTACATTTAAATAACAAAAACAATGTTTGTAAACAAATATCTTCCCTATGCAACCGTTTATTGCCCTGCAAATATAAATGCCCAAAATGGAAAAAGAACACAACGCCACTGTTTTACAATGAATTCGTTAACCTCCGTGAAACAAATCATGCATAGCCCTCGCCCGCACTTCCTAACCTGTGGTTATTACTAGTTTAACTAATAATTATAAAAGTGGTCGCGGTCGCTTACGAGAAGCTGGTCGCTTAATTGAGGTTCCAAATATAGTGCCGGATTTGATTTGGAAACTTGTCATTTTGGAGAACTGGTCGCTGAGGAGAGGTAGTCATTTACGAGAGGTGGTCGCAACCCTAGGTTCGACTGTATAATTTTTATTCAAAACGCCTTTAACTTGTCTTATAATTGACCTCTGTGATTTTGTGGTTAACTGATCACTAATTGTAACTAATCAAACAACAATTTACATAAAAAAGAAATAAACTTGAAAAACATTAACAACCGCTTAGCTAAATTAAAAAGCGATTAAGTCATCCTGCGTGAAATCAAGTGACACACACATAAATTTGAAATTCATGCTACGCGTCAGCGAGCGAGAGCGGGCAATTCGACAATTTGTTATCGTAAAAAACAAATTGATGTCAGTTTTAAAAGCTATCGCCTCGTGGATCCACACTACTTTGACAATGTTATGACGAAATTCATGATCAATAACTGGACAGACCCATTAAAAACTGATATCAATTTGTTAATTTGACCACATTTCCAAACACCTCGAAGTTCGTTAAGAAATGTGGTCAAACACGGTCTTTCGAGTTTGATATATTACTTCTTGGCTCACTCCTTCCCCTCTCCTACGAGAAAGAAACAGCAAGCATTCCACATGGCTTGCCCTACCCTTCCCCTCCGTTTACCTTCCCAGTCACCCCTCCCCCTTCAGGAAAAGCTACAACGACTAAGGATTACATGCTGGTCCAATCAATTTAACGGCGCCGGTAAATTAGACATCCATCTACATACCCTATAGTGATCCAATTTTAAGCTTTTAGTTAGCGGCGAAACCTGGGCTCACACTCATATATTGCCCTGGTTTTTCGCCGTTACAGCTGTGAAAATAGATCCCCGACACCCTTATGTATTATTCCAAATTTTAGCCGTTAGTTAACGGCGAGAACTGCACCCAGGCTATAATATTATTCCAAATTTTAGCCGTTAGTTAACGGCGAGAATTGGACCCAGGCTATAATATTATTCCAAATTTTAGCCGTTAGTTAACGGCGAGAATTGGACCCAGGCTATAATATTATTCCAAATTTTAGCCGTTAGTTAACGGCGAGAACTGCACCCAGGCTATAATATTATTCCAAATTTTAGCCGTTAGTTAACGGCGAGAATTGGACCCAGGCTATAATATTATTCCAAATTTTTAGCCGTTAGTTAACGGCGAGAATTGGACCCACGCTTTAAGATTGTTCCAAATTTTAGCCGTTAGTTAACGGCGAGAATTGGACCCAGGCTATAATATTATTCCAAATTTTAGCCGTTAGTTAACGGCGAGAACTAGACCCAGGCTATAATATTACTCCAAATTTTAGCCGTTAGTTAACGGCGAGAATTGGAATTGTAAAATAAAGTGCAAATAATTTCTTCAAATGCAGTTAATGGCT
>OZ026601.1:5247834-5252834 GCA_964020085.1 Micromussa lordhowensis | reverse complement strand
AGACTTATCTGTTGACTTATTACCAGAAATTCCAAATTTCACAACTCGGGCCGTCCACACAAACGAATACGGTAGAACTGGAGGACACGATTAAAATCCCTGAGAAAATTCCAAATGTATGGAGGACCTAGATTTTTATAGAGCCATTTCTCCAATCGCATAAACCAATCTGTGACTGAGCAGACATCAACTGCATGTATTTCACAGATATGTTTGACGCGATACGCACAGCATAAATAGCGTGGGCTAAAACTGCATTTCGGATCTGCGGTGTTTCTTTGAGGTATTTATTTACTGGCTTGTTAGCTTTCTTGTGAGTGATACACGTGAATGTCGGGTACAATGATAATATTTTTTCTGTTATTGACGCGAGAAGTGTGTTCATAAACAGCCTTCATATATGAGAATGAGAAGCCCATCATATTTAACTGATAATTAAGATTAGAATTTTAATAGAAATGTCAAATGAACTATGCCCTGAAAGCAAACAAAATAAGTTTCCATTTTTAGTGCAACAATCGCAGTTGACTGCAATATTGGCTAATAAAGTGATCAGTCGGCAACCGCTTAATCTACTGGTCAGCAGAATTACTCCGAAAAAAGTTAACAGTTGATGGAAGGACAAAAAAGTTCACAGATGATGGAAGGAAATCATTTGCATATTTATCCTTTGCATTTCATTTGCATAATATATTCCTGATGCAAATATTCCTGATGCAAATGTTCCTGATGCAGTCCATGCCTACCAAGAAGCGTTGTCCAGAAATTCATGTCTGATGTTTACCCGTTCCAGTTCACGTTGATAAGGAACGATAAATTG
The DNA here is from genome assembly GCA_964020085.1 of Micromussa lordhowensis. NCBI lineage: Eukaryota > Metazoa > Cnidaria > Anthozoa > Scleractinia > Lobophylliidae > Micromussa > Micromussa lordhowensis. Next base: position 5,252,014 of record OZ026601.1, on the reverse strand, counting down.
TTAGCTGCTCTGTTTTCGCCCGTCTTCCTTGGTATATCTGTCAGTAAACCGATTTTTCGCTTTTATTAGGCCTCAGGCAGGAAGTTTGTAGATTTACTGAATTAGTTACGAACCGACATTGCCGAACACAGTTAAACATCCAGGAGGAAATAAGACTTAATTCCAGAAAACATGTCAGTTCTAAAATATTTATCAATTTTCTTTTGTTAGTTTCTAATAGGCCTTATCACGGTTTTCGACGCCATCTTGACGGGTAGGCAAAGCGGTCCGAAATTGCAATGTTTGTATGGGAATTCAATGGCAAATAACTTCTTCTAAAATTGAATTTTTCCCAATTTGTGAATCAAAACGTTAAAATACTAGATAAAAGATTGTATTCACCGAGTTTGAAGGATGTAGCTTCCCTATAAGTCGCTGAACTAATTTTTTTTAATTTTCCATACATTTGTCTGTAAATTTTTTTTCCCGCGAACCGCGTGTAGACGTTTGTCTACCCAGCCAAATTTACAGACAAATGTATTGAAAATTAGAAAAATTAACTGAGCGTCTTCTAATCAAGCTACATCCTTCAAACTTGGTGAATAAAATCTTCTACCAAGTATTTTAACGTTGCGATTCATAAATTGTGTAAAATTCAATTTTGGAAGAAGTTATTTGCTATCGGAATCCCATACAAACACTGTAATTTCTGACCGCTTTGCCTACCCGTCAAGATGGCGTCGAAAACCGTGATAAGGCCTATTATATTCTTAGACAGCGAGCAGTCGTGAGTTTGTTTGACTCACGACAAGTACAAAGATGCTGCTTGCAAACATTTCAAACAGGATGTCTTACAAAGAAAAAATGCACTAGTTTGACCCTTTATGTCAAGAGAACGTTACATATAGAAAGGAAAAGAAGTCAAGCGGAATTCTGGGTGTTCTTGTGCCTTATGCCTTGAGACAACTGATTTTCCCAAGTTATTTATGAGGGTAGTAGTCAAATTTAAGTAATTTCAGCCTTTGTCCTGAGAGTGCTTGCTTTTGTAAAGTGTAAAGAAATCTACTAGTCAGTCGGTCTTAATTGGTACCTTTATCACATCCACATGGATACAAATATTTAATAGTGGTAGTCACTTATTACATGGAGCTATACTTGAGGCAGCGAATTCACTCGAATGCAGAACATACAAAATCATTCAATTTGAAATTGTAATCCTAGTTTAGACTTAAGTTCTACAAGTTTATTCCAATTGTTGAATTTTCCTTAAAAAAAAAAAAACTTTTGTTTTTAACAGATATTACAGCTACCACTCCCGAGATGAAAGCAATTAACAACACTGTTAAGGCAAAAAGAGGTTCTAATGTCACCTTAAAATGTAGTGGTCGTATGCTACATCCTCTTGACACCGAGGTAATATGGAAGTTTAACGGCCACAAAATTAAAGATGACTCCAACAACATTCTGTCGCAAGGTTTAGTAATTTTTTCTCTAGACATTACGAAGGTTTCAGCAAAAGATGTTGGTAAATACACATGTCTTGCCTGGGCTTGTAGCGGCAACCAAAATCTCTCTGATGAAGATTTCATAGAACTATCACTTCGGGAGGAAGGTGAGTTTTACTTCTGTTACATTTATAACAATTTCCTTTTTATTTACACAACAGCTTAACAGGTATTACTTAGTGAAAGCCAGTCTTCGCATGTTTTTTTACCCCAAGACTGAAAATAGAGACAAAAACGTCAAGTCTTTGAACATAAATAAAATGAAATCAAGCTCTTCAGTAAGGAAGTTATAATCAGAAAAAATCGTGTCGTTCTTTGAAAGCCTTTTTTTTTAATTTTTAAATGCCACAAGACTCATACATCACAATCCTTATTACAATATCTAAATTAACACTGCAATACTGACACTACACAAAAAAGTATTACTAAACTAGTTGCAAAAATCAAAACTAATCAATCAAAGCAAAATCACATAGTTTGTTACAAAGGGGCATTCACTAGATATAGAAAAACAGATAAATAAATTGGATTTACTTAACATATAACCTTAATTCCCCAGCCCCTCCTACATCCTTTCTCACTGGAAACAAAACAGAAAAAGATGATTACGACATTTGAAGAGCCGCCCACTTTTCTTTGAATGCTAAATATCTCATGACTGATTGCATTTGTTCGTAAGCTAAGAGGGATGAATGGGAGAGGGCTGTTCACTTTCGGTATCTAAAAAATGTACACAAAAACACTAAGCACAATCAATAGGGACTTTAAGATACGCTACGGCGAGGTACTACTACGGCTAATTTGAACTTGAGGGACTAGGCTGACAACGCCATTTTTCTCGCCGTATTAAATGATTAAGATTTCGCTATGCCGCAACGGTGTGTGCAGCCTCTACTTGTCTTCACAAAAATGGCTTCGTTCAAGGAAGCCAGCGACTTTATTTTACTTTCATACAAAATAGGTTTGATTAATGACGAGGATTTCCTTCTCCTGTATCCGTTTTACATTAGATTTGCCTAAAAATACAGAACTTTTGATGCTAATAAAATAACGTTACGTTTTAAACAGTACTTTATCTTTTCAAACAGTAAAAAAGCGTTAAAATGAGACGGGAAAAGCAGGTTTATACTCACGTAGTGAAGAGTACGTGAAACTAGGCCCTTTCGAATAAAAGAAAGCAAGGCTACGGCGGGAAAGCGGTACTGTGACGTGCGTCATGACGTCAACGGAAGTGACCTTCACTATATGCCGCTGTACTACAGCATACTCTGAGTCGTACCGTATCTTAAAGTCCCTAATAATCCCATCCCTACCAGAGCAGGGATGGCGTTGTCTTGAGAGCGCTCTCCTGGTCGATGGTCAGGCACCATATATGGATAGAGTTTGTTGTTGGGTCTAGTCTTTCCTCCGAGGGTTTTCTTCGGGTTCTCCGCAGGGTTTTCTACCTCGTGGAAAAACTAGCATTTTGCGAATTCCAATTCGACATGGATGGAGAACCCGCACGAAAACCAGCTAGGACTGATGGCTCCCTCACTAAGCATTATAATTTGTAATTATTTAACAAATATTTTCCTGATTACAGGCAACGACTCAGTAAACGAAAAATCTATTACTGGTGTTAAAAGGTCACATCAGTCGTCACACCAAAAGAGTAGGTAAGCGCGTTCGACTTTCTGAATGATAATAGATAAAGTGGCCAGCATGTTCATTGTATGGGAGGCGCGGTGGCCTCATGGTTAGTGCGCTCGACTCCAGAGCGAGCGCTCCGCGTTCGAGCCCTGGCCGGGCCGGAACATTGTGTTGTGTTCTTACTCTCACAGTGCCTCTCTCCACCCAGGTGTATAAATGGGTACCTGCTATTTGTTGGGGAAACCTAACAAAATTGCGGGGGAGTGACCTGCGATGGACTAGCATCCCGTCCAGGGGAAGTAGAAATACTTCTAGCCGCTTCATGCTACAGAAACCGGAAATATTTTTCCAGTTACAGCACGCTGACTTTTCACTGGATAGTTCAGTTATGGCACATGTTCAGCAAACTCGGTGAACGTTTAAGAGTCCGAAAGTAAATATTCTTTGGGGAAATGTTGATTGGTTTCTTATGTTTATCGATGACTCTAGAATAAATTCATCGCTCAACACGGTCGACACAGAAGCAAAGTTGATTTGACTTAAACATAGTGCAGGCATAAACAATAACAAAGAAACTTATTGCTGATTAATGGTATGTCTTGCCATGCCTATAATTTTATATCGATGAAGAATTGGTCGGTTTACGAACGATGTTTATAAAATAACTGAGCCACTACGCGCGCTCTCATTGGTCGATAGAAGTGTTTAGATGAGAGTATGTAAACACGGTTATGACGTTTTAGATTCGCGCGTATTTTTTAGAATTATTTTATAAAAGCAATAGAGCATTTTTCCTGTGTTTATATGGCCTCATCTAAACACTCGAAGAATTGGGAGAATTCTCAAAAGTTCTGCAACCCTCGACTGCGTCTCGGGTTTGCATAACTGTCTCGAATTCTCCCAGCCCTCCTCGTGTTTAGATGAGGATATATAAACGCGGAAAAAGTGCTCTATCGCTTAAATATCAACTGAACACTTGTATACTTGTGCCTGCCTTACGATTTACTAGCCCTTGAAGAGAAAACAGCATATCTTTTCGTTTCCTCCATGTGACACTAAGCTTTCGC
>OZ026601.1:5227834-5242834 GCA_964020085.1 Micromussa lordhowensis | reverse complement strand
GCTTATAAAGTAAAAGAAATTAAACATCACTGATCACTATCGTTTAAGCTTAATAGGATAAGATTTATACCATCTCTGTCATAGTCTAAAGGATGTCATTGCTTATGTGAATGGCTTTTACGAAGTTTGAATTATTGACGTCGCCGTCCTTTGCGAAAAGACACATCTTAAGCACTTTGTTTTTGGCGACACAACGGGACCCGCGAAAGTTTCCCGCGTCCACTGCCGTTCCCGTCCTAGCCTTCCCGTCCTAGTATCTTAAGGTCCCTATTAACAAGGTGGACAGGTGCAGTGGAGGAGCAGGGATTTCAAAAATGAATGTCTTCACTCGATGGAAAAATCTGAGCGAGTGCGGGACCACGATCGATAGCGAGGTTACCAAGCAAGCAGTTTGCCCAGAGGGGTTGCTATTAGACTGCTAGCAGTCCCTTTCTAGATAGTCGCGAGAGCCTGCGAACCGAGAGCACACAGCGCGACGAAACTGGAGCAAGGAGAAAAACACGCCTCTCCCCACGCTCCCTCCGCTCGTTCGCTCCAGTTTACCGCTTTCGCTCGGCTATTTCGCGCGCCTCAGTTCGCGACCATCTTAAAAGGGACTGCTAGCAGTCTAGGTTGCTATGTATTGTTCTTCTCCTCCACCCCTACCCTGTGCCACGCATTACTACGTGACTGTAACAAGCAATAATACCAGAGGGATAAAACATAAAAAATTATGTTTGCCGAATTCTATCTTAGCAAGCCGTATTACAAAATTCCCACCGCTAAGGGAAAGGCTCTTCGGAATTCTTCAAATTTTCATCGTGAGCTACTTTCATTAATTTCTCTCCAATTTGCGCTCTTCACCGAGATCAGCAGATCTTCCGCTGAGGGTTGGCATGGCTTTGAAAAAGCTCGAGCTCATGTCTCAAAAATAATATCTAGTATTTCGTTTATTTTCTTTATAGGTAAAATAGAGTTAGCACGAACTAAGATTGTTAAAGAAAAGTCAGAAGGGGAGAAGTTTCTGGTGGATGGCCTCTAATGCTGAACTTCTTCAAAACATCTGCCAGTTTTGTCTTTCCCTCTCACTAATTAAATAATTGAAATTAAAATGTTGTGATTTTTCTAGATTTGAAGAAAGCTTTTGACACCGTCGATCATTCTATATTGCTGTCTAAATTAAAGGTCTATGGTGTAGGAAGCAACTCGTCTAACTGGTTTAAATCCTACTTGGATAATCGTACACAGAAATGCTTTGTAAATGGTTCTCTCTCGGATAGCCAACCTTTAACTTGTGGTATTCCTCAAGGTACAATCCTTGAACCTCTTCTTTTTATACTCTACATAAACGATCTACCTAACTCTCTTGTTAACTCGCATCCTAGAATGTATGCGGATGATACTCATTTGACCTTTGCCAGTAACGATGTTGTGCATCTAGAGGAAAATATAAACCATGATCTAACTAAAATTACTGAATGGTTAACGGCAAATAACCTCACTCTCAATAAGTCAAAGACTGAGTTTATGCTGATTGGCTCAAGGCAAAGGTTAAATACTTTTAATAGACTCCCGTCTTTTACTATTGACAGCAACTCTATAAAACGAAGTAGAATTTACGAAATCTCTAGATCAAAAATTTAACTTGGAATGCACATATCGAACATATTTCCAAAAAAATTGCTTCCTGCATTGGTATCTTGAAGAGAAGCTGGTCTTTTGTTCCTTTTGAAACTGTAGCGTCGTATGGGGTAATTGCAACAAATCTCTTTCCATAAACTACAAAAACTACAGAATCGCGCTGCCCGTATTTTGACCTCTTCTTCATATGATGCCAATGTGGATGATCTCTTTGTTAGACTTGGCTGGCAAAAACTTAATCTTCAACGTGAATTGAAAACAGCCACTATGGTCTATAAATCTCATAATGGTCTCGCCTCCGATTATCTGAAATCAATGTTTACTGATCGGAGTGCAACATCTACCTATTCTCTTAGGAATTGTGAGGGCAAACTAGCTCTTAATTTGATGCGTTTTAAACCAATTTTTAGCATTTTTGCATTTCTTGGGATGTTTGTAGGGAAGTTTGCACTCCTCTGCACTTTGCCATCAGTATTATTTCAATCAGTTTTGGTAATGAGTTATTTTCTGGCAAATAGCCAATGAAGCCTATCAGTTTATTGCAGCTTCTACAAAACTGATAAACCTGTAAGGTATCATTAAAGGGTGTTAATATCATCCTCTGTCTGTCACCTGAAAAATCATGGTTGGTAGTGAAGGGTTTCAGTGCTTTCCATGCTGCATGTACAAATCACCAAAGATTTTGCGTCTACAGCCATATGAAAAGTAATCGGTCAAACTCTAAATGACAACGTGTATAAATGAATAGCGTCGCGCACAATTTCTAAAAATAAATTAACATTACATCACCAGAGACCCCCCGCATGACTCAGACAAGAATTACAGTCCGGTAGAAGGTTATGTATGAGTATGTAGTATTGTAGACCGGAAAATCAGGCAAAAAAGAAAGATTGGTGGTTTAGGTTTTTGGTTAGCTTAAACAATGTTACAAAGCAAACACTGCTACCATGGGTAATTTAAAACGGATTAGAGGTGTCCAGAAAAGAGCCTAAATGTCACAAATTGCACGAGAATCCCGCCTATGTGCTGTAGAATCTGCATTTAAGTAGCTGTTAGTAGCCTGATGATTATTTAACTTGCAAAAGCTGTCCCTATTCCAGTTGTTGCAGATCCAGTTGGTACCTTGAAACCCTCACACAAACGTCTGGAGTAAATTGGCAGAGTGAAAGCCCAAAGCTGCTTTTATTGAATTAATCAATTTATAATACACATAAAAAAATTACTCGATTCTGATTGGCTGAGAGCAGTGCAGTTTAAGTGTAACACCAGTGCAAAAAGTGTAACACCGGTGCAAAAAGTGTAACACCAGTGCAATTCTGGATAATGATATGGCAGAAAGACAACGAGAAATTTTGTAGGCCAATGATATCATATAAAACAGTGACAAAAATTTTGTACGGAAACTCTGAAAAACGTTTTCTCAAATGCAAAAAAAAGTGGCTTCAAGAAACCTCTTCCAGCAATTTTTCTGTGAGAATTTTTTTATGCTTGTATTATTAATAAGTAATCATACGGTTTTTCTCGTTCAATTTGAAATTAATTTGCACTTGTGAGTTTCTCAAAAAGCTGAAATTGCACCGCTCGCCAAAGCGGCTCGTGCAATTTCAACTCACTCGTGCAAATTAATTCCAAATTGAACTCGAAACCGTATGATTACCTATACTTATAATTCACATAAAATTTACAATCTGTTAGAACTGTTTTGGCCAAGTTAAAGTGAGGGCAACCTAAATGCCATGCCATATGCCTTACAGTCTTTATAAACATTAGGGACCTTAAGATACCAGGACGGGAGGAGCTACGACGGCTACCGGAAGTAAATATACTCTACCGGGCATGCGCACGAGAACTCTCGAATCATCTCTCTGCCGTCCTCGTCTCGTCGAGGACGTCATTTCGCCTGTTTTGCCGTCGTGTCGAAAACGTGAGTATTTTGCTCTTGTTTTGCCTCGACAAATGTTCCAATCGACCTTATTTTCAGTTATCTTGATAAGAATGATTTTAAGGTTCACATTTTTCACGATTGTAGTGTATAATACTACGCTGAGATAGGGAAAATGTGAATAAAAATATTCCTCGTCTGCTCGTTTAATTTGTGTTTCAGTCACTGTTCAGTCGCTGTCACGAGTGTGCAAGCTCAAAACGAAATACAAATTCTATGCATTGAGAATACATCAGTGTAAGTACAGTCGATAAAATGTTGTAAGAATGAATGCCATGAAAGCTTCTATCGGGCAATTAAAATACCGTCACATTTTCAAACTGATGTTTAGTTGTTTTAACTTGATGCAATGTTTGTTTTATGTTTATAGTCTAAAGCTTGTTGCAATTACAGATGGAAATTTGTGTTCACCACAATCAGGATTTTCCGGCGACAGAATTCTTTAACGCTCTTGTCCCTGGCAAAAAGCCGTCTAAAGCAGGGCGGTCAGATTGTTCGTTTAATTTCTTCATACGGAAATTCTGGCTACTCTATTAGACTATTTACAGATGTTTGCTTCGCTTATAAAGTAAAAGAAATTAAACATCACTGATCACTATCGTTTAAGCTTAATAGGATAAGATTTATACCATCTCTGTCATAGTCTAAAGGATGTCATTGCTTATGTGAATGGCTTTTACGAAGTTTGAATTATTGACGTCGCCGTCCTTTGCGAAAAGACACATCTTAAGCACTTTGTTTTTGGCGACACAACGGGACCCGCGAAAGTTTCCCGCGTCCACTGCCGTTCCCGTCCTAGCCTTCCCGTCCTAGTATCTTAAGGTCCCTATTAACAAGGTGGACAGGTGCAGTGGAGGAGCAGGGATTTCAAAAATGAATGTCTTCACTCGATGGAAAAATCTGAGCGAGTGCGGGACCACGATCGATAGCGAGGTTACCAAGCAAGCAGTTTGCCCAGAGGGGTTGCTATTAGACTGCTAGCAGTCCCTTTCTAGATAGTCGCGAGAGCCTGCGAACCGAGAGCACACAGCGCGACGAAACTGGAGCAAGGAGAAAAACACGCCTCTCCCCACGCTCCCTCCGCTCGTTCGCTCCAGTTTACCGCTTTCGCTCGGCTATTTCGCGCGCCTCAGTTCGCGACCATCTTAAAAGGGACTGCTAGCAGTCTAGGTTGCTATGTATTGTTCTTCTCCTCCACCCCTACCCTGTGCCACGCATTACTACGTGACTGTAACAAGCAATAATACCAGAGGGATAAAACATAAAAAATTATGTTTGCCGAATTCTATCTTAGCAAGCCGTATTACAAAATTCCCACCGCTAAGGGAAAGGCTCTTCGGAATTCTTCAAATTTTCATCGTGAGCTACTTTCATTAATTTCTCTCCAATTTGCGCTCTTCACCGAGATCAGCAGATCTTCCGCTGAGGGTTGGCATGGCTTTGAAAAAGCTCGAGCTCATGTCTCAAAAATAATATCTAGTATTTCGTTTATTTTCTTTATAGGTAAAATAGAGTTAGCACGAACTAAGATTGTTAAAGAAAAGTCAGAAGGGGAGAAGTTTCTGGTGGATGGCCTCTAATGCTGAACTTCTTCAAAACATCTGCCAGTTTTGTCTTTCCCTCTCACTAATTAAATAATTGATTAATTAATTTATAACGGTGTCGAAAAGCGAGGCGAAACAAAAAAAAATATTTTACCTTTATCCACAGCGCACAGACGTTGTCCATTGGTTTGGGATTGCCGGTCGGACTGATAACAATGACAGTTCTTATAAAGCTCTGGTATAGACGAAGGTCCAAGCCTCCTGGTTCATGTAAGTCAACAAAGGTGTACGCCGAGCGAAATTTCTACTAACTCTGCATAGAACGACTCGTATCACGCACTAAGAACGCATTAAGGGAAAACAAATCATGTTTTTTTGCCAGCGAATTTTACGTTGCTGGTACCTCTGCGCGGAACTAACATCCAATCCAGGGGGAGTAAAATCACCCAGAGTCACTTTATGTTACATAAACCTTGCATATAGGAACTAGCCTGCTGTCTCATTGGGACGAATTACCGTTACAACCTGCGTTACAACTGCTTGCGACCGCCATGTTAGACCAGATTTTAGACCTATATACTGAACTATGTTTGGTTAGACCTGATGTTAGACCTGATGCTAGACGGTGGGAGATGGGGCAGGGAAAAAATAAGATTTTCTTCGCCCCACCCCCACCCCTATCCTTTCTCTTGCCTATCGTAAGCCCCCTTTGTAGGGCTTTCTCTCTCTCTCCAGTCTTCCACTGCATGAAGAATTCAAGATGGCGGCTAAACTTTTTATGATGTGCGCCCTCGCTCGAAAAAATCTCGCCTGCTCTGCAGGCTATATAGGGACCGACCTGATTGCCTATTATGCTCAAACGCCGACTTGGTCTTTTTTGTCATTGGACCACGTGGCCCAAATTCAGTCATACAGTCGATTGGTTCATAACATTTAAGAAATAGAAAACATGTACCGTGTTTTTATCGAGTTTTAGTATAAATCTATTAGCGTTCTATCACAAATGCCGTTCTCTGATTGGCTACGCTACTCAGTATATATTCTGTTTTGTGCGCTTGTTAACAAAACGACGGTCGCTTCTTTGCGTTTTCTGTGACTGTGAAGAGGATTTAGATAAAGTTCTGCAGTGAACGACTAACGACTACTAAAACAATTAGACTATTTGCTCTCGATTTCTGTCGCGTGATAGTTGACTCGAGCTGCGCCTTCGCCAACTATCAGGTGATAGAATAATAATAATAATATAATAATAATAATAACTTTATTTAAGTGTCATATGTATTTAGCACTGTTGTGCTAATTGGGGACACTGTAAATAAATAAACAAATATTTCAAAATAGAACTTAAACTGTCAAGAATCCCAACTGGTGGGAGACTGACCAGTTCGCTATTTACACAACGCGGTCGAGGAGTTGAATTCGGCCGGACTACCGAGAACAAATCCAGATAGTGGTATGGTGAAGGATTTGAACCAGGGACCTCCAGACTTCAAATCCAGCGCCCTAAACCACTCGGTCACGCCACCGCCATCTAGAAATCTCAAGCTCATAATCTAATCGTTAATTAGTATAAATCTACCAGCGTTCTATCACGACTGACCGCGTTCGCTGATTGGCTACGCAGTTCACTACCTAGTTATCTATCTTATTACGCGATAGCGTAGACAGGAAGTAACGTAGCAGCGTGCGGTTGTTAACAAACTGGCGGCCGACTCGATTTCTATGCGAAATTTTAAAGCAATCAGCGCTCGTATCTCCTTTGAGCTATTTTCAAATTATATTTACAACCATTAACTTTAACATGGAATCTTCTTTTTAGTGAGACCTCCCCCAGATATCGACGAAAATGACTTCAAGTACGACGTATTTGTGACGTACAGTAAAAAAGATTCCAGTTGGGTGGACAGTGAACTGTTGCGTTTGCTGCATGAAAGCCACGTCAATTATTGCGTTCACCACGTGCACTTTGAGATAGGGAAGGCGGTCGTTGAAAACATAGTAGAAAGTGTGTACCAAAGCCGCAAAGTGTTGGCAGTGTGGTCCAGAAGTTACGCATCTAGTAAATACTGCATGCAAGAGCTTGACTATGCCATACAGCGCAGCTTTCAGAATAGTGACTGTTCAGTGATCGTTATCAGACTTGAAAAGACAGACCGGAAAAAGTTACCCAAATCGCTACGAACAAAGACCTTTCTCGATTACTCTGACAGCGTGGAGAGGAAAGGATGGGAAAAACGGCTCATCAAGCATTTAAAAGAGCCGGATAAGAAGAACAATGAGATAATAACTGTTGTTTGACCTGAGCTATGCACATCGCTCGGGATGCCATACGTAGATTTTACAAGCAGCTACTTGTCCAGCTTCTTTTTTATGGGAACAAAATTGGACTGTCCACTCACAGGCCACAAAGTAGTCAAACACGAATGGCCAGTTCACTTACACCTTTAATAATTTTGAGTTTGTTACTCGCCAAGAATAGCATGCTATCTGCGAGCTACTAAGGCATGTTATGCCATTATGTATTAATATATACACGATCCCGTGTTGTTTATAAATTTTCTTGCGCAGGCTGTGGCGCCTGTTATTGACACCTTGCTGCACGTGTTCGTGAACATTTAACATCCGATAAGAATTCACACATCTTTCAGCACATTTACGGGTCAGGAACATGCAGAGCCTTGTGCTCTGAGAATTGCTTTTCAATCCTTGACACTGCCTCCACGTCTTTTCAACTGAAAATTAAGGAGGCCCTACACATAGGTTGGGAACAACCCTCATTAAACAAGCAAGTTAATCATGTCAATTTAACACTTTCATTTTAATTTTCCGTGTTAATATACCCATTGTTTTTCCCATCATTGTATTTTCTAGCACCTCACTTTCACGTTGTTATTTAATTAGTATTCATACATTGTATTAGATATCTTTATATCACACCGACTAGCGGTTCATTTGTATTCGCAACTGACAATGGATGTTGGTCATTCGAAACATGTCTTGTAAACTCAAAACTGTGTGTTTCTACCTAAAAGTTATGTATTAATAAATTTAAAATTACTGTTACAGTTACTGTTAAGCCCGTGCTTAACTAGGCTGTAAAAAAACCATCAATTTTACATCAATTTAAGTAGAGAAATATAGGAGCGGTAGGCAGATTAAAATTTAAGGTTTTTTTAAAAAATAAAATTCACAGAAAACACGTATGTAAGTAAGTATGAAATAAGAACAGGAAAGAAAAGGTAAAACACGAAAGAAGCCGCAATCATGCAGGGTGTGAGGATTGAATACAAGAAGTAACGTTAGAAAAAGAGAATAACAATAGGGAAGCTACTAACAAAGGGTAGATTGAAGTCACCATTTACTTGAACAAACAAAGAAACATAAAGTATGACGGATTATACATGATAAAATGTTTGATGGATTATACAATTCAATTTAAACTGTGGTTTCTTGATGAAAGAGACTATATATGTCTGATCAGTGTTGATGTTAAATAGATCTTATACATGTATTGCATTTTCAGGTGACAACCTGAAGCTTATATTGTCTCTAGTACCTATAGGTACGTAGTTATTCATCATGCAGTGCAATACTCCCTTTCAACATCTATCCATTCTCGAAATGGAGAATAGGGCCGTACGATCTGCCTCCAGGCTGTTCTATCCTCCGAAGCCGATGCTGCTGCTGCCCATGTTCCTAAAACGTTCTCTTTCAGCTCTCTTTCGATAGTCCTTCTCCAAGTCTCGCGCGGTCGACCCCTTTTCCGTTTGCCTTCAGGCACCCATGTTAGAGCGATTCGTGGATGTGAGTGATAGTCTATTCTGAGGACGTGACCCAACCACGTCCATCTTCTCCTTGCCATTTGCTTGCTTATTGTCTCCAGTCCTGCTCTTGCTCTGATCTCCTCGTTTGTCACCCGCATTGGCCAGTAGATCTTAAACATCCGACAAAGGCTCTTATGTAAGAACGCATCCAGTTTTTTCTCGTCTGTTTTGGTCATTCGCCAGCATTCGCAACCATACAACAACACCGAGATGACATTAGATTTGAAAATTTTGATCTTATAAGTCTTATAGGTAAATTGACTGTTCTTTCAGATCTTATCCAACTTACTATATGCAGCCCTTGCTTTCCCTAACCTTGCTTTGATGTCTTCTTCTGTGCCACCTGACTTGCTGATGTATGCACCCAAGTACATAAAACTTTCTACATCTTCAATATCGTGTTCGTCAACTTGGACATTCTCATTGCTGGTCGTGTTTAGTTTGAGGAGTTTTGTCTTTTCAGAGTTGATCTTCAAGCCAGTTGTCTTGCTGTTAGTGATGCGATTTGTCACTTTCTGTTGGATTTGACATTTCGTAGTGGATGTAAGTGCAATGTCATCAGCAAAGTCCAAGTCGTCTAACTTGGACCACAATTTCCATCTTATGCCAGTGTTAGCACCCGTTACTGTCCTTCTCATGATCCAGTTGATCACAAGTAAGAACAGAAACCCCGACATGTTACACCCCTGCTTTACACCGGACTTCACATCAAACCAGTCAGTTTGACCTGTGCCCTCAACAACCGCGAATTGGCTACCATCATACATTGCGTTGACCATCCTTACAAGCTTCGAAGGTATCCCATAACTCTCCATGATCTTCCACAAGGTTTTCCTGTGGACGCTGTCAAAAGCCTTTTCATAGTCGACAAAACATACATACAAGCTGGAGTTCCATTCCACTGCTTGCTCTACGATGTTCCTGAGAACGAATATCTGGTCTGTCGCACTTCTTCCTTTCCTGAAACCAGCTTGCTCCATCCTTAACTTTGCATCTACACCACCTGATATTCTTCTGATCAATACCTTGCCCATCACTTTTGCAGCGACAGACATCAAAGTAATGCCCCGCCAGTTTCCACACTTTTTTTTTTCCTTTTTTTTTTTATTGCAACAACACAAGGGAATACAATGATACAATTACGAACAGTACACCATTACACTATTTAGACAACCTAAAGCACTCGAAATTGCTCTAATTATATATTTACAGTATTTGAATTACAATATCAACACGACTTACAGTACACTACTAAGAAATACAATGACGACAAGGGGCAAAGAGAGATGGAAAAAAAAAAGACTAAAGAAAAACAGATACTTATCACTACAACTTGAGTTTACACGATAAAAACAACAACAACAGACCAAAGGCATGTGGTACATTCAGTAGATAAAATGAATTATGCACCTGACAGGAGATTAGAAATAGACTAATAGGTAGGAGAGGTGTAGAAGAAGTGTTTCCACACTTGGTGAGATCCCCTTTTTTGGCAATCTTGACAATGAGACCCCTCCTCCAATCTGCAGGAAGAGTCTCACTGACCCATATCTCACAGAAAAGGTCGTGGAGTACGTCAACTGTTGTTGTAATGTCAGCCTTGAGCATGTCTACTGTTAAGCAGTTCACATCCTGCTTTCATGCTCGTGATGGCGCTCCTGATCTCGGCTTTAGTTATGGGGCCTTCGTTTTCACGCGCTACTTCGCCCTCGTCCTCCAGTCTATTTTCGTCACAATCATCTTCTACCACTAAACAGCTGAACCTGTTCTTTAGCTCCAACTGAAATTGCTTCCTAATTTCGGGAACATTCAGCTTACTGGTCTCGTATCTTCTGACTTGTACTGTTCTCCTGGCTGCTCTGTTTAGCTTAAGCAATGTCTTCGCAATCACAAGGTTGTAGTCACTAGCACAGTCTGCACCCCTATACGCCCTAACATCCTGTACTGGATCTAACGGCCACATGATCGATCTGGTTGTGGTATTGGCTATTTGGTGAAGTCCACGTGTATCTGTGTGTTTCTCTATGTGGGAACATAGTCGATGCAATAGCAAGATTGTTTAGTGCACAGAAAGACACAAAGCGCTCTCCGTTGTCGCTTCTCTCCCCTGTCATACCAAACTTTCCTACAATGCCTTCCTCTCCAAGTTGTTGCTCACCCACTTTTGCATTCCAGTCGCCTATGACCAAGAGCATATCGTGCCTCGGCACCTCGTCCACGATCTTTTGTACCTGTTCATAGAAGTCGTCTTTCACCTCGTCATCTGCCTCGTTGGTTGGGGCATAGACCTGGATGACTGTTGTCTTGATGAAGCGAGAGAAGAAGCGAGCTTCTATGATGCGGTCACTTATCGGTCTCCAGCTGTCTAAACATTGGGCAACCTTCTTTGACATAATTATTGCGACCCCGCTCTGATGTACATCGTCGTCCCTGCCTGAGTATATGATAGTTTCACCTGTTCGTGCTTTCAAACGTCCAAAATCCCGACCATCTGCATTCACTAATCCCTAATATACCAATGCCACAACGAGTCATCTCAGCTATAATCTGGGCTGTTTTTCCTTCCGAGAACATAGTTCTCACATTCCAACATCCCATCTTTACTTTGGTTTTGGGGTTTGCCAACGAGTTGTTCGGAGAATGGGCTCCTTTTCGGCTTTCACCCATTGTCGTCATACTTCCGTCGACCCAGCTAATAAAAGCATCGTCTGGGGTCCGGCATGTCGTTGTTCCTACACCCATTGTAGCCTGTATACATCGAGATTTCAGTTTCCGTAATCGCTTTACAGTCCTTAAAGTGCCTCAGTGAAATGAAAATTAACAAATTGACGTCCGTTTTTCATGCGTCTGTCCTGTTATTGATCATAAATTTCGTCATCACATTGTCAAAGTAGCTGTGGATCCACGAGGCGATAGCAGACTACTTTGACAATGTGATGACGAAATTCATTGTCAATAACAGGACAGACTCGTTAAAAACTGACGTCAATTTGTTTTTTTACGATAACAAATGGTCGAATTGCCCGCTCTCGCTCGCTGACGCGTCGCACGAATTTCAAATTCATGTGTCTGTCCGCATATTGACGATAAAGTTAGCCAATGAGCGCGCGAGAATTTCTGCAGTTATCGTAAAAACCTCATTTGCACTTGAAAGAAAAAACTCACATTAAATGTATTTGTTTTAGGTGTTTAATTAGGTTGCTTGGTATTAGTTCCCAGTGGGATAATTAGGCCTTTATATACCGGCCACTCCTTGTGAATATCACACCACTTGACGCCGACCAGTTTACTCGAGTTGTACGTTGTTTTATTAGCATTGAGTTTCTCGTTCGATGCCGGGCGACGAACAAGAAACGGTTACTCGACAGGATTTAACCGAGTTCCGTACCTTCCTACTCGAGCAACTCAAGTCCCACACTTCCGAACTCTCTTCTAAGTTTGAGAAGGCTTCTACCGACGCCGAGTGCGCATTGTCTGTCTCTAAACAGCTCAAAACCGAGAGCGAGCTCGAATTTTCCTATCCTGGTAACGAAAGGAACTATAAGTTCAACCTTGAAGTTTTGGACCATCTCGATAGCGTTTCGAAGGCACTTCTCGTTCAAGATTCAGCGAAAGCGTCCCTACTTTTGAACGACTCTATTAAACTCATAAATGAACGCAACAGAAAGATCCGAATTGCTGATTCTTCCGAAGGAGGCTGGCTCACGGTCAAACATTACGAGAGTAACGCCGTTGCCCTTGACTTGGAGGACGATAAAAGGATCCGTGCTACTGAAAGGGAGGCTCTGAGAGTCAAGACCCGCACTCGTGCCAAACGCCAAAATGCTGAACGCGTGCAGGGAAGATATCCGCCATTTTCTCAGCCATATAACCTTCGAGGACACTTCCAGCGTAGTCAGTTCACCTCATCAACCGCTCCCATGTACCAGCAACCCAGGGATTCCTACAATCGCCAAAGAGGTGCTTGCCGGTTCTGTGTCTTCTCTGGGCATTGGTGGAGAGAGTGTCCCGTCAGGCTTGCCCGAACCTTCACCGCCGGAAATGCTGTTCATGCAGCCGGAGCAAGTCCCAGCACGTCCACCACACGATAACTCGCGTTCGCAGTTCTTAGACAACCTGTCTTCTAGTGTTTCAGATTTATTGAGCACCGGCCAAGGAGCTGTTTCCACCGTCTGTCAACCTGATGTATTCCAGGAGTTCATGACACTTATGGAAGATAAGTTTATTGACAATTCTTCTCTAGCGTTTTATAAACAGATTTTGTATGAGTATGAGCAAGGTATCGCTGCAGTGGTAGTTAAGGGCCGACCAAGGGCACACTTACCATTTTGTGTCGAGATTGGGGCACCCCCTTGGGTCCTAGAAACTATCAGGTCGGGTTACGTTATCCCCTTTGAGACTATTCCTCCCGGTGTTTGCTTGTGTATTAACAGATCGGCTCTTGAACATGGTGATTTTGTTTCCTCTGCTGTTTGCGATCTTCTTGAATTGGGATTGATATTCGAAGTCCTTACACCTCCTATGGTCATCAATCCTCTCTCAGTGTCCGTTAATTCGGAAGGGAAGCCAAGGCTCATCCTCGATCTCCGTCATGTTAACAGCTATATCCCTAAAGCCAAATTCAGATTGGAAGGTTTTCCTCCAATATTTGTCGCGGGGTGGTTACATGTACAAATTTGATTTGAAATCGGGGTACCATCACATTGACATCTGTCAGCCCCATCAACAGTTCTTAGGTTTTCAGTAGGCCCTGGGCGGTGATAGAAGCCGATACTTTTGTTTTACTGTTTTACCTTTCGGGCTTTCGTCTGCTCCTTGCCTGTTGACGAAGATTTTCCGCCCGTTAGTACGCTATTGGAGAGGCTTAGGTATTCATTTAGTTTATTTAGATGACGGTGCTGGCTGCGAAAAAGATTTTCTCTCGACACAGCACTGTTCCAACATTGTTCGGTCTGATTTAGTGAGAGCAGGTCTGGTGCCTAACTGTGATAAGTCTATTTGGGCCCCTGTTCAACGTTTAGAATGGTTGGGTATCTCTTGGGACCTTCTTAGCGCCATTTTGTCCATCCCTCAACCTCGTATTGATGGATTGTTTGCTGCTCTGAGCCTTTTCAAAGACCATTCTCCTTTTGTCACTCCCCGTTTCGTTGCCTCCATTGTTGGCAAGATTATTTCCTTATCGCCATGTGTCGGTAATATTTCCCTAATCATGTCAAGAGTTTTACAGTCTGCAGTCAACTTTCGTGATGCTTGGGATACTCCTCTCGATCTGAGGCGTTTCCAGTTTTATCCACAATGCTTGGACGAAATTGATTTCTGGCTCGATAATTGTGCTAAGCTCAACTGTAGGAAGTTATTTGAGTACTCCCGGCCAGTTTCTATTATCTTAACTGACGGTAGTGCCTTCGCATGTGGGGGACATGCCCTTTTGTTGAAAAGGAGGAGTTTGAACTGTTTTACTAAGCTTTTTCCTCTATGGAATCCACTCTTGATAGCAATGGTAGGGAATTGCTTGCTATCCTTTACTCGCTTAAGTCGTTTAAGTCACTTATCCAGGGTAAAGTAGTCAAATTGTACACAGACAGCAAAAATGCCTCTATTATCGCCAGTAAGGGCAGTACGTCACTTAGGCTCCAGCGTCACGCTCTTGAGATCTTTCAGTTTTGTGCTGCTAATAATGTGTCGATTGAAATTGAGTGGGTCCCCAGGTCTCTTAACGAATACGCCGATTCGTTGAGTAGAGTCATTGATTTTGACGACTGGAGTGTCTCTACAGATTTTTTCGCATACATTTTGTCACTTTTTGGTCCTTTCACAGTCGATAGATTCGCTTCCCCAGATTCAGCCAAGTGTGCCAGGTTTTATTCCAAATTTTGGTGTCCTGGTGCTGAAGGCGTCGACGCTTTCAGTGTTGATTGGGCGGGCGAGAACAATTGGCTGGTGCCACCTATTTATCTTGTTAGTCGTACAATATTTCATTTAGAGGTATGCGGTGCCCGGGGCGTTCTCGTTATCCCCAAGTGGCTCTCGGCAGCTTTTTGGCCAACCTTGTTTCCGATGGATGGACTTA
>OZ026601.1:5175334-5207834 GCA_964020085.1 Micromussa lordhowensis | reverse complement strand
GGTCGACGTATTGATCGAGGTACCCTAAAAGATATATGATCCCACTGGTGCATAAACCGTTGCCTTCCATAGAGACTATGCTAAAGAAGTATCGGAAATTCCCCACGTATATTTAAGAGCCGGATGAAACGAATTGACAGCAGTTATAAATTGACTGAATTTCTCTCTGGTAGACGAGGTAGCGCCGATATAGTCGTCAATGTAGCGCCGAGTAGAGTTCAGGTTTGAGGCCGTTGTATTGATTGAAGAATTGGTGTTCAATGTAGCCTACGAAAAGATTGGCGTAGCTGGGTCCCACCATTTTGGTACCCATGGCCACGCCATTGATTTGTTTATAATAATTGTCCGCGAATGAAAAACAGTTCAGTGTTGACACTAGTTCAGCCAGGTGGAGTAGTGTTTCCGAGGTTGGTTCCTTAAAGGCCCGTTTACACAGGCGATTTTGGTCGCGGCAACTCGATGCAATTTTTGTGGCGCGAAAGTTGCAACTTCTTAATCTCACGTGTAAACAAGGTGCGATTTTCACTGCGATTTGTCGCCGCGATATCGCGGGGCTTTCGAACATGCTTGAAGCTTGATGCAACTTCAGCGCGACAAAAATTGCATCGAGCTGCCACGACAAAATCGCCTGTGTAAACGAACCTTAACAGTGCGTAAATCAAAAAAATGTTTAACGGTCTAGTTTGACGGCGTAAAGAGATCTAATGTCCATAATGGAAACAAAGGGAGTCTTCGCCCAGGAAATTGAAAATCGCGTGTTGATTGTCTTTAACGTATGACGCTAAAGCTCTGACGATAGGTGCCATAATTTTGTCTAAATAGCTAGACTGTAGCTGAAAATGAGTTCGGTAGGGCAACTACAGGCAGATACGATAGGTCGACTTGAGGTTGTTAGGATTGTGAATTTTGGGTTCTAGGAGTAGTAATGATGAGATTGGTAGCAGTAGCCGGCAAATTCCTGTTTGACTATAAGGTCGTTAATAGTGCTCTTGATTTTTGGAAGTGAGATCTTTATAGACTTTAGCATAAAAAGAGGTGTCAGAAAGTTGCCGCGAAGCTTCTTTTTGGTAGAGGTCGGCCTGCCAAACAACCAAAGCGCCGCCTTTGTCGGCCGCTTTGAGAATTTTCTTGAGAAGGCGGCGCTAGAAAATCTTAGGGCCTGTTTACCAGGAGAGAGGGTTATCCTAGCAAGCGGGTTACCCTAGCACTCGCACATTTCCTCTTTTTTTCTTCGTCAGTCGTGTTTACAAGGCAGCTAGGGTTACCCGGGTAGGCGGGTTACCCTATCTTCGTGCTAGGGTTACCCTGGCAGGCGGGTTAACTTTTTCCCTTGCATGTAAACACTCTAGGTATGGTTAACCCGCCTACCCGGATTAACGTTTTAATTGTTTCCAGACCCTTTGACTGCACATTAAGTTGTCCTGGGTTGTAGGGTTACACTACCTGTGAAAATTTGCTTGTAAACCCCGGGCTATCTTTTGCCCTCCAGCTAGGGTTGACTATATTTTCAACCAGAATAGCCAAAAAGGCCATAAACGCCACAAAGGCGTGTTTTCTCCGAGAGCTCTTGTGAGTCTCGCGTTGATCGCGGGCCACTATATAATTAAATAATTTATAGTTTAAATTTTTTTCTTTTCTGGTTAAAAATATAGATAAATTGTCAACTGGCCTAGAAAAACACGGAACTAAATAGCGGCATTCATGGCGTTTTTGGCTTTCTTTTCCGGTTGAAAATATAGATAAATTGTCATGCAATTGGCCCGCGATCATGTCTGTCAAGTAGAGTCATTTGTCTCTGATCTTGCGACGCCGCATAAGAAGTTTCCCTCGCATTTTATTCAGGAGCTGCACATTAATCCTGACATCATCAGCGCTAATGAGTTGGATTTAAGCAATAGAGCGCAATAGAGCACTTTTTCCGTGTTTATATAGGCCTCATCTAAACACGAGGAGGGTTGGGAGAATTCGAGACAGTTATGCAAACCTACGTCTCGGGTTTGCATAACTGTGAAGTAGTTTAAACTGAAAAATAATTAATTTGGTAGCTTTAGTGCTGCAGAAAAGGAGTTTTTAAGCCATCTCCCAATTAATCAATTGTTTTAGAGCGGTGAAGGCTGCAGTCCACACACTATCTGGGCTTTTCCTAGGGCTGCTCTCTTTAGCGCTGACTAGCTTATCGTATGCGAATCTATCGGGTTTAGGCGGCTTTTATGAAGTTTTCTACAAAAGTGCTGAAATTTCTGCTATTTCCATTTTGGTTTTCTGTGGCATTCCTTAACAATAGACACCTTAAGATACCCGGATTTTCACGCACGGGTACGGCTAGCGCCATTTTGAATTTATTAAATGACCACGTGATCATGTCCTTCCCGTAAAAGCTACACGTTTTCCCGGGATAATCGGTGGTCTACCCGTATGTTAGCGCCGGGTGAAAATGGAGAAACGGGTAAGTTTTTATGGTCTTTATCTTCGCTTATTAGACCAGAATGGTATCCAGATTCTTACATAAACACTTGTTTTTCTGATTTGAAGCGTTTTGGGACTACGAAAAAATTTTTTTGAAGCACAAATGTGGAGAAATTGTCTTTACTGGAACCCAGTCTTCTGGGGTATCTTAAGGTCTCTAAGGTCTCTAGTAATTTTATGCACGATACCACACCGTGATAAACAAGAAAATTTGTGCACATAGTTACCAAAGTTCTCACAAGCTACTACTTGCTCGGGTTTACCGGCTTAAAAATCCTTTGTTTTTCTGGACTATAAATTAAAAAGAGTAAGGATTCCTAGTATTCTATATTATATTATGAAATAACTGAGACACTACGTGCACTCTGATTGGTCAAGGAGATGCAAAATCTACGTTCCATTATATCGATAGACCACGGTCCCTGATATGACAGCTCTACGCAGGAACTGGCCGTTAACTGACTTAAAAAATAGCGGAATGTTCAGCTGATCTGAATTTCTCGTGGTACACCCGTTTATTTTTCCACGCGCGATGAGAGACACTCTGGCACACGACCTGTCAGACACTCAAAGGCCGTGTTGGCTCAGTTGCTACCAGAAACCAATTATTGAGCTCTGGTCACTGAATACGAGCGGCAAAGTTCTGCATTTATGTGTAACAACCATTAATTACAAGTTAGCAATATTGCTTTAATGAATTTATGAACGAGAAATTCATGTCAACTTAATATAAAGAACCCATTAGCTATCGCTGAACTTCCAGCTTCCTAAGGAAAGTTGTAAATGATTCTAATCCAGGAGGCTACACGGTCTGTCATACTGTAGCCCGACATCAATTCGACCTTTCCTGACCTGGTACTCTTGATGGCGGTTTCCTTTATCCCTGTCGAAGACGAATAAATTACATGAAAGAGATACTTGTCCTTGGCGAAACTTATTTTCACTCTTTTTGTCCCAAAGTGTACGTTTCTCGGCATATATCGTGAATTCTGCAAATTAAGAACATAGCAAACGGTAATAAACGTGGAGCTCAGTTGCGTTAACAAAGGCTGTACTGCAGGCCGTTTTACAATAATCAATTCGAATTTCGAATAATTCGAAATTCTTAGGTCATCGTTAACAGATTAAATCGCTGCCTTCCAGATAATAAATCTGGCTTTGTCAAAGGCGGGTTCATTGGAGAGACAGCTCACGCATACCTTATATCATTCATCACCCAGAGCGCTCTAATGAGAAGTGCTGATGTTCTTTTTAAGCATCTGACTCGATAGGATGTAATTACCTCTCTTCATCATTAGAATAACTATATAGGGGAATCCTTGTTTACAATATTTGCCTCATTAGCATAAGCAATTCAGTTTCTGATGGAGCTACAAATAAATCAGTTCTGAATATTGAAAGGTCATAGTACGATTAACTCTGCCAGTGAATATGGGCCTGATGTATTGAATACTTTTTGTGCAACACGGGTTTAAAAACTCAAAATTTAACAAAGAATGTATGAGCTCATTAGCACTTTTGCCACCCAGACATTTTGCAGTTTTTGAAAGACAATTTCTCCTTGAATATTACACCCAAAGAGCTAAAAATTTCACCATGTACTAAGTTTCACTAGTTCTTTAGATGCCTGAAGTCAATTCATATCTAACATGTTTCCTTCTATACGCAAAGCCGTATGCAAATGAGCAAAAATGTAAACAATGACGTCAGCATGAATCCGCCTATAGTTATATAGTATACTAATGCAAGTGCTGCAACCTGATTGGCTGAGCTATCGCTCATTATCAGCCATTTTAGGTCGTCTAGGAAATGGCAATACTTTCTCGTTTTTTCCGAAGTTTTGGAGGAACCTTAACCTTCAAAAAGACTTTCTAACACAATAGGTTGCAATAGCAACAGTATGATCTGCTTAAAACACCCTTAATTACAGCTTCAAGGCCGGGCTTGTAATTCAAAAACGGCAGGCATTATTTCGACTTCCGTTAAAAGAAAATCTCTAGATGGGGTTCAGAGCCACCTCAGAATGTTTCAAAAATTCAAGATGGCTCTAAAAATATTTCACCGTGACTGTTCTTTCGACTTACAGGAAAGTTTGAAATCGACATTAGCGACCGAGGGGAAAATCGAGCAACGGATTTGAATTTCGTCATTGACAGGCAACGAAAACTCCAACACTGGTAAAACAAGATCACACCATCAGATCAGGTAAGCGCACCCGACTTCCTGAATGATAGTTGATTAAATAACATATAATCCACAATGGACCTTTTTACAGATATTACCAGGATCGTAATCTCTTGATATTACACACATTATTTATTATAACGACATGCGCATTACGAAATTATAATTGCATTACGGTTTTCAATATATTTGCCCCATTTTTTAAGATGGGAGGGCAATAACGATATCAGAGGGAATTAAAGTTCTGGAAGACATTGATGTAAACAAAGCGCATGGTCCTGATAACATTCCTGGTAAATTGCTGAAGGAAACTACTATGTTTCTAGATTTGGCGACCGTCATTTCAAGTTGGTGAATCATCTTATTAATGTTAGCGTTTAATACTATAATGGATGGTTTGGTCCTATTATATCTGCAGGAATAAATATATTTTTTCGCAATCAACAAGATAAAGTTTACAAACAAGTGTTCTTTACAATTCATTATACCAAACACGGAATCTTTATTAGAAAGAGGTTCAATTTCGATATCCTGGTTGCACATCCATTTTATAAAGTCTGCCCAGAATTTCTTGGTGTAATTAATGGAAAGTTACAAAGATATGTTCGAGTGATTCGTCTGCTTTTCCACAAAAAGAGTAGCATGTGTGGCAGGTGTCCAAAGGGAAGGAAAGGGAAAAAAACGAGAGCGCGAAGCGCGTGATGGTAGTATTGTTTTCTTTACTCCGCCCCCTCATTAAATATGCAAAACCCACTCAACTGTGAAATGTACGGCTGTCAAAATTATCCAATCAGAGTCGCGCAGCTTCTTTCGCGGTAATGTCTGAGGGCGCCAAACAACGGGTTCTCGTAATTCTTGTTTTTATTTTTTGCGCGAGAAAATGAAATAATTTGAAGACCTTCGGAGCATGGAAAAAGTTGAAAGAGGCCGGTCCCAAAAGGAAAACAATTGTAACAGTAAGGTGAATTGATCAACATAACACGAGCGTGAGACAAGGAAAAACTCCGATTACTTATCACTACTCACGATGACTTCGACCGTGCTGATCCTAGCAGTATGCAGGACACCTGTCATGAGTGCTGTCCATGAATTCTCGTAGCTCAGTGGATAGAGCGCCCGGCCGGTGTTCGGGAGGTCATGGGTTCGATTCCTGTCGGGAACTCAGATAACTAGCTTCTGCATGAGCCAAATTGCAGGCAGTCAAATTCATGACCTCGACTTCCATAATGAGGCATTATGGCTTACAAAGATACCTAATTTCAAGCTTTTTCGCAAGCAACACCAGAAGATGAAAAATGAGACTCTTTCCATAGCCTGCAGGTAAAGCAACTATAAGATTCTTTTTATTTTTTCAAACAGTTGTCTTAAGATCGTGGCGTTTCTTCTTGAAATAGTTCGAAACGATCCTTTGATTTATCTGCAATGTTGAAAGTGAGACCCCCATGTTCTTGAATGACAGGTCGCTGACCAATCAGAACGACGGATTAAGTAATTCAGATTAAATCTGACCAATCAGCATTTTTACGTTGGTCTGGTGGAAAGCACGAAGAAAGCAATAGTGTCTTTACAGGCCGTCCTTCCTCGAAGCGTGCTCGATCCTTCCACGCTCATTTTGACCTTTTCCCTCCCCTTCTACGGCCTGAAATTCGCGCGAATTTGTTTCCAATGGCAACACGATGTGGTAGGCTGTATATTTTTTCCCAGTCTAATTCATCAGATACGAATTGAGCATTGTATTTGAGCTGAGCTGTAGGTGGAGTAATGTTTCTTATTATACATTGAACGAACGCAAAAACTTGGAAGTCATGTTTCTGCTTCTTCACTGACGGTAAGCAACACGAATCGCGCGAAGTTGACATGATTACCCTTGGAAATCATGCAGTGCGGTCATACGTGACATGATAGCCCGTGACCTTGACATGATTACTCGTGACCTTGACATGATTATTGTATAATCTGCAGTTATGACGTCACGAGCGCTGATTTCGAAATGTAGGCTTTCGTCCAATCAGAACAGAGTTAGAGAGTTGAATGTATAATAATCGTTTAAAAATTGATTCAACCCGCGCTCGTGTACCAGAAACGATTTAATCACAACTGATTCGAAATTAGCTATATTTCAGAGTGCATTTGACGAAAAACTCATAAACCTTACTCCTGTCAGTGAACCTTATCGTAGCATAAACTTGTATCTTGATACTTGTTGGTGTCCGTATCTGGGTCATCAACGTCGCTGACTCAAACGTAGCTTTGTTACTCTTTGAATTCTGTTTCCGCTATATCGTGACGCGAAATGGCATAACAGAGCTGAAATGTTACGGCATGATCCTCTCGTTGTTCGCCGTTACTTTTGAAAAAAATATCTACATACTGTTTTTATTTAAATGAAAAACAATGATAACAGTTTAAATTTACCAAACAACATTCTTACCTTCACAACCAAACTACCCTTTTCAATAGCCAGGGTATATTCGGACTTTCCTTTAGGGTGTATTGTAAATTTTGGATGTTTTCCTTTGAAGATGAAGACTGTTTAAGAAAATGACCATTAGCATAGCAATCGATAGAAAAGTAAACAGATATACAAAGGCCAGAACAAAACTGAGATCTACAACTAGGCCTAGTTAGCTATGTAGATTGTAATAGGCAAGGATATAGCCTGAAGGCAGACAAATGACAGAAAGAGAGACAGAAATATACTCATAGACGGAGATAAAAGGAATGTCATATTTACAACACATGCAGGTGAGTTATCATAACTCTTCTACCAAAGCTAAAGAATGCTACGGAGTTCCGGCAAAGAGAGTTAAAGTAACCCCAATAAAGAGTTATTTTAACTCTCGAATAATGAATAGTTAACATAACCGCTACAAGACTACTCCAAAAACGAGTTAAAGTAATCCCTCAATAAAGAGTTCAGTTTATAGCCCAACAAGATAATAATATAATAACCCAACCCAATATTAACCCAACAAGATAACTCCCGAAAGTAAGTTAAAGTAATCGCCCAATTTAGAGTCATTCTAACTCTCCAGCCAGAGTTAAAATAACGCCAATAAGATAACTCCAAAAGCGAGTTATAGTAACTCTCATTTAGAGTTTAAATAATTCCAAAAAATAACTCCACTAAGCAGAGTTAGATTAACTCCACGACTAGCAAATAACTCCAATTTTGAGTGTGTGGGGATAGGAGGATCAACGCGGACACAGAGCTATAGAAACCAAGAGACGACAGACACGACAGACAGACAGACAAACAGATCGTGAGACAAACATACTGAGAGACAGGCACACATACAGCAGTGTGCAGAACATAGAACAATAAAGTGAACTTTTTTCCTCTCTCTTTTTTCCCCATCCTGAACAGTTTTTCCCCATGCTGTTTCAGCTAGACGCTCTAGAAACAATATTAACATTCTGTTAGGTGCTCAGATTTACGTACCAGTGTCAAGGTTCTTTTCCAATCCAGTAAAGGAAACGTTGACGGGATTCCCGTATCTGTCCCACTCAGCTTTCAGGAATCTATCCTCTTTATCCAACCTCATAAACGATTCTAGTCTGTAAGTAGTTTCCTTAGCACTGCACCAGTGCAAGGCACACTGCAAGACGAGCAGACAGGCCTGAAAGTAAGAAAGCTGGATCAGTCTTCAAAGAAGCGTAGGACATTCTTTTCCGGACAAGCTGATGCCTCAGTTACACCGGGATTGGCACCTCCTCTAAATGTGTTGTGCACACATCCCCCATACAGGGCCTCTTCTTATGATAATCTTTTTCAATCTAGTTTTAGCGCTTGGTCATAATGCGAAGTTATTTTTGGAAAGACACATGAATGGGCAATCTAAATTACGTAAAAATGTAAACGTTTTATCAAGTATGCAAAAAAACCTGCGCCTGGATTTTCGGAGGGCAATTTGAGAGTCTTGAAAGGAAATGGGAGGAAGAAACATTCGAACTGTCTGGCACTTTTAAAGAGCTTTGCAGAGATATATTTTTTTGCTTTAATCCGTGAAGTACTTTTCGAGATCAGAAACGACTTTTAGTACTCAAATGAATTAGGCCTGGCATAGGCCATTCCGAAATTAGGCAGGGAACTGAGGCGAGTTTCAGATTTCAACCAATCGATAAACTGACATGAAAGATCACATTGAGAGTAGTCATTTGACCAAGTTTGATGCTTTTAGGGTGAACAGAGATCAACATATAGACCTTAAAACGTTGTTCAAAATCCATACAAACGTCTCTAATGTTGAGACAGCGTCCACCAAAACGATATAAACTCTTCAATTTTTTTATGATTTCTGTGATACTCTTAAAAATCGGCAAACATACGTGATTTTCATCTCAGCTTTTTTCAAATGGTAGGTGAATGACGGGATTTTTCAGTTGTCACAAAACTGACAAAAAATTTCAAGAGTTAATAGTTTTTTGGGGGACGCTATCTCAACACTAGAGACGTTTGTATGGATTTTGAACCATGTTTCAAGGTCCAGAACTTGTTCTGCTCACCCTAAAAGCATCAAACTTGGTCAAATGACTTCTCTCAATGCGATCTTTCATGTGGTGGTATCAGTTTATCGATTAGTTAAAATTTGAAACTCGCCCCAGTTCCCTGCGCAATTTCGGAAGGCAAAAGAACGTCAAAACAAAACTTCCAATCAGCGGCATTGAATGACCCCTCCGGATATGAGGTTGGACATTTGCCTCTATCGTCTTGGACGCGGTGACTATTATTATTTTTTGGTGACTATTATTATGCGATAGGAGAATTAACGGGATTGGGTCTGTCTACTGTTGCAGCCATAATTGAGGAGGTATGTGAGGCTATCATAAACAATCTTTGGAATGACAGTGTTGTTCGTTAATTTCCCAAAAATGAACAAACTTTTAGAGGTATACGGCCGTTCCTGAAGTTTGTGTAATTGTTGCGCTTAATTTAATGAATGACCAAGTTTCTTCTCTATACAAAGAAAGGACATTGCAGCAACTTTGCCTTGGCCGTTTTACCCTGTTGAAAGCAGTCGTCAATCGATGAAAGAATTTTTGGGAAGAGCACTTTTAGTATCTGCCGTTCGTTGCGACTTTAGCCTGCGAACGCAGACGTATTTCCGGCTGTCACTGAATAGTTGCCACTGATACATCAAACATACGAGCCATGTCCACTGCTTTAAACCCATAATCACTCAAATACGATAGCTGGCTTTCGGTAATGATTAGCTTCGGCCTACCAGGCGAGGCTCTTTGCTCAGCTTGTGCATAGAAGCGAGTGCTTTGCAGGGAATCTCGTTTTTCTGTTAGCAAATCGGCGACATCTCTGAGCTTTGTTATCGTAGATTCCTCTATCATATGAACAGACGCAAGGCGCACACCATGGTGATATAACAGGTTTGCACGAGTGTATAAATCGTCAAAATCGTGCTCTAAGCTCTCTTCGTCGCTGCTGTTACGGGAGGACAGGACTTCTAAAAGCGATCGAACCCTAGAAAGGAAAATTTCTTTCCACCGATGTATCAGACATACTTTGTCAGGTACACTATTCCCAAGGCGTTCCTACAAAAGTTCGCGCTCGTACCCAGTTCTATCGTACTTCGCAAACAAATGAATGACAAACTGGAAACAAATGTCACGCTTGAGTAAAACGGATGGCTAAAAAACGAATTGGCAAAAAATTAGCAAAATCTATGACACTACACGAACTTCACTCTTGAATAAAACGAATGTTGAGCTTGAAACCCGAACGACAAACTTTAAAAAAATATGTTTATCTTAAAAACAAATGACAAACTTAAACAGACATCGACGTCAATACACGAACGTCACGCTTGAATAAAACGAACATTGCGCTAGAATAAAACGAATGTTGAACTTAGAAAACGACTATCAAGGTTAAATAAAACGAATGTTGAACTTGGAAAACGACTATCAGGGTTAAATAAAACGAATGTTGAACTTGGAAAACGACTATCAGGGTTAAATAAAACGAATGTTGAACTTGAGAAACGACTATCAGGGTTAAATAAAACGAATGTTGAACTTGAGAAACGACTATCAGGGTTAAATAAAACGAATGTTGAACTTGAGAAACGACTATCAGGGTTAAATAAAACGAATGTTGAACTTGAAAAACGACTATCAAGGTTAAATAAAACGACTGTTGAACTTGAAAAACGACTATCAGGGTTAAATAAAACGAATGTTGAATCTGAAAAACGAAGGTCGTCTGTAAAAACGACTAATAAATTGAATTTTGATAGGAAAAACGCGCCATAGTGGCAAGCCTAGAGATGGATGGACGGATGGATGGAGAAAAGTTCGCAACTTGATCCGAGAGGAGCTGACACTAATAAAAATACAAAATCATGGCAGCTTGACGACACAGGAGGGAAACGTAACGAGTTGTTGATTTCACCTATTTTCTGTGTAGACTGATGTTTTTTAACCGTGTTTAAGGCCCTGTTTACAAGCAGGTAGGGTACCCTACTGCCAGGGTAACCCTAGCAAGAGGGTTAAAAGATAGCCCGGGTTTACAAGCAAAATTTCAGGTAGGGTAACCCTACTGCCCGAGGCAACCGTTTACGCTTGTTACGCTTCGGTAACCTTGCAAGTAAAGCACGAACAGAAAACAAAACTGGAAAATAATTTATTTCCAAAGCAAAATTATGACAAACTGTGAAAGAACTTGATGTTTTCTGGGTCATAATTCGCTGATTTTGTCGGTATTGTGATCATATTTTGCTTTTGGGAGCCAAAATAGAGATAGCCCGGGTAGGCGGGTTAACCCTACCTGGAGTGTTTACAAGGGAAAAAGTTAACCCGCTTGCTAGGGTAACCCTAGCACGCAGATAGGGTAACCCTCCTACCCGGGTAACCCTGGCCGCCTTGTAAACACGACGAAGAAAATAAGAACAAATGTGTGCGTGCTAGGGTAACCCGCTTGCTAGGGTAACCCTCTCTCCTTGTAAACAGGGCCTAAATAAAGGTATCATTCATTCATTCATTCATTCATTCAGCGTTTTACAAAAAAATAAGCTCAACAGCGTTCTTCAGTTTGTAACAGAGTGTCTTTGAATTTTCAAGTTTGTTCGTTGCGTGACATCGAATGGCGGCCCGAGAAGGCGTAAAGAATTCAGTTCGGCACGGCAAAAGCACGCTGTTTGAGACGAAGTCGCGCTACTGGAACAGGCCTTAGAATGCAATCAAGTCTTGTCGGCAACCATGGCGCCACGTGAACCAGTCATGCAGAGAAATGACAAGATTATTTTCGAAGTCAACTTGGGATAAGCACGTAAAACATAATTTTCTTGCCCAGCGCTTTGAAAATGCTTTCCACAGAGACCTCTCTTGATCCAATGGACCTACAAACCTTGTTAAGTTGTGGCGTACATGTAGAACTGGTTCTGGTCGATTCGTACCAGTATTAAACAAAAAACTGAGCACATCGAAACTATATACTAGTAATAGTTCTCACTACATCTGCCCCCGCCTTGGATATCACGTTTATTGTGTAATGAACTGTACGACTTTTATTACAAAATACGTTTATTTTTATGCTCCCAGGCTATTGAATTAAACTAAAGGATACCCCAAAAATTTCATGTGCAATAAGAAAACTGTATTATTTATTTATTACGAAAATGTATCCAGTTCATGTATAATTTGTAGCAATTCTCTTTTTGGGAAATAACAGGCAGATCTGACCTTTTACTCTCGTTGTAATCCTTCAAATCACACAAAATGAACAAAAATCTCTTATTTCAAGTAAGTAATGATATATTTAAAAAGTTATTCGTACTACCAACGCGACTACACTCGTGTACGTGGCTGCAAGAATAGACCCTTCTCCAAAATGGCGGCCGAAAATTCAAATACGTTAGAATAAGCTAAAATTAAAAACGAATACCAGCACTAGAAAGAGCACCTTAACTTTAGTAAACCTGCCAAGTTTCAGCATTTCAGGTAAAATATTAGCTGAGAAAATATATGTTGAAAATTGAAAAATTTACAAACGTTTGTATGACTGGGGGTATGCATTACACCCCCAGTCATACAAACGTCTGTAAATTTTTCAATTTTCAACATACATTTTCTCGGCTGTTATTTCACCTGAAATGCTTAAACTTGGCAGGTTTACTAAAGTTAAGGTGCTCTTTCTAGTGCTGGTATTCGTTTTTAATTTTGACTTATTTAAATTTTCGGCGGCCATTTTGCCGGGAGAAGGGTCTATTATCTAACAATCATTGAAACGACACCGTTTATAAATCCTTTACTAACTTCTGATCCTTGAGATAACAAAAGGAAACTAAACTCAACTACTTTGGATAAATTTTGTTGTTGTTTCTTTGAGTGGGTTTAGAGTTTTGATTTGTGATCCTGATCTGTTTACTTTATACGTGTGGTGTTTGGATCGAGTCTGTCGACCCCGTTGCCGATTTGTGTCTAACAAATCAAGTTCTGTACGAAACAATTCTATCCAGTTGTGCTGAATGACTTTTGAATTCAACGAAAGAAAGAAATCACTACGATGAAAGAAAATCACCTTGAAATAACTTTGCAAATGAGTGAGCGCAACAACCTCGCGTACGCAAAAACCTCCCCTCGTCCTCGCGGCTGCTAGAATTACCCAGAGTTGCCTTGCGAGCTTACTGAACAATTAACCGGGACCGCCGTGCGCGCCATCGGGCTCGATTCGCACACTACCGATACTACACCAATATTTCACATTTTTTTTATACGCGGGGGTCCTATTAATGCCTCCTCGCTGGGGTAATTAACACGCGATCTGGAAACCGCGGGAGGTGGAAAAGCGATGCATGTGATCTTGACCTGGGTTATGCCGGGTGTTTTCCGTTGCTGTGCGGGTAACAGTTGCATCTATTGTCGAGTGAATAAGATCAAGCGGGGTCACAAATAAAATTATAACTATCTCTGGTTTTGTCCGATTTCGCTGAAATTTTAACACGATGAAGCTGGATTGATAAGGAACAGATTTTTCCGTGCTGATGTGTGGTAGCTATTTACGCTGAAGAGATATATCGCTTCGAAGTCAAGGTTTTGAAGAGATTGATTTGCGAAGCGTAACTTCGGCTTGACTTTGTAATCCGAGATTTTGGTTAATCCTGAAGAAAAAAATTTTCAGAAATGCTCATTTGTTCGATGATTATAACGAATATAAATTTATATATGTTCCGAACTTAATTTCTTGTGAAAAAAGGTTATTTTTGATGTGCGCTTGGGTTTCATTTTTTCCCGCGAAATCAGCGCGTAGGGGAAGAGTTTAAAACAGGGACATTCCCCAACTAGCTGGCTTAAACCGTAATAATAGTTTTTTTTTTAATCTGTCGTGGAGATAAACGTGATGTTTATGTAATCTGGAACTGGGGACCGCAGCAAGCCTGAACTGCAGCACGCAAGCCTCTGCAAACGGATATACTTGTTGACCTTGGGTTGTTGTTTTTTTTTAACTCTTGTTTTTGGTGGCTTTTTAAAATTTCCAAGGTAATTAGTTGGAGTTTTCACACGTGAAACGTTGTTAACTCTAATAATTCGGTAAAATGTTCAAGTCTAAGCACGACATAATTCTGATGATTAGCTGAGTTGTCACGGCTAAGGGGTACACGTGAAGGCTGTTCTGACGTCGCTTAACATGGCCTTTCTGCCTATATCTCGGTCACGTTTCAAGCGACACTAAATCTCTCTGCTTATCTCATTAACCGCTGTTTGGCGGTTTGGTGTAAATTTTTGGGTGATTTTTGGGCATTTTGGGAAAGAGATATTTTTTCTCAAAGGATAGGTTAAATTGAGGAAAAAATGAAATGTTGAAGATTTGATGGATTTGGAAAATTGAAATTTGAAGTGAAGAATTAGTAGACGGATACCAAACAGTCCCCTAGCAACCAGGTTTCCAACCCATCTTAATCCTAACGATTTCCTTTTTCGTATTCATGTTTACCCCCGCCTTAATTATGACTTGTTCAAGGCCCAGTTTTCAGTTACACGATGAAAACTTTCTTTGTCAAGTTTCAGATACTGGAGTAAGAACCTTGCAAAGTGTGAAATACGTGAAAAATGTCACAGTACGATTTTGTGAGCTCTGTTCAACTTCAAAGATGCCGGAAATTGCCAAACGAGCGATCTGCTCGAAACCCCATTTGTTTTCACACTCAATTTCATTTTCAAATGCATACTCACTTATTAAATGGAACCTGGAAGACAGGCCTTGGATTAAAACACAGACTTCATGAAAGTACACTCGTGACCTCGAACGATTACAATGCCTTCTTGTGTCTTTGAAAGTCTATTTCTTTCTTTGTGTTAAGATATTGGCCTATGACAGTCTAATGAATCAATTAAAGTTAACCGGGGTTACAGAAAAATCGTGATGCGGCCGCCAGCAGTGTGATTAGCGCCGTGCATTGGCTTTTGCGCAATATGTGTATTATCACGGTCTGCGTGTGAAATGTAGTCCGGCGCGGCAAAACACCTGCATTTTCCTCCTACACCCAGCGCAATAGATGTAGATCGATAACTTTTTCCAGTTCCTAGACGCCACAATCCGCTTCTCTATCGGTACCGCTGCACGGCGACAGAATACGACAAAGGGCTTGAAAGGAGTCGAAGCTCATTCGAAAGTGCTCTCTAAAAAAAGCCCTGCATGGTAGGATTCCTATGGATTTCTCCAAACCATCGCTGGTCTCTCGGATATACCCAGACTCTAGGGCAATTCATTCGACGGCGATGGACCACTCTGACGTCTACGCGAAATTAATTAACATCATGGCTGAAAGAACTGCTTCAGAAATTTGCGTAGTGCGCATTAGGAGGAAGAGGGACTCCCTTAGCCGTGAGCCGCGAGAAAGGAAACGAAAACAAAGAAAAAGAATCGAGAATATAACAACATGGTCATTGAAGTCTGCTATTTTGTTGGTTTATCTCATGACGTCTTGAGTTTACCCACTTCATAACCCATTTCAGTGCGACCGCTCATAAAATGTAACCACGTTATTTTATTATAATCAACCTTTAACCAAGTTAAGTTAAGTTTAGAATTTTTAACCAGGTTTCTGAAAAATAAACGGCCCAGTTAACTCTCCTAGTGCAGCCGCAGCCATTGCATACTTAGCCTTTCACGAGTTTGATTTCTTTAAGCACTCTTTCTAGCGTAAGAGCATGTTATTAAATAGAGTTCCTTACTTAGTTGCTTATTTTCTTGATTCGGGAAAATGAAATTTTGATATCCGCGATCCGTGATTCGCCGTTTTTTAAAATTTCTATAAACACATTTCTATACATGGACGTATCATAATTCAGTGCTGTATTAGTAAAGAACCTAGTCTCATTACCTAAGTTGCTGACTTAGCAAGTGTAATTACCTGGAAGCAGTTGTAGTTTACGTAGTGAGCTGCTGAATGCGTTTAATACTAAGACCGCAAAGCTCACGTTGAAACGATTATTACTGTCATTTGGTGAGTAGAGAATTTAAAACAACTTATTGAACAGACTTACCAATATAGAACGTCTAGTCATGATTCTCGTTGATTGCTTTGTTGTGACGTACGGCAGAATTGACTCTGGTTGATTCGTACTCGTCTTACTTATAAGAGAGCTGAATTCGATCGAAACTATAGATACGGACGTTCCCCAACATATGGTCAGCTGCGTGGCCACCTAAAATTTCGCAACATCCATGTAGAGCTCTTGACTGGACCCTGTGAAGGATCACTCACCAACTCTTTAATGACTTTTCCATAACAAGCACAAAGTGCCGAGATAACTCCAAAGTTCAGGTTTGTAACACACATGAATACAGTGCGAGCACGTACAGTGATTCGAATCAATAACAGATCGCGATTAATATCCGGAAGTCCCCCTGGATAGATACCGAATCATCCGGTCTCCTAGACAGTACGAAGGAAAGCGTATAAAATACATTTTGCAGACATATATCACTGGACGAAAAAATGGATTTACTAGGGTTTGTCAAGGTGTGCAAATGTGGTTGAAATTTAGAGCTCTAAATTTAGAGCTCGGTCAGTTTACTACTGACCGAGGAACTAGCCAATAGAAATGTTTCGATTACGTAACTCATGCATAGTGTATGAACGTAAAACAAAAGATTGTGCACGACTGTGGACCTTCCAACATAAATCTTGGCATCTTTGTTTGCTCCTTTGATGTTTGCCGGGCTTCATTACCATTCCCCTCTAACTCCCCTCTAACTATGGCTACAGGTAAGGTAAAGTCTGCATACGAGCCAAGCGGCCCATCAGGCTGGAGCTTATCCCGGTTTCAGAGGCATAAGTCTACTCCCCCCTGAATGAGATGCTACCCCCCAGCGTTAAATTCGCCGGTATCCATTTATTCACCCGGGTAGAGAGAGGCACTGTGGGAGTAAAGTGTCTTGCCCAAGAACACAACACAACGTTCCCGGCCAGGGTTCGAACCCGGACCGCTCGACCCAGAGGCAAGCACACTAACCTGAAAACACCGCGCCTCCCGCTTTCTGGGCATGGAGGTAACGATTCTAAAACAACACATTATCTACTGTCATAGAGGAGCTTTTAAGACTAAACACCCTAAGGGTACCAAACCCCCCTTTTTAGCCCCTTAAGAATACGGCGAGCACCCCCATCGTTTTGATATGAACGTCCACCCGACGCTGGGTTCTTAAAATAGGGAGTTTTAGCATTGACGACGGCGACACCGAGAACGACGCCTTGTGAAAAAAGTATTTATATTTTACCCTCGAATGTCGCAACTGTGTAGATCTGTTCAGTTCGCCTATCGGTCTAAAATCCTGCTCAGGCTAAATATGTAATGACAGCGTTCAATTCCAAAGGTAGACACGAAAAATTAGCCATTGCGGTTCTCGTACTCCAAAATACGTAGAACTTGGTCATTTCACGTTGTTTTGCAGAGGACG
Organism: Micromussa lordhowensis; assembly: GCA_964020085.1. Taxonomy (NCBI): domain Eukaryota; kingdom Metazoa; phylum Cnidaria; class Anthozoa; order Scleractinia; family Lobophylliidae; genus Micromussa; species Micromussa lordhowensis. Next base: position 5,190,268 of record OZ026601.1, on the reverse strand, counting down.
GCAAAGAAATGTACAAAGATTCAAAACGCACTTGCAGAACCACTGTTTTTTGCTCATTAAACCTTTTGTTTGGTGACGTTCTCGTTGCCGTCGCCGTCGTGATTTGCTCAAACTCCCTATTTCTAAGCCGGCACCGCCGCAATTAGGGAGTTTGAAAAAACGGCAACGGGAACGTCGCTAAACCAAAGGCTTAATGAGCAGAACAATGGCTGTACACGTGCGTTATAATTATTGGTACGTTTCTTTGCCGTCCTAGTCCTCTGCATAACAACAACGAGTTCACGTGAAAATTACAGAATGCACCAATCACGCGTTGCCTATTGTTAGCTCTGAAACCAATCACGTATCAGTAGTTTGTCAATGACGTCAGTTTCCCGCGTAAATTCATCTACTCCTTCGCGAGATGCTGCCAGACATCCCAGAGATTTCCTATGGATCTAAGTCCAAAAAAATAGTCAAAAGTAGCTCTAGGTGCTTCATTTGTTCGTCGGCTCCCCTCAAAAAAAGAAAATCTTTATTTTCGGAAAGAGTTCACTCGGCATTGCTGAAGTCATCCGATCCTCGCTATCGGTGGACGTGAGTCGCTACTCAGAAAACAGCGAACTGTTCGTCTGTATAGACAAATGCTACCAGCGCTTGATAAAATTTAATCGGGCATCGCATAAGTTGAAGGAGCTAAAGACAATTAAATCGAAGAAGTCTTCAAGGCAAGAGAAAATGGTTTTCGATTTATTTTTATATTCCGTGACAGTGCAAGCTAAGAATATACATCCAGATGAGAATGCCGACAAAGGTGTCAAAAATACATCAACTTCATCACCTCGAGGGAAAGCATCCAAATGCGATTTGCCGATACCACTTGTACTTCTTCTGTCATCCACGAAGATTCGGATGCGTCGGGAACACCCTTTTTGTGCTGACAGAACGCCGCTGGGTTTCTGCTTATCACTGATTCAAAGTCATCCCTTTGGTCTGGTCTTACGCGCTTTTCCAAATGCACAACTCAACGGAAGTTCTCCCCTTCCAATGTTGACATCGACGCCGGAAGGTTGGTGGTGTGATCAAACACAAGTGGAAGCGCTTGATAAATAAGAGATTTGCAAACCCGGTAGGCAGGTTCACAAAACATCTTTCCTCCAGATGGGCTAGATTGCAGAATATCCGGCCCACTTATTTGCATCTCATTGAATAAGTATGTGTAATCAAATGGTGACGAGTGAAATTAGGGAATAATTTCACTTGCGTTTTGTCAAAATTCGGATAATTTCCCTCGCCTTTGAGAAAACCATTTGATTAACTTTTAATATCGTGGGTGACAAATTACGCTTGTTTACACACGGAGGCGTAAAATCGCTCGAGCACTTTATCCAACTGCTCAGGTGGAATCATCTCCAGGTTTTTCTCAAGGCTATTTTCGTCACACCAGTTGTCAAAAACCCTCACCCAGTTAGTTGTGCTCTTTCGCGTATTTAAGTTTTCTGCGGCTTCTTTTAATTCCGTAACTTCATCGTTTGTAACTTTCTTGAATCTCGACGCCATCTTGGCACTGATCGAGCGACAGATGTTGCCATGGCAATTTTATAATTTCACATGTGAAATTATAAATTAATGCTGAAATTTCGTGCCAAAATTAAGGAGTAATTTGTCACCCATGATATTAGAATAGCAACTATTGTTATTTACCTCGTTCTTCAAAGCACGCCGACACATGTAAATGGCTGGGCCGGGTATTCTGCAATCGTCTTTCTTATTTGAAACTATTTTTTTCAATTGCCAACTTCTGTTGATAATTTAAAGTGGGGATTTTGAACTTGGAAGACACCAAAATAAAGGCTTCTTCGACCGACGTCACCATCAGTAGCCGATAGAACACGAGTTGTCATTGGACAATTAGCCTTGGTGCGACCACCTCAGGAATATGTGAGGGAAGTTGTGATTGGCTAATACGCGGAAACAAATGGGGTTCGGGTTTAAGCAGCCGTTAGTGGGGGAGAAGCGTTGCGTGACGACCCTAATAACGGCTGCGGAGGAGACTACTGGAAATCGAGCCTATACCGTTTCAAGTGATGTCCTTTAGGATTCAAGTAAAGCTCAAACCACGCCCAGATTTATCTCTTTTAAGGGTTTAATTCAAATTTTCCCACGAGCATTCCCGATCTTTTCATATGGGAGTTCCTTCCTCTGAGGGGTTTTGAATAGCCACATGGCTACACGGAGGCTAGACTGAGTATGACTGGTGTCCAAATTTTACGGAGGGTATACAGAAAATGTCGCATTCAGTTTTGAACATCGAATTTGTTATTTGACCCGACGGTTTTATTCTGGACCAGACGCACGAGTTATCTACTCGCATCTGATTGGATCATAAACAATGGAATTAGGTGGGCTACGTCATCACTTACACATGCGCCAAACCGGAAACTCGTTAAAGGAAAACTTGTAAAGTGAGACCTGTATTAAGCGGACCCCATATTAAGCGAACACCTTCTATTAAGTGAACACCAGCATGAGTCCCTAAACTTTCTTCCCACATTTACTGTAAAATAAACCTGCGTTCAGCGGACACCTCTGTTAAGCGGACGCGGACACAAATGTTAAGCCATTTTGTTGCACAAAACCTGCAACAAGCGGACATTTCAAGGGCTTTTTACTTCTAAAAGTTCAGCTCAGACACCGTTAACATTGTTCAGCGATGTCGTTTCAAAGCTAAGTAGATTATTCTAGATTGATGCATTGGCTATGTGGACATTCAGATGCTAAGAGCAGTCTTTGATCTTACACTGTGTTACAAAAGGGTTAATAATTAATTATTATAACTGAACCTGTTTAGAGCGGACACTCTGTATTAAGCGGACACTAGTGAGGGTCCCAACGGTGTCCGCTTAATACAGGTTTCCACTGTATTGGATTGCATTCACACAAACAACTAGTAATAAGGTTACCGCCCTCACGGCTGCTTACGATACAGTGCAGCTCTTTAAACTACTTACTATACTGTAAACTTCCACTTGTGACCCATGTATAACTTCCCAAGGGCTTTTGGATGGCCTTTTAACGGACGGGCAAATATCAGAAATGAGCTACAGCAGTGTAGATCCAATTACGTTATTCGTATACGTACTGGTTTTAAATTAATTGAGCTCTAAGACATCACAATAGATCCAATACATTTCATTTTAATCAAGAGGGAGGTGTATATCTGGGGCAGGGGCTTACAATTGGAAGTAATGTTTTGTTTACAGACAGGTAGGCCTATATATAGGAGGGCCACCTATATAAACGTCAGCCGTTTTAATACGGTTACTTACACCACTTACAATACTAATAGAGTGAATTTTAACACTATTATAAAATACAATTACTTGCAATGTGTTATCTTAACTTACACAAAAAATTACTTGGTTTTGTTTTCTTTTTCTTACACTCTTACACTCTTACACTCTTACACTCTCTCAAGTGAACTCAAGATAAAATTTGAATTAGCCAATCAGGATTCAGCAGGCTAAACTGTACAGCAAAAAAAAACTGTACTGTCCTGACGTCAATTGCATGCTATCAGGAAAGGCATTGAAGTCATGCAATTTTTTTTCAATGGCGACGGCTTTTAATATTCGTGAAAAGCGATTTATGATTCTAAAAACCATATCAGATTGTAAAAAGTAAAACATGCGAAACATGTTGCGTCTCCTAGCTTTTAATTTGGCGCCAAAAATGGTTCGACCGCGTCAGGCAATTCGCTCTTCGATCTCCGTTTTGACATTATGACAAATATGCTGTTCTTCGCCAAAGTAAACTCAGAATTCTTTTGCTAATAATTAAAAGAGGCCAAAGAAACTTTAGTATTGTCTCCGTTTTTTTAGCTGCGAAGAAAAAAGACTGTTATCGTGTTCTTTCCGTCCGACAGTTCGGTTTTGACTGCCGCTTGTACTGCGAGAGCGGTAACGTACCGGTGGGACGATTGGTGTGAGTTGCGGGGAGGGGGAAGGGGTGGGGGGGTTGCGGCTCCATTATGAAAAGGTCGGCGATGCTCGTCGTCTCGCTCAGGTGTATAAATCAAGGATTCTGGTCTCACAAAGGGTGTTTATGACGAAACGCCACTATTTGTAGCTTTCAAAGTATCTTTAAGGGTGCACTCGAAAACTAACAATTAAAACGGCCTCATTTCCGTTTTAGGATCGATTTCCGCCCGTCTCCGAGTGGGATCTACCAGCGCGGGCTCCCTGCCTGAACAGTGCTGATAATGGAGCCTATGCTGTTTCAAGTGGTATCTTTTAGGGGTCAAATAAAGCTCGAGCCACGCCCAGATTGGTCTTCTTTTGGGGTTTAAGGAGGGGGTAAACATGAATAGGCGTGAAATTTGAAGTGATATAAAAAGGAAATTGTTAGATGGGTTGAAGATGGGTTGAAAACACTACCAGGCAGTTGACCCCCGCAAAAGAGAGCCCCAAGTTGCTAGGGGACTGTTTGGTATCCGTCTACTAATTCTTCACTTCAAATTTCAATTTTCCAAATCCATCAAATCTTCAACATTTCATATTTTCCTCAATTTAACCTATTCTTTGAGAAAAATATCTCTTTCCCAAAAATGCCCAAAAATCACCCAAAAATTTACACAAAACTGCCAAACAGTGGTTAATGAGATAAGCAGAGAGATTTAGTGTCGCTTGAAACGTGACCGAGATATTGACAGAAAAGCCGTCAGTAAGCGACCTCAAAACAGCCTTCACGTGTACCCCCGCCTTAATTCAAATTTTGCGGCGAGTATCCCCGACGTTTTCATATGGCAGTCCTCTCCGCGGGGAAATTGTAATGTCGATCCAGGCTTCTGAGTCTTTCCAATTCTTTCCCTTGTCCAAAAACACTTTGCCTGATCTGCTGGTTTTGATAACCGCGTGAGGCTTGGATTGAAATACCAGTATTTCATATCGCTCAGTGACATGGAAGTTGTTATAACTGTCGCTGTATTGTAGAGTCAGCCTTCTCTTCTCCAACTTGCAGCTGTTCTCAACCACATCCACCCTTGATGAATTCTATGAATAAACGAAAACCTTATATAGTGTCAGACCGTTTTTTTTTCGCTTTAAGAATGCTATTCTAAGTATTCCAGAAGCCCACCTTAACGACTATCTTTCCTTCATCCGCACACAGGATGTAGTCTGGTATTCCAGCAGGGTGTAAAGTGAATTCCACGTTAGAGGCTGTAAGTTTCTTCTTCCAGATAAATGCTGTACGCAAGAACATATAAAGGCGTTAAAAACGTATGTACATTTTCCCATTGTGGAAGTGGACAGTAGGGGCTCAGCCTGTGGAAGTTATGGGTGATCCTTGAAATTTGAAAAGGACAAAACGGAATTTTTCGGGTGTGGCTGGAAGGTCATCTTTCGCCCGTTTATCAACGTCCAATCCTCTGATTTTCAGATGCTCTGGTAAAGAACACTTAAGAAAAACTATGTCATTTCGCGCCAAAGAAAACTTAGAGATTGAGAGCTACTTGGAGGAGCAAAGTGACATGCTATAGTGAAGCCTTGGATCCATGACTGGCTCATAGTTGCTGGAGCTTATCCCGGTTTCTGTGGCATGAAGCGGCTAGGAGTGTTTCTACACCCCCTGGACGGGATGCTAGTCCATCGCAGGTCACTTCTCGGCAATTTGTTAGGTTTCCCCAACAATTTAGCGGTACCCATTTATACTCCTGGGTGGAGAGAGGCACTGTGAGAGTAAAGTGTTTTGCCCAAGAACACATCACAATGTCCCCGGCCACGGCTCGAACGCGGAGCGCGCGCACCAGAGTCGAGCGCACTAACCATGAGGCCGCTTCGTCTCCCGACATGCTATGTTACTAACAAAAAAAATATTTTTTATCTTATTTCGGAAAAATTTTGGACATCAGTTTGGAACACTTTGCTGAAACATAGTTAAAGTAAATTTACTCCAACGACCTCAAGGTCAACCTATCAAGCCGTTACGAATTTCAAGCAGTGTGTTAACTAGAGTTTTCTTCATAAATCCCGTCATAGAGCAAACTAAGAGCTTTGGAGCTACTTCAACGTTTTATACTGAAAATTTTCTTGAATTTTTGGACGCATTCAAATTTCGGACGGTTTTAGTTTCGGCCACCTTTTTTTTTGTCCGAAATTAAAATCGTCTGAACCGTTTAGCAAGCAATGCATGATAGGGATCAGATTAAAATAGGAACGAAATCGTTACTCCTACTAAAGCTACGCGACAAAGGGAAGCCACTGCTGTGCTTACTTGTACCCAGTTCACCCTGTCGTCCGGTGAATGACAGTATAAATTTGTTGTTCTCTTCCTCCGTCATCCGGAGAAATCGTCTGCCTCTGTTTTGCCGCGCAAATGATTCCAGAGTAACATTAACGGTCGCCTGTCTGCTTGACACGAAACAATGTAGACCCACGGTGAAAAAAAGAAGCTGCCAAAGAGATAGGAGAATTAATCGTCAGTAATACCAAGAATGAAACCAAAGCTTGAGTTATTAGTCGAGGTCGGAGGCTGTTAGCCTGCGTACCTGGCGTGATTTGCGAAAAAGTGATCTTCGCTGGCGGAGGTGCCATTTTATTTTACTGGACTCGTCACCAATTCCTTTGCGGCTCACCGCCAAAACAATTACGTAGCCTAGAAGGCGGCAAATTTTTTATCATTGCCAAGATCTCCGCGGTACACAGATGTTTCATTCCTGACGACCATGCTTGAAATCTCTTCTTCATATTTTTGAAAAAACAAAACAAAACAAAACAAAACAAAGAAGTAGTGTTGACCGGAAAGCCTGAGGGCTCAGGTTCAGCAGTTTGAGGTATGTCTTGTTACATCCCTGAGGTGGTTAGATGTTTCCATAGTAACTACATAAATGTTTACCTGTGTGTTGTAATGTTTCGATCTGTGGGGACTCCCCTTAGCTGGCCCTGATAATTTATGCGAGCCCCCCGGGTGGATGTTAGGCCAAGTGCATTCGGCAGAAACTTGTCTAAATGTGACTGGACTAGGTATTTATCTTTTAGTTTATTGTAGTTCGTTGCTATAACTTACAACAGCGTGCAAATGTTCAACAAATTGTCACGATTCTCGATCGCTTTTTGGTTGAGGTGTGAGACCGTTAAAGCCGAAAGGCTTGGAACTGATGAAAACGATACAAAATGATAAATCAGAACAACGGCTCTAACGGCGTGAGGTTACTTTTTCAGAAGTTTATTTTTTCTTCCGGAAATGTTCCACTTCACTGAGCCAGAAAGTCGATTTTTTGAAACCCCTGCCAAAATAAACCGTAAAGAGATCCCTACAATATGTTGCAAACGCTGCTGAATTTGAGTGAACATTCTGGATATTTCGATGCTTGCATATTTTCGGAGTACTTTGTGTTGCAGATCAGTTGCTTAGGAAGTTTTGAAGTCCGAAACTAAAGCTTTTTTTTCCTACGAAAGATTGACTGTCGAACTCACTCCCTTAAAAACCGCCATTTAGTTGATAATAATTCGGTTCTCAGTGAACTGCGAAGTCCACGATTTTCCAATAAACTCCGTCATGGAAGTCATTCAGGTTAGCGATTGCCGCCAGTTGTTAAGTGGTTTCAGTTCGCGAACAGTAAACTTCAGATTGATTAAGATTCAATGAGAAATTGTGCCCGCTGCATTTGCCTTCCATTTCGGTCGTCAATTCATCGAAGCGTTGAAGACATTAAACATTTAGCCGGGCATTGTAAGAGAATGGAGCAATTAATTCTCCTAGGCTCGATTTCTGTGGCTCATGTCCGACCTCCTCTCTCGAACAGAGCGGCTGGTAATCGAGCGTACCTCTAACCCCACAACTCTTAGATTAGGGAGATCTAGTAAAGGTGTAAATGGTCGAGCTTCTTGAACATTTCAATAATAGAACTGTTGTTTGTGAACAGTCACATAATAAGTGGCAAGCAGAGACTAAAGACCAAATTCTGAGTTAAATCGCTGTCCAATGTAACTCTCTGTTCTAACTGCGGTGAAATAGTCTTCCAGCGTACTTCACACAGAGCCGGTCGAATGTACATACACCTGATTGCAGTACGCGAAACGTTTGTCAACAATATTGTCCTCCATTCGTCGTATGCATGATCAATCACACTCACCGTAAACCAGAAGGTATCCATGTTTTAAAAGCGTCGTCGATTCTGAAATACAATACCAAGTTACTTGCCGCTGGAGTGAAATGCAATGGCTTTGTTGATCAAACGGTTGCTGATCAACGGTCACTGGGAAAACCCCCTTGCATACGAAACAAAACAATTCGCCAACTCGTCAAACATCTGAAATGCCTTTCATCTGACAGGGTCGCTTAACTTAAATTTCCATTGCCTTGTTTGACGTGACAAGCCATAATTAACAAGTCTTTTTTTCGCGGGTCTCTGTAAAGTACGGACCGAAAAGCGGCGGATGGCGAATGGTGGATAGAAAAATGCGGATGATAAAATGAGCATGACAAAATGTGGATGATAAAACGCGGATGGAAAAATGCGGATGACAAAATGCTGACAATAAAATCTTTTTGAGAGGAGAAGTCCAAATTTTTTTTGTTAAATCACAAAGCAGATCTAAACATTTTTACTGACCGAATCCAAAAAAGCCAAAGGTTTTAATCGTAAACCATACCATAACTCTTTTTGTCGATAATAGCTTATTCTTCTCTTTAGCTTTTTAACTTACCAAAAAGAGCACTAATTTCACAAATATTTTCACCGCCAGCCATCAGTGGAAACAACGGTATTCATACTGTGATGATCGAATTCTGTTGACGGATATTCGACTTCTCCCTACCTAAAATATTGAAAATCGACTGTCGCCAAGAGAAAAATCAACATCGTAGTTAATTATCATTTTTTCATCCGCATTTTTCCATCGGCCATCCGTCGTAATTCGGTCCTCACTTTACAGAGACCCTTTTTTTCGACCTTTGTAGTTCTCAACGTAGAATGAAAACAGTGATGAACTTACAAACAGCCGTCGATCGGAGGACAGAGCTTTAAACAGTTGAAGAGGTCAGTTATTTGTTGAACCTGACCAATTTCGATGTATTAAAATTCAATCTAAAACAAAAGGCCTCAGTAGGAGGCTCTGGGGAATAATTACAGAGTTTGAAGACAGATGATCATCGCAGTTTTAGACAACTTAAGCAGAAATTAATTTCACAGCTGCTTACGTTGTGTATTTACTGCGATGATCATCTGTCTTCATACCTTTCTCCGCAGTTCAAATATATGATCTTTCATATATTCATTTCCATTCTTCACCATCTACGGGTATATTGCGAACTAATAATGGGACAAGCTCCCATTTGATAGCTCAGTTGGTAGAGCACTGCGCCGGTATCGCAGAGGTCATGGGTTCGACTCCCGTTCAGTCCTGAACTATAGATTTTTTTTTCAGGCTTTGATTTCACAGCTAGCTGCTTAAGTTGTGTCTAAAACTGCGATGATCATCTCTCTTCATATCTATTGTGTTAAACTTAATTTTAATATATAGAAATTTGTCTATTATACCCTTATTAGCTCAGTGTAACTGTGATTATTGTGGACACTATAAATTAATCACAAAACAAAGACTGCTTTTCAGTGGAACAATTCCATCTCGTCCGCGGCACGCTCCTTCAGTGTAAGGCTCTAAATCCAGAAGATCGATTTGTTTAGACGTCTTACCGTAAATTCCAAAGAAAGTCCAGCTGTATGTGTCACGTGACACACAATGAGCTGTTTTAAACTTCCTTGAAGAATATAAATGAAACTGAGTGGGACCTCGCTCCTAAGGAAATACCAAAGCATGCCCCTACAGATAAATAAGGGGATATAACGGAGAAATGCGGAGTTAACAAATTAATAGAGGAAATGAAGAGAGTCAGTTTATTCTAATAGACAGGCAATTTATTATGGAAATTTCATTCCGCGTGAATTAATAACATTTGCCTGAGTTGTATGTTGGCTTGCAAGTAGAACTAGTTGGCAAATCTCGACAAACTGCAGCTCCCGTTGTGTCCAGTTACATTTCTGTGGCAAAGCAGTATTTACCGACGTGAAAGTAATTAATCTTCCAAATCGTTACACGTTTTAATAAATTAAATACCGAAAGGAAAGACTTCAAATTTGAGATGAGCTTGTCGACGTTATGCATCGGGAGAACCCAACTGGACTTATTTTTTGTCTAAGAAGAACAATACATTCAGATAAACGCAGAACATTTTCGACACATTTTTTAGACAAAGTGGCAATAAAACCTCACGGAAATGAAGAATAAATATATTTTGATCATTTTGATTGTCTAGTAGAAAAGTTGTGCATCTTAATCAAATTCATTCAACCACGCTAATTTTTTTACTTTTATGCTTTCACCATCAATATGCCATCAAGCGAGGATTGTTGGTTGTTCGAAAAATTATTCCGTGAACAAAAACAATGGACTCCACTTACATGTTTTACAGATCATTGCACACTTTCATCATAAGCCCTTATCAAGTCATAACCATGAAATAACAATACTGTATCGAACAGTAGATAATTAGGTTTTGAAACATTAGAACCAGCCAAGGAACCCGTTAAATATCTATATGATATGGATAAAACTGGCCTGTGTCCGTCTATATTTGTGTTACGCCTCAAACAATATTAATTTTCTTATTGCTTTTATCACTAACCTTTTGGCAGCTGATTGTGATTAATGTTTGTCGGCGAAGCAAACGGAGACGCCTTCTGGTTTTCTGGTCCACGCGACTTATTATATATGTTAAAAGCCGCGGGGCTTTTTCCTTTTGGCCCAGCGAGCTGAACTGCAGCGGCAGAAAAGTGCAGCCGCAATTTAAAACTGCGGGCTTGTATTATTGAAATTTTAGATTTTTTGTCGTCAAAAGGTTCAATATACGACCTTAGATTTGACTTTCATTTTTTAAAATATATCAGAAGGAGAAGGAAGTTTCAATGACACGAAAAATGATATTCATTTGAAGAAGTTTAACCAGAGACAAGCACAGAAGTCATGATGCATTTCACAGGCGGCATCAAACTAGAATTAGATTGATTCCAAGAGAGTTGATTCGAAGGCTCCAAACAGCTGCTCTCGAAGGTTTTGTTTGATCTCAAGCCACTTATCCGCATTCACTTGCTTCATTTGGTCTCGCCAGCTTATTGAATTTTAACGAAGTCTTCAGTGAGAGTGGTTGAAAATTTATATTTGCGGTTTGATGGCGAGAATAATATGTCAAGACTCACGAACGAAATTCCTTTAAGCGCAGTTTGAGGAAAGTTTGAAGAAAATTCTCCACTAGCTCTCATGTCTCAGTTTTTGTCAATCCTTATTCTCGTTTTAGCTAGCATTCATGTTTACAAAAGATTTTACCGGAAAATATAATAATCCTTACCATGTGATACACCGCCATGTTCTTGTTTTAGCAGTTTCCAGTTTTAGGAACACGTCAAAGCAGGGAGCCTTGGTCAAGAAAGATTTAACCTCTAACCAACTTTTTGTTGATCTTGTTTTCAGGGTTTTATCAACAAGGAGAACGTTTCTCACCATTCGGACATATTGCGTGCACCGTTCTGATACAGCAAAATATTTTCTTCATCAAGTGTCTCGTGTAGACTGGTATTATCAGTAAATAATGCCTTTTTAAATATTTAGGCAGCAGATATCGACAACCGTTGTTAATACAGTCTCGTATCAAGCTGATTTCAGCCAATCAAAGCTAACGAAAATGAATAAGACGTCCAGATATCTTCTTTTTCGTGCAAATTGGTTTGAGCTGGGAATTATCTTACCACCGTGCGGTAGCGCTTTGTTTATTAATATGCCATGACTATAAATCACGTCAGACGCTAATTATGTATATGTATAATTAAAATTCTCCAAGGCTAACTTGCATCAACCTGCATATTCTCCTTTCTAGACGCCAATTATTCAGTATTATTAGTTTTAAATGCCCCTTCGACACTAGGCCGGAGAAATTTGAAAACGTTGCTTTCACTATGAAAACGTTTCATATGCTTTCCGTCCATACTGCGGCGGAGAAAATCGAAAATGCAACAGTCATTTTGGATTTGCGTTTGAGGAAAACTCGGTCAGGGATATCACATGATTTTCGTGACGTCATCATTTTCGAAAAGCTCCGTTTTCAAAATGTTTACCGTTCACCGAACGCAGAGCCGGCGTTTTCACGTTCCTCATTTGAGGAACAGTTTTGAAAAGCTCCGTTTTCATGACGGACTAGTGTGGACGGTGGGCCTAACAGGAGAAATAGAGCTACGTTTTCAAGTTTCTCCGACTGGGCCTGAATGGTAAACCAGAGAGAGTTTGAATATAAAGCAGGGCAACTGTGGTCAGTTCTCTGACGCGCCCGCTTTTCTGTGTATTTTATTAAAAAAAACCATTACCTGTTCATTAATCGATTGCTGAGACAGGAAAAGTATTTTCAGATGGAGATGAAATTAAACCGAAATTATCACTTCGAGGCAGCCAATTCCATTAGGATGTCCATGTGAGAATAAAAGGTTTTTGGAACATAGCTCACTGAAAGGCTCGTTTTTAATTGTTAATCCGGTCCACAGTCGGCATGCAGTCATCTAAAAACAGTGAAATTTGACTCCAAACGATTTTTTCTCAGTAAACCTGTTAACACAAGCTGGGATGAACAAGTTATTTTAAAATGGCTTTTCGATAGACGCCTTAACCGTACCAAGAAATTATGCTGCAAAACGTGTCTACAAAAGTCAACCCAACTGAACTCCCTTCTGAAGAAAGAGATGAAATGGCTGCCCCAATGGAAAACGTCCCTTTGATGATCGGCTACATGATACTGAGTCTCGTTGGCGTCGCCGGAAATTCGCTCGTGATAACATTAGTGCGGAGAAACCGCAATTTGCGTTCGACCACGAATATTCTTCTTACTTTTGTGGCAGTAGCAGATTTGATATCGTCGATTTGTTTCGTTCCTTTCGCGTTCTTCCTCGTGTTCCAGCTTCCTGGTGGGGTGTTTGGTACCGTGCTTTGCTGGGTTTTGGCTGGAGGAAATGTGGCGAGCTTTACCATTGCTGTCTCCATCACTACACTTGCCTTACTGGCCATCGAGCGATTCCATGCTCTTGTGAAACCATTAAACCACAGGCTGCGTATAGCCAAGGAGAACGTTTTCTACTGGATCTTTGGCATTTCGGTTTACGCGGTCGCTCTGATCGTTCCCCTTTTCATCTTCACTGTCTTCGACAAACGGAAGAAAACTTGCTTTCACGACTTTGGGATTAATGGAAGGCGCATCTACTTTTCAATATTTGGGTTCGGAGTGGCTTTGGCCCTGGCAGTGATATGCTTCTGTTATTTCCGGATCGTGAAAGGATTTTACTTGGGTTGTCAGAAAATTTGCGTCAGCGAAGAGCTGCAGCGCAAGCGGAAGGTGGTCAAGTTACTGCTTATCGTGACATTAACTTTTATCGTTTGCTTCACTCCTCGAGCAATCTATTTCTTGTTTTACCACTCCAACAGGGGCTTGCTTCACAAGACATCTCTATTTCTGTTACATAGTAACTCAGCCATGAACCCTGTTATTTTGGGATTTCAAAGTGAGAGATATCGTTGTGGCTTCAAGGAAATAATTGCAGAATTAATTGCTAAAACTAAAAGCATCGTATGTTAATTCTAACTTTTCAGATTTGTATGTGACTGTAGAATATTCAGTCAAGACATCATTGTGTAAAGAAACCTAACATCAAAAGTCTCGATAGCTAAAATGCAGTTTTATTTTACTGACTTTTAAACAAAGAGAGCGATTCGCATTTGCAATAGATTGTCCGTGAGACAGGTTTTAAATTACAGATAAACAATATCAATGAAGGCAGCTGTCTCAAACATTGGCTAGAACTCAGTAAGAGGCGAATTATCGTCTGCAGTACGTGACGTACATAGCCAACCAACTTGTAGTTAAAGATGGTCAGCGATTTGAAGAGATTTTTCAACTTGATTCTGGATCTAAGGGAAGGTTTTCATGTTTTATTCCTGTAGAGAATTGATGACCACTCAAAACCAGAGTGATCCGGCGATATTACATGTAAATGATGCTTGAAATCGGACGCGGAATTGCTCTTGGTTCACTTGAACGTTTATTAAAAATGCTAATTTACCGGATAGAATGAAATGGAAGGATTCGATTACTGATCCCGGGAGTGGGAACATACTAATTATGCAACGCATTCGAGTGGTATACGGTAAATGATCCCATTTGTCACTTGTATTTCCTCGATGTACACAAGGTCTTTTAGGTGGATGTGTGTACTAAGAAGTTACAAGTAACAAGTGGGATATTCCCCGGCTTAAAAACTGGATCATTGCATGGATAATGCATTTCAAGAGTTTATTAGCTTAGCCATCACGATATGTAGGCTTTTGTACATCATGCTTTTATTTCCCCACTAAAATGCTGCATCTTAATGCTCCATTTTTTCCACTAAAATGCTAGATTTCCCCCAAAAAAGTCACTAAAATACTCGTACATAGGGGTGTTTAAATTTTCATAATTTTAACGTTTCAACACAATTAGCAGTTCAGAGTGCTTAAGGCGGGGGTAAACATGAAAGCCGTATTTTGGCGGTCGGGCAACTGTCTGGTGGTGTTCCATAACCCTTTTTTTCCCTTTCAACCTCTCTTTAAACTTACCAAAATTTCACTTAAATTCACGTTTACCCCCGCCTTAACACTGAAACGTATTCTTAGTATGTCAAGTTTAATACACCTGAAGATAATCTCTAAATGATATGTTGCTTAGTTAATCCTTTCAGCCGCAGAGGTTTCGTTAAATCTTCATTTTCTCACAAAAAATAATTTTTATTTCTGTATTTTTGGGAAAAAAATTTAAATTTTCCGGTAAAATGCCACTAAAATGGTCGAATAATGCTCAGTGCTTTTGCCTCACTAAAATGCTCGA
>OZ026601.1:5147834-5170334 GCA_964020085.1 Micromussa lordhowensis | reverse complement strand
GGTCTTTGACTGGTAACCAATTCGCCAGTTTTTTTAAATGGGGAATTGACAACAAAACCCATAACGTTGGCGGCCAATCAAATGCGTATTAAAGAATGCTAATCTTTTGAAAAAGTTTCGTAAAAGTCAAGTAGTTTTGTGAGCAAGTTTATCCAACAAACTGTTGGATAATGTCTAAACCTTTTTCTCAACCCCCCAAGCGAGGGAAACGGCTCTGGGAACGAGGTTGCCTTTTTCTTTGAGACACTCAAACATCTCACACTGCTTCGTCTAGTTCCCTCAGGTATGCAGCTATCATACTAAAACAGGACAGTTTGGGTATCTACCGTCTATCTACTTTGCTTAGACGCAACTAAACGCTCCCGAGCCAGTGCTGAGTTGTGGAACTCAGAGAGGAGGTACAGCGAAACGCCGGGTTCCGTTTGAAGTAATAACCGAAGTTATCTTCGTCCACTATTCCTCCGCCGAAATTACAACCCCCACTGGGACCAAAGTGGCTGTCCATATGGATAGATCGCTCCGAGCTGTAACCAATCAAGACTGTGCAGTTGAAGCATTCCTGTCCACGGACATTGACAAACTCGGTCAGAAGACAGAACGAAGTCTCTGTCGGTTCCTTAAGCAAATCCAGTCTTTTCAATGACACGCGTATGTAATCTCGATAGTCGACACCATCCGTGAGGTAATTGCAAGTGGCTCGCCAGTGAGTTGAAACATCTTGGATGGACTTCATACGGGACATTGACAAGCGGTAGTTGTTCCATTCAGGGAAATTTTGGTTTCTCGGCATGTCGTATAAGTAGAACGGTTTCATTTTGAACGCTTCATTGTTGTTCAGTGAGTGAGACTGGATCAGAGTCCATGCGGCACCAGGCTCGGGACCAAAGCCGCAGAAGACTGGGAATGATTTGTTGTGTTGGTTTGAAATGTTGTAGACGCCACTGATATTGACTTTGTCCATCATCAGGATGTCTTTACATGATCGCCGTGGAGGGATTTGACACTTGTGCCCCGTAAATCCCGGAGGACATAAGCACATGTATCTTCTTTCGTTGATATCGCATATTTCAATGCACGTGCCACCATTTTGACAAGGGGTGGGAGTACAGCACTTGTTATCGCAGTTTGAACCAGAGCAGGTCTGTTGAGCAACTCCCTAGAAAAGAAGGCAAATAAAGAAGCCTCAGTCGACTGTGCTCTGTTCTGTTGTAAAGCGCGCAGGAAGCGGCTACAGCACGAAAGGAGTGTAGGGGAAAACACGCGCCGTAGTCGAGTGTTTCTCCCAACTTCTTGAGTGCTGTCGGCTGCATCCCAAAAGTGCCGCCAGTGCATTTGGTCGGGAATACACCGTCCCTATATTTCCTAATATCAGTAATTGGGGGTTTACGTGTCCGGCTTTAGCACATGAAGAATGTTGTTTCATGTATCTTTTATCCACTTTGTTGTAACCTTGTTGTGTCAATTTAGGCATATCTTGGGCCTGGCTGACCAACGCGCCCACGCATACCTCCTGACCTTTGAGTCTTTTCGGTTGTGTATTGAAGGCAAAATGTTCTATTTTACATTACCTGGCTGGTGACCGATGACAAATACAGGGAAAACAAACAGGAAAACAAACATTTACAGGAAGACAGGAATTGAGTTTACTTCTTACAATAGGGGATGGCGAAAACAACACCTGGCTGCTGACCGATGACAAATAAAGGGAACAAAAACACTGGAAAACAAACATTTGCAAAAAAACTACCTCGAAAAACAATGAAGACAGAAATTGAGTTATTATTACAATAGGGGATGGCAAAAACAACACAAAATTATTAACCTCGTTTACTCCAGCGCTTTCGGAATTCTCTGCATATTCAATGATAATTCATCTTAATGTCGACTGGAATTTACAGCTCGAGTAAGCTGTCAATCAAATATTAGCACCTTGCTGCAAAATCTTTAAGTTGCGCGGGAAAGAAATTGACTTTCGTATACATGAGCTGCCAAAGTCTTGTTTTTAAATTTTAATTTCGGTACAACTTTTACCCGGTGTTTCAGGAACCCCAGTCGGGAACATGAACATCTTTTGGAAAAATGATGAAACTGTTCGAACAATTATTTGAAAAAGGAAAAAGGAAATTATCACTTCTGAATCCGTATTCTGCTGTCAAATTTTCCACAACGTTAACACATTTTCAGTTCTCGAAAACTATTTTCGGAAACACGACAAAAATGAATAATTAAATAGATAAGTAGAACATCCTCTACCTACCCTAACTCATGCATTTATTTAGGTTATAAAAAAAAAGAAATTATTTCTTCTGAATCTGTATTCTGCTGTCAAATTTTCAACAACGTTAACACATTTTCAGTTCTCAAAAACTACTTTCGGAAACAGGACAAAAATAAATAATTAAATAGATAACTTTCCACAACATTAACACATTTTCAGTTCTCGAAAACTACTTTCGGAAACAGGACAAAAATTAATAATTAAATAGATAAGTAGAACATCCTCTACCGACCCTAACTCTTGCATTTATTTAGGTTATCTAATATGCCTAGTCCCAATATCTTTGAATATATGAACGCTTTCTTACTTTGTTGTCAAAATAACTCCTGACCGGTTCGTAATAGTTCACTCCTTCCTTTTCTCTCAGTGCTTCTGGCTCCAGTTTCGTGTTGGCATCGTTCAGCTCACAGTTTTCAGTTGTGTTGACTTCGTTGAAGTTGAACGAAAGACACTGGCAATTCTTCAAACAGACGTTGAAACATTGTTTCCAGTTCCAAAGTGAGTTCAACTTCTGAAAAACATAACCAACAAGAGAAAAGTTCTTTTTCACGTTGGTATCAAGAGAGAGGGAGACTTTCTCACACGTTCCACTTGTACAGTGACTGTTTGAAGCGTGAAATTCGAGCAGTAGAAAGAAAAACAGCAGCAAGGGGAAACCGCGAATGATTTCCATGCCGTGCCCGAGTTGGACCGGCTTCTTAACGTTTATCCGGCGAAATTCTCTTCTGTCGGATCGGTGGCGAGGCTAAACGAGATTTTCTCACACATATGGCATTTGTCCAGTGGCTTTTCGAAGTTTGAATAACGAGCAAAAACAATAACAATAAAAACCGTGCCACACTTTTTTAAGCCAAGGACATTTAGACCGGCAAATATCAGTATTAATCATAAAAATTACAATTCCTCGATTGTGATTGGTTTAAAAAAAACTGCTATTTTCCACTAATTCACTTGCCAAGTTGTCATCGGACAGTTTATTATTGGACAGTTTGTTATCGGACAGTTTGTTATCGGACAGTTCAATAAGCCAAACACATTCAAAGTTGTAGTTTAAATCAACCAATCTCAATTTCAGAGTGACATGAAACAATTTACTTCTCCTTTGTCAGTATTTTAACGCAAATTTTCCCTTTCTTTCATAACTTGGCTATTCTTCTTTTCTCGGAAATTGTAATTTTTATGATTAATTGGTAAAAAGACTTCGTGTCGTCCAATTCGGTCTGTAATCATCGGCTCGTGACAAACAAATCAGACTTCCGCTGCGCGGTCGTCCGATTTTGTTATCACTTGTACGTATGATTACAGACCGAATTGGACTCCACTCAGTTCTATTACCATTACTTAATGCCTTTTCATGCGTGGGTTGCCCCCGCGACCAGTTTTTGATCGTTTGTTGGATTGCGGCTGATTGGATCTACTTGTATTCACGTCACAAAAGAACATTATCTAATAGGCCACCAGCTGGTTCTAACATGACTTCGCGATTTTCTGCCTAAAATTGCGAAGTTTTGTTTCGTTTCCTTAAACAAGTAAACTTTATTGTTTTGGCTGCAGAGGAGAACTACTACATGCACTGACCGGTCAAAGGTACTTTAATTTCACAGTCACTGGAAATAGGATAGACTGGACTCGATCTTCGATCGTTAATGAAAACATCATAATTGAAACAGCGTAGTGTGGGAAAGTTCATAGGTGTTCCTTCCCGTATTATGTTGTAATTTAAACCTGGTGGAAAATGATGCACCTGGACAAGTCTCCAGCTAGGTGGAATACTATACCAACTACCTTTTTATGCATCATTTTGTCACCGTCCATGACAGGACGGAAATCGCGTGCACTGTAAGTATCTCCCGTTGTCCCATACAAAGCCTTAGGAAACTTTCCTAAGGCAGTTGTATGGGCTTTAATCAGAAGGAATGTGTTAGCGCTCCAGGTTGCTCATTATGCTGACCGCAAGGCGTCATAATCTCGCCGCTTTGTGACATAAATGTCGTTCAACAAAAAGTAAACCAGAACACTGTCAGACCTATACATGTCTCATTTTTCATATAATTGAAAGTTACGCATCAATGACACGTCATCGCTTGTCAAACTTTGTTAATGAACATGACTTCCACTCACGTAATCGGCCCAATGGATGTACTATTATGATCCACTGATGAGCAACAAGTGTAAATTGTACAACGTGAAGTGCCCTTCATAAATACGAGTGAAGCAAGAGAGCGGCAAATGTACAAATGTCACGAACCGTAGCGTAGGAGTCATGTAGGCTAGTCACCTCATTTTACACTGATATGGTCTGATAGTCTGATATGAACAAAATATTAAGTTGCGTGATTATTACTTTTGCGTTACATCAAACTGTTTGAGGTGTGCCACCCACCAGTGTGATGAACAAAACATTAAAGTGCCACTGAAACGAAATTTCCGTATGTGAGATTTTTGCGTTAAAATAAAGTTTGAACCTTACTTGGAAACACTGCCAATTTTTTTTCGCATACGGTAAGCGAAAACTGCTTTTTCAGCTGTTCGAAGTTGGCCGGTTGAGCCTAAAATTGGCGGCCATCTTGGCTCGGCCAAAACAGCGTAGTGACGTCACTGGTTGTACTACTCTCGTGTCTCGCTGAAAATTTAGGGTGATTATGGGAGAAGAGACTAGTGCTCGAAGCCCCCGAAAAACATCTTTAGGACATCTCAGAGCTGTGAAGCAGTTAATTTACAGTAGCCTTAGACCTGAAGAGGCGGAGAGTTGATCCTGAGGCCTTTCATTCTATTCAGTTGGATATTTCCAGGATATTTTTATGTAAGCAAGCAAACGAGAGCGAGTTGTTAAATTGCAAAACGATCGGGACATTTGGTCAAATGGCCATAGCTTATTTAAACAATAGCTACACTCATAAAGTAAAAAAGACATGAAAACAAGAGAAAGCGGCTTTTGAAAACATTATCCGGAGTGCTGCCGCACGAATCGCGGCAACAAAGCTTCTAGTCTTCGAGTCGCTTCGCTTCGATGAAACCGGACGCTTTGTGAGTTTCGCCGCGGATATGCAAGATTGTGCTACAATGACCTTTAATCTGGTTGTATCTGCTACATCCTACAAGTTATCACAACAGCAACAGTTTAAGAAACGCTCGTCTTATATATGGAGGTAGCGAATTTAAAACTATAAAGGCAAACTAAGCTGCCATGACCCCGTGTTTTCAGGAAACGAGAGAAAGCGTGACAGTGTTGGCGGCGAAAGATCATAAATGCAAATTAGTTCAAATTCTGTTTTAGTAAACCCTCGAAAGGAGTGTAAATTAGTGACGTTTTAACGAATTGGTTTTGAACTTGGATACTATTTAATGAAGATCTTAGACATAGTATACGTTAAAGAGCTCAAAGTAGCCTATCGGCCGTGAAATGTTGCATTTGGGAGATTCGTGAGAGAAGCGAAATATTCCCGCTTTGTTTACGCTAATACGTATGCGGCGATAAAGCAAACCCTGCTGTAGACCACAATTCTAGTAGTAAAGATACTCTACCACAGCAACTTGCACTTATTTGTATCATACAAAGATGCCCTGTGTGTAATCTAGTACCTGACGCAAAGCTTGTGGGCCGTTAATAATTTCGTGATTGCATGTGCGGGTGTCTGATGTGCTTACCGCTTTTGATCAATGAAGTAAAGTTGCCGAGGATATATTTTCAAACCAGTTTAAATAGACCTTAGATAAACGTGAGAATCCAAATTTCAGATCCAAGCTGAAAAGAAACGACGATATATCGTGTTTAGGCTTCAGGTCTTGATATACAAGTCGCCACACTCGTCTTCGAAGTCTCTAGTCGTGTACTCAAGATGTTCGAAAGGAGTGTACCGAGCTGCTCTAATCTGTAGCATTCATTTCGGTGAATCTACACTCTGGCGCCCTCTAACGTCTATGATGTGTATTTTCTGTCAAGGCTGGACAGAAATCACAAGGCAGAAAACTAGTAGGTGTCGACAATATGAAGAATAAACTTGAATAAATCAAGTGAAAACAAGAGAGAATCTATAGCGCTTCATGCGTGAATACAACCAGTGACGTCACAAGGTCCTTAAACTCGGTTCCAGAGCCCGGACACAGTTTTCCTCGAAAAAGTCGATTTCGGCAGCTAAAAACAGCACTTCCCGTTAGGATTTGACAAAAATAAAGTTCACCATGATTTTAAGCACGTTTGAAACTATAGATTGGGCGAATAAAAGAGGATACGAAAATTTCGTTTCAGTGGCACTTTAAGCTGTGTGATTATTTTTTTTCGCATTACATCAAACTGTTTGAGGTGTGCCACCCGCCAGTTCCGAAGAACAAAATATTAAGCTGTATGATTATTTTTTTAGAGTTACATCAAACTGTTTGAGGTGTGCCACCCGCCAGTTCTGATGAAGAAAATATTAAGCTGTATGATTATTTTTTTAGAGTTACATCAAACTGTTTGAGGTGTGCCACCCGCCAGTTCTGATGAAGAAAATATTAAGCTGTATGATTATTTTTTTTCGCATTACATCAAACTGTTTGAGGTGTGCCACCCGCCAGTGTGATGAACAAAACATTAAGCTGTGTGAACATTTTTTTTTCGCATTACATCAAACTGTTTGAGGTGTGCCACCCGCCAGTTCTGATGAAGAAAATATTAAGCTGTATGATTATTTTTTTAGACTTACATCAAACTGTTTGAGGTGTGCCACCCGCCAGTGTGATGAACAAAACATTAAGCTGTGTGAACATTTTTTTTTCGCATTACATCAAACTGTTTGAGGTGTGCCACCCGCCAGTTCTGATGAAGAAACTATTAAGCTGTATGATTATTTTTTTAGAGTTACATCAAACTGTTTGAGGTGTGCCACACGCCAGTTCTGATGAAGAAAATATTAAGCTGTATGATTATTTTTTTAGAGTTACATCAAACTGTTTGAGGTGTGCCACCCGCCAGTGTGATGAACAAAACATTAAGCTGTGTGAACATTTTTTTTTCGCATTACATCAAACTGTTTGAGGTGTGCCACCCGCCAGTTCTGATGAAGAAACTATTAAGCTGTATGATTATTTTTTTAGAGTTACATCAAACTGTTTGAGGTGTGCCACACGCCAGTTCTGATGAAGAAAATATTAAGCTGTATGATTATTTTTTTAGAGTTACATCAAACTGTTTGAGGTGTGCCACCCGCCAGTGTGATGAACAAAACATTAAGCTGTGTGAACATTTTTTTTTCGCATTACATAAAACTGTTTGAGGTGTGCCACCCGCCAGTTCTGATGAAGAAAATATTAAGCTGTATGATTATTTTTTTAGAGTTACATCAAACTGTTTGAGGTGTGCCACCCGCCAGTTCTGATGAAGAAAATATTAAGCTGTATGATTATTTTTTTAGAGTTACATCAAACTGTTTGAGGTGTGCCACCCGCCAGTGTGATGAACAAAACATTAAGCTGTGTGAACATTTTTTTTTTCGCATTACATCAAACTGTTTGAGGTGTGCCACCCGCCAGTTCTGATAAAGAAAATATTAAGCTGTATGATTATTTTTTAGAGTTACATCAAACTGTTTGAGGTGTGCCACCCGCCAGTGTGATGAACAAAACATTAAGCTGTGTGAACATTTTTTTTTCGCATTACATAAAACTGTTTGAGGTGTGCCACCCGCCAGTTCTGATGAAGAAAATATTAAGCTGTATGATTATTTTTTTAGAGTTACATCAAACTGTTTGAGGTGTGCCACCCGCCAGTTCTGATGAAGAAAATATTAAGCTGTATGATTATTTTTTTTCGCATTACATCAAACTGTTTGAGGTGTGCCACCCGCCAGTGTGATGAACAAAACATTAAGCTGTGTGAACATTTTTTTTTTCGCATTACATCAAACTGTTTGAGGTGTGCCACCCGCCAGTTCTGATAAAGAAAATATTAAGCTGTATGATTATTTTTTTAGAGTTACATCAAACTGTTTGAGGTGTGCCACCCGCCAGTGTGATGAACAAAACATTAAGCTGTGTGAACATTTTTTTTTTCGCATTACATCAAACTGTTTGAGGTGTGCCACCCGCCAGTGTGATGAACAAAACATTAAGCTGTGTGAACATTTTTTTTTTCGCATTACATCAAACTGTTTGAGGTGTGCCACCCGCCAGATCTGATGAAGAAAATATTAAGCTGTATGATTATTTTTTTAGAGTTACATCAAACTGTTTGAGGTGTGCCATCCGCAAGTTCTGATGAAGAAAATATTAGGCTGTATGATTATTTTTTAGAGTTACATCAAACTGTTTGAGGTGTGCCACCCGCAAGTTCTGATGAAGAAAATATTAAGCTGTATGATTATTTTTTTAGAGTTACATCAAACTGTTTGAGGTGTGCCACCCGCAAGTTCTGATGAAGAAAATATTAAGCTGTATGATTATTTTTTTCGAGTTACATCAAACTGTTTGAGGTGTGCCACCCGCCAGTTCTGATAAAGAAAATATTAAGCTGTATGATTATTTTTTTAGAGTTACATCAAACTGTTTGAGGTGTGCCACCCGCCAGTTCTGATAAAGAAAATATTAAGCTGTATGATTATTTTTTTCGTGTTACATCAAACTGTTTGAGCTGTGCCACCCGCCAGTGTGATGAACAAAACATTAAGCTGCGTGAACATTTTTTTTCCCAATACATCAAACTGTTTGAGGCGTGCCACCCGCCAGTTCTGATGAACAAAACATTAATTTCTTTTGCGTCACGTTAAACTGTCTGAGGTGGTTCACCCGCTAGTCCTGGCGAACAAAACATTCAACTACCTATCTTGCAGATTCGGTGAAACCTCAGAGCAAATCCGACCTCTCGTTCCACCAGCTGGCGGTGAAATTACGATCCGTTGACCTTTTTGTCATCCACCTTAGTTGGCAGTTCCACTGGACACTGCATTTGTAAACGTCCTCGAATAATTATTAACATGCAAACGCACTATCTTCCGACAATGAGTTCTTTTCTAGCTGTTGGAAAGCAAAACGGCCAGCAAAGCAACTGACGAAGCCGCAGTTTCAAAGCATTCATTCAAAGTAGGTCTTACCGTCACAACTGTCTCCATCGGCCAGCCGAAGTGAACTTCTTTAGATCAAAATTCATCGGGGAAACTCGGCACAACTAAACGTTTCTTGAAGAGCTAACCTGGGCGTTCTCTACAAATACTGCTACTAGTCTTAGGACATACCGGTATTTGTCTGGTGCAAGTAAGGATACATCGCCGTTGATGGCGCGAGTGAAGAGCGCGAAACCTTTCATATTTGGCGCCATTGCAATCCTGTTTTTAACCACATTAGGCCTCGCGACGAGATGTTTTTTTTAAGCGTAGATCTGATAACAACATATGCCAGATGTCCCAGAGGGAGAGAGATGACAGCCGACCAACGCTTTAATTGACAGGAAATCAAAATCACGCCATTGCTAACCGCAGACAAATCTTTCTGCGTGAAGTGATACTTCCAGTTTTCGCCGCTTGCGTCCCCTCATGACACACAAAGTTTACTCATTTCTTATATTTTTTAAATAAGGAGCATTTTAAATGGGTGACTACGGTACCGTATTTGTTCGGGGAGTTGTTAATGATGGATGTGGCCAATTAAATGCCTCCTGGGGCTCATGAGTGAAAAACTAAAGGAATATTAAAACGAAATCCGATAGGAAATCGAGCAATTTCAATTTTTAGTGGACAAAAACCTTGTACCAGAATAACCTAATGATATAAATGATCTTTGCCTGAAATAACATCAAAAACCATTTTTCTTGGGACTCAAGGATTTAAATTTGAAAGTTGAGAGAAATTGTGCACACACAGGTAAACTTTCGTCAGTTTGATTTCACCAGTACATTGAAGTGCTTCGTGTGAGCCTCAACATTTGTTCTCCACATTTGGTGTTGTTAGAAATTGAATGATTTTTAGAAGATATTTAAAACAGTCTCACAAAAGTTTGTAACAAGATTTTGTCCGCTTGTTACTTGAACTTGTGGTGGATTCCCTCTAAAATATTTCAAATTTTTAAGAGGGGATAATAGATTCTTGTTACAAATGAAGTGCTAAATAAAGTAAAGTTGAAGTTAAAGTTGAAATACATGAACACCTGTTTGCAATTTGTAGTAAACAGTGTCTTCGAGAGGTAGTTTCGTGAAACCCTGTCATTATAAGTGATTGAATTTTGAAACTTTGTGTTAGATGGTTTGTCTGCTTTAGTGATTTATAAGAGTGATCACTGCTTGGAAATATCGTGAATCGCTGACCAGGCTCGAAAAACCGAAAAAACGATGCTTTGCCTGAAGAATACTTTTAGGGAACTACCTTTGAATATACCTTGATCGCTTTCTAATATTTATAGTTTACAAAAAGACGAGCTTTTTCCTCGTTAATACCGCTTAAATTCATATGAAAATTGGTCATACTCTACTGGCTTGTATTGAAACACTTTGCAGCCCAAAGAAAAACAAATAAGTCTGAAAAGAGGAGTAACTTTTCAACTCTCTATCTGAAAGGGACTGTTGAAAGTTCTGCAGTTTTTTCATGGGTTTCAGCGTCCTTTGAAGTGGTACTAACAATCCTAGCTTTCATTAACTAGCTCAGTTCACGTGAAAGATTCAAACTTTACTATTTTCAGAAGCTTAAAATGCTTCTTGGCATATCCGATGTGCAGTCGAAATGACGATTGCGCGAAAGTATTGTTCCTTATACTATAACAACATGAAGTTAAAAATCTGGGCAATCGATGTTCGGTCTAGCAGAAGCTTTTCCTCGGCAGTCATTGAATTATAGACGTATTCGGCTAACGTGTTTACATCCTTGTTGCCACCCAATTCAGATCACGTGATGATTCATTTGGGAGGTTACAATTGTGCAATTTGCTACGCGTAACTGCTTGCATGAGGGTACGTGCAAACAGAACAATTGTAACCTCCCAAATGAATCATCACGTGGTCTGAATTGGGTGGCAACAAGGATGTAAACACGTTAGCCGAATACGTCTATTGCTTGCCGCGTGTTTACCCCCAGTTGCAGAAACGTGAGAGGACTGGGACGAGTTTATTATATTGATTAGATTGAAATGTTACTGAATGAAAAGCTACCCAGCCAAGTTTAAGAGTTTTCAGTGGAAAATTGTTCAAATGGGAGCCTGGTAAAAGTTGCAAAATTCCATACAAATCCTTATAATTTTGTGGATTGTCTACCCAATCCATACAAACTCTCTATTGTAGTTGATATTTGAAGAGCTACCATTTAGCCATTTTCCTCGTCTTAATACTTCTATTCTTGGTAAAGACTCTCAAATTTAGTTGATCTTTCATTTTAATATTTTATTTTTTCAAATAAACGGAAAACAGCCATACTCTTTCCCAGTCCTCTCGCGTTTCTGCAATTGCCTATACTTCACACGGTTTGACGCTCTGGGGATCTGGATTCCAGAGTAACGTGCGGTCTGTCAGTAAATCTGCCTCCACTTAATAGAAAACATGTGCCGTGTTTCTTTCGAGTTATAGAAACACGAGTGAAAGTTTGGGAGAACAAGAAATGCTGTGGGAACACGAGCCGCGCTTTTAGAAAATACGACGACGAAGAAAAAGAGAAACAGCTTGTTTACCTCGATCATCAAAATGTAAATTCTCTTTGTTCGCGCCATCATTACGTCAACAGCTCATGCTAGCTCTGTGTTTCTATGGAGTTATATAGTTTTAAACCAATCAGTGTGCGTATTTGCTTTGGGTTATTTTCTAAAACTCATTCTAGTTCAGGATTATTAAAAATTGAATTTCCTGCTATTTGCACAGGCCATCCGAGCTAACGTTGAAAGAAGGAGTCAGCTCACTTTACACTAGTTGAAACTTACAAAGGTACCCCGACAAATTCCCACCTCACCTCTGTACCTTGGTGAAAGAAAACCCAGAATCCGATACAACCTACGTTTTATTGATCACTTTGTCACCATCTACACACAAAGTAAACTTTGAGGATGTCTGCGGTCGCACTGGACTGAAACGGGTAAGTGCGATAAACATTCTGAAGCGAGCTTCAAGTTGGCTCATCAGCCCTTATGTAAAAAGGGAACTGTCTTAGCTAGACATAAGCTCGATAGATCGCCAGAAATCGAGTCTAAACAACCCATCCATCCCTAATCCTAAGCCATCCTTTCTTCGTCTAGAGTTCGAAACCTCTCCTGCTCTCCGATTGATTCTTAAAGTAGTTAACGTACCTAAAAACAACGCAGGAAGACAGGCCGGTTATTATTATTCAACGGCATTTTCCCCTCAAAGCGCCAGGCGCCGAATAATTTATTCCGACATCTTTCTGTTCATCAACCGCGCGACCAACGTTTGACATTTTAATCTCAGTTTTCCAACTTTCTTTGCCAATTAGTATTAACCTGTGTACCCTCAAAGTAATCGTGCGAATGCGAGTGTAATTTACTAGGAATGATACTTGCAATTACTCTCAAAATCGCGCGAGCCTACAGGCGGGTGTAATTTGAAAGAATGTGCAAATATCAGAGTAGTGTAAATCCTTATTAACTGCTCGATCTTTCATACGATTAGTCATTATATGACTTAGAAAATTACGAACGGCGCGGGTTAATTTGCTCTGCAGTGCAGATTAAAAAAATGATATTAAAAAGTGGTCTGCTCTCAGCCAATCACAATGACGGAAGTAATTTGCTCAGTCGTATAATATACGAACTACTGGACAACCATGCGTATGGATATCTCTATGATGGATTTCTTAAACTCATTAATAATTCATCAAGTTAAAACAAAGAAAATCACAACCGTGAAGGAGCTTTGGATACCCAGTCTTAATTAGCATAGATTTTGACGATTACAGTTCTCCGTTTACTGCTTAATTTTTGTTTCGATTGAGACGATATATCAAACACTCGAGACAGTGTTTCATCGGCTATCCAAACACCTCGAATGTCGTCAAAAATACTCCGCTGCGTGTCGTATTTTCAACTCTTCTCTCGGTGTTGGGATATCCCGATGAAACATTGTCGCTCGCGTTTGATAATATTATAACAAAACTTCTTAGCCAATCACAGACGCAAAAACCCGGCAATTCCTTCATTCTGACCTGTCCGCCTCTTGTCTACAGTAACTCGCCATAATTCGGCGAGGCCGAGGACAAAACAAAACTATGCTACATATTCTCAAGGCACACAGCGGTCAAACGTGGCGCGCGTGCGCAGTTCTCCCCAAAATTTCGCTTGACAAAGTCTTAAATTTTCGCTTTCAAGCCCAAAGTTAAGACAGTCGCTTCGCATATGACCAGGACATTTAGTGATGGACATCCTAAAGTCCTCCCAGCTTGTAATTTTCTCTCACAGTACTATTTTTATAACATTTGCCTACAGAAGTCTTGCAGGTTTTCTCTTCAAACTCTTACGAAGTTCGAGGCGGCGAAAACCGGAAGTGGCGTTAGATTTTTGCGTTTGACCGGTGTATGTTCTCAAGGAACCCTTCAATTGACAATTTAAACAACTACACAAATCCCGCGACCGTCACTTAAATATCCTGCTTGTAACGAATACATATGCACGGTACCCTGAAAGCGAGCTCTGTAGGCTCAGCTTTGTTATATTTACAATAATATGTTCACAATATTATTATAGCTGCTGTATAGTTAACTAAACGGCTGCTTGGACGGCGACATTTTTGGAGAACCGATTTCGCCTATGTTAGAGGAGGCATTCGCTTGAATTTCTTGAATGGTGTTCTGGAGTCTGGACCATTCGTCAGCTCTTGGGACAGCTAGTTGCTGAAAAAAAAAAAACAGACAGAAAAAAGATAAGCATGAACTTAAATACCATTATCACTAACTTCTACTTCCCTTTAAGGTTGTACTCACCTCGCCGACGTCATAAATGAACACATGACCATCGTCATCGCCCGCGGCGATCTGGTGACCAGAGTGCGTCCACCTCAAACGGTTTAGTGACGTCATTGATTCTGAACTCGTTGTCGCTGTGGGAACCTACAAAGAGAACAATCAGGCAAGTTGGGGTTACGAAAATATTCATTTCTCGAAAGTGACGCGTTGGCAGGTTCCGTGCGAGACGTGATGTGAAGGGCTGAAAAAATTATTCTCCTCCCCAGAGCCACATGTCCCCTTTAGCCGGCGGAGCCTTGGCCCGAGGACAATGTCGGTCTTTCAACAAATGATTGATAGGTTAGATTTCTCCAATTCAATGCTGGCGTCCTTCCCGGAAATATCCACTGCTTGATCTCTACCTTAAGTCTTTCCGTATGACGTGTAAATAGTTGCAACTGTAGCAGGAATATAGTAGGCCAATAAGCCATTTCCGAATTACCTTTAGCCTCTTTCTCAAAGCGAGTCTTGGTGCTCATCCTTTCATATGAAAATGAGATTCCATTCACATGCAAATTAAACTCATTTTAATATGAATGGTTGTGCACCAGGCCTCGCTTTGAAAGAGAGGCTTTAGGTAACTCGGAAATGGTCTATTCCCAGTCCCCTTTTGCCTCTGTGTCAAAACGAGTCTAAGTGCGAAACCATTCACATGAAAATGAGTTCCGCCTACAGGTTCATTTTCATGCAAATCAAACTCATTTTTATAAGAAAGGTTTCGTACTTAGACTCGTTTCGAAACCGAGGCACAAGGGAACTCGGAAATGGCCTATTAAGATTACCATCACCAAAGTCTCTACGCAACACCAACTTCAACCAAACGTTAAGCAAGATTTACCTCAGTGTCATTATTAAGATTCCACAGGTCCAATCTACCTGTACCGTCCACGGCAGCAAACAAAGCAGGGTGAATTGGGGACCACTGAACGTCATACACGTAATCACCATTGTCCTCAAAAGAATACAGCGGACGTGGATTCTGGAAACAAAAACCAATTCTAATAATTTAGATCCAATCATGTGCCTTATTATATCTCTCAGTTAGTACGCGCGCTGTGATAGGTCAATTTTGTAGGCCGTATTCTACTGTACGGCCCGCTAAAATTTGATGCTGTTTTTGTTGCCAAAATGTTTCTCGATTTATCACCAAGTGTTCTTAACTTTTCTAGCAAGTGGAAGTTTAGAACTTTCTTTTACTTCTAAAACTGTGTAATAAAACCTGCTAGCGACTTAAGAGTCAGTTAACAACGGCTTTTTAAATTGACTCGTTTTGCTTTCGAGGTGCGTCGGAAATTTGTAGTCGTTCCGTGTGAAGAGAAATCGTTCCCGAACCCGTCAGGCAAACAGTAGAGATATAATAAATATCTTACTAACCTCGTTATCTCGGTCCGTACTGTAAGTTACGGATCCTCGTTTATCTCCTTCGATTTATGGCCCGCACGCTTCGCGCTTGGGCCATTAATCGATGGGGAAAAAATTCGGTCCGTAACTTACAGTACGGACCTCGAACTCGGTTAGTAAGATATATTTGGTCTGCTTGAAAGGCACAGAAAAAGTCAAGAAAAGGATAACTGAAGCCAAAGTGAGAAGATAAAAATCTCTATTTTCTTTCCGCTCTCTGGGAATCCTACGGCTGTGTCACGTACTTAGAAGGGATCAGGCTTGTATTCCTAAGGTTGCCTTGCGATGTACACAAGCTGCAAAAGGAAACCTTCTCGGCCAATAACAACCTGGCGCGGTGTTGTCATGGCTGAGATAAGTGAGGAAAAATCACATTTTGCGGGGCACAACATGGTGCACAAAATAAGGATAAATGGAGAGGGATTGCTGTTGCCTCAAAAGCCTTATGTCCTACAGGAAACGAAGAGGATTAAGTATGTAAGTAAGTATCTAAATATCGGCTTTTAGCAAATTCTCGGCTCCGACTATTGCATTTCTAGCTTTTTGATTGGCTAAAAAACTCCGACTATGAGCCAATAGTCGGAGTTTTACGTCATATGGAAAATAGTGCGCCAAGTTTAAAAATTTTCCGCGCGAAGTTTTCAACTTCAGCCCTCTATAATGGCCGAAATAAAAATCGGCGGCTACGCGCTCGTCGGTTATTTAATCACTTCACATCCAACTCGGGCTCATGGAATAATTGTTATTTAGCAAATTCTCAGCTGCGACTATTGCATTCCTAGCTTTTTGGTTGGCTAAAAAACTCTGACTATGAGTCAATAGTCGGAGTTTTACGTCATATGTTATATATTCACTGACTCCTCACCTTGTGACTCCAGAGTTTGATGGTCCAATCAAAGGATGATGTTAAGAAGAGGTAAGAGAAGTCGATCGGTCCTGCTGCAGAGTGAGTGTCGATACCGGTGGCCGGACCGTAATGACCTTCAAATATGTCGCTGATACCCGCTTTGCTACAAGACAAAAACACACAAAGATCATTCTCTTTACAGCCCGGTCTATTCTACGGACGCAATTATTTTCCATTATTTTTTCTCCAGCTTCTTAGCGATTCGGAATCCTAAATCCTTGAATCTGATTGGCTAATCGCGCGCTCCAGCGGTCCGGATTGTCCAATCCCGATCCCGGTTACGGACCGCTCGGAACTTTTTCAACTGTGGCAACTTTTCAAGCTTTTTGTTACAACGTAAAACAGCGTAAAATGTAAATATTCAACACAGAGTCAAAACAAACAGCAAATGAAGCAATTTTCGATTTCTTGTGAATGTGTGTCACTTTGATTTAAATCTCATCACTCAATTTTATTTCAAGTCGTGCGTTTCTTTTTCATTAACATCAATTCTTATCACATAACAGACATTTACACCAAAATCAACCTTGTTGAACGTAATATTTCCCTACAAAGTGTCACACGTAAAATCAGTCCTACAAATTCTACTAAAAAGTCTAACCGTATCGCTTTTTGTGCCCGAAATGTCAAGAGCACGAGTACGCCAGATTTGAACGGCTGAACAGTTTTAATTAAAATTCAACGCGTTATTTGCCGGCCTTGGTCGGTCCGGAAAAACTGTGCCCTTGGTCTAGAGAACGACCCGAGGCCGCAATCTGAAGGCCGTACTGAAGACCTCGGGCACAGTTTTTTCCCAATACGGACCGACCAAGGCTGGCAAATAACGTTTATCTATTTTCTTTTAGGTCCCCAATTATTTCGTAAAATTAAAATTTTTAAAATTTTGCTATTTTATATAGCGCATTTATCTATATATATAATCAAATGCGCTTTACAACACTTTGTGGGGGACTTTGCCAGACTGCTCCACGCAGTTCACAATTTTCATGAGAAAGTACAGTATGATATACCGGTGCCCCCAGGTCAGAATAAGTGATAAGCCATCACACCGGGGACATTCCCCTACTCTTTCCGAACAGTGCGTGGGTTCTTTAACGTCCCACACCAGTACTGTGAGACGGGGCCTACGGTTTATCGTCCTTATCCGAGAAGACTTGAAAGTCTAACCATTTCGTCCTTGCTGTCAGGGTTTTTCTTAAATTTGATTGGGAATCCGAGGGTCACAAGTTTGTCAGTTGTAGACTGTTGTGTGGTTCACTCGTACACTCGTTCTGACTGACTGTCTGAGTGAATGAATGACTGACTGACTAATTGATTCACTGATTAATGGATTGATTGGTTGATGGATTGATTGACCGACTGACTGGCTGACTGAACTGACTGACTGAACTGACTGACTGACTGACTGACTGACTGGTTGATTGATTGATTGAGTGAGTGAGTGAGTGAGTGAGTGAGTGAGTGAGTGAGTGAGTGAGTGAGTGAGTGAGTGAGTGAGTGAGTGAGTGAGTGAGTGAGTGAGTGAGTGAGTGAGTGAGTGAGTGAGTGAGTGAGTGAGTGAGTGAGTGAGTGAGTGAGTGAGTGAGTGAGTGAGTGAGTGAGTGAGTGAGTGAGTGAGTGAGTGAGTGAGTGAGTGAGTGAGTGAGTGAGTGAGTGAGTGAGTGAGTGAGTGAGTGAGTGAGTGAGTGAGTGACTGAGTGAGTGATTGATTGACCCTCTGCAGTAAGAGGTCTCGTTTCAAGCCCTGTCTGAGGACCTTTAAGTGAATTGTGCTGTGTTCTTAGGCAAGACATTTGACTCTCGCAGCAAAGTAACTTGCTCGTTGTCACACTGCAGGTCCTTTAAACTTAGCGCTAGTCTCTGGAAGTGTTGTTAAATTACCTTCCATGTCGACAAGCCGTGTAAACAGAGCCCTCCTCGCTTCCAACCACAAAGTTATTGACATCACCAGCCAAGAACGACAGACAGGTGACAGCCACTGCCTTGGATTGTTTAAACTGGAGCTCCATACTATCCTGTAATCAATAAAATGACAATCCAAGAATGAAATTAGCGACTTCAACTTGATATAAGACAGGTGTACTCTTAAAAGACGTTCTGGTATATTGTGCTACAATAGTTAACTATTAACCCTTAAAAAATCGTTGCGTTTATTGAATCATGATCACCACATTTCATTGCATATCAATACATAATTTAACCTGCGACCTTTCCCTCTACGCTCTCTTCGTTTATCTTCGCTGGTTAAAAAGGGAAAAACTTACGCCTGATCGGAGGTTATTGAAAATCAAATGTTCAATTAGTATTTTCTAACTGCATCAAATCTATAAAGATATGCTGCAGAGGAATTCGTAAAACTGGGGTCATCAATAGGACACAGTGTGAGACCAAAGTCTGCTCATTGCACAATGTCCAGTCAGTCAATGCATCAATTAAGCGTTATTATTATATGACTTGGGTTTGTAGCCGATCTAACGCGTGCTCTGATTGGCTAATCATCATCTTTCCTCATTGCGCCATGGGACGCATAAGGCCGCGATTGGCTAATACTAGGGCATTATTCTCCCGTAATGCCCACGGGCCGATTACGGGCCTGCAAAAGCCAAGCAAAAAGCCATATAATAAACAACTTATTAACCTCGAACGTTCGGTCTTTACGGGAAAATCTCAAACCTCGGCCTTGCCGTATTGACCTCTCTATCGCTCGGTCAATACGGTAAGGTCTCGGTCCGAGATTTTCCCGTAAAGACCTCACTCTCGGTTAATAAGTAGTTAAACGACATCACTGAACAAAATTAAGGAGCCTGAGACCGCTCTTAAAGTAAAAAGCCCTTGAAGAAGTCCACTGAATGCAGGGTTATTTTGCAGTAAAATTAGTGTGGGCAAAAACTTTAGGGACTCAAGCTGGTGGCCAATTAATAGAGGGTATCCGCTTAAGGTAATTCCTAAGTATTGCATTGCGCATCCCTACTGCGCACGATTTTCGCGTCATCAGCGCGTGCACATGAGCGCGTGCACGTGCAAAACGTAAGAGATTTCCCTCAAAATAAGCTCAATAACGGAAAAAAATTCTCCTTTTCTCTTAAACGAGCACGGTGACCCCCCATTTTTATTTCAGGTATTTGCCAAGACTAGTCTAATGAAGAACATATTTGAGGAGGGAAAAAAGTTTGATAGTAGAACATGATTTTTTTTTGGAAAACAGTTCCCAACTGGGTGCATTTTGGCCAAGGCGAGGACTTCAAGTTAACCACGGAACTGTCCGAAAAAGTGCAATATCCCCGCAACCAAGCAATCAAAAACGGCTTAAATGAAGCAATACTGCTTATGTCAATAAATGAAGCTTTACTTTCAAGACAAAACTTTGTGCCTTTCAATTAACCAAGATTTAATTCTGTATGAAGGTGATTCGAACTTTGAACGCACAACCGGTAAAAATACCCCATTTTAAGAGCCTCCTGACGCGTAAACAAGCACGGTGACCCCATTTTTTTATTGCATTTTTATAATGTTCATATCATGAATGTTCATTACGCCAAGTTTCAAAAAAAGTTTGATAGTAGAACAATTTCAAGGGAATTACCTTAATACAGGTTTAACTGTACTCTATAATTCAAATTTTCCCTTCTTTTACTCTTCCTAAAAAAAGTTTCCTATTCCTTTATGGAGCCACAGAATTTTCCCTCTAGATATATACACCAAGAGAGAGTACCCTGGAGGGGTGGCTGAGTGGTTTAGGGCGTTGGATTTGAAATCTGGAAGTCCATGGTTCAAATCCTCCTCCCACCGTTATCTGGATTTGTTCTTGGTAGTCCCGAGTTCAACTCCTCGACCGCGTTGTGTAAATAGCCAACTGGTCAGCCTCCCAGCAGTTGGGATTCTTAATAGTTTATGTTCTAAAGTATTTAACTATTTATTTACAGCGTCCACAACAGTACTAAATATATTTGGCACTTATATAAAGTTATTCATTTTCATGTGTTTCATTTTTATTTGACGATGATACCACATACAGTAAACTGCAGTCAACACACACCTGAGGCTGAGAGAGCATATCCAAACTCCAGGAACACATTTTACCATCAGTAGAGACACTGATCAGATTGTGAGCATTTTGAGTTCCCACCACATTAACACAATACACTGGGTGCTACAGAGATAATGAACAAAATTGTAAAGCAAACAAAAAAACTTCAGTTGAGGTTACTGAAGACAGTGATTTTGCTCACGTTGCCAGCAACCGTGCAAATTTATTGCAGAAAAAGAGTGTTTACATAAGAAAAGAGGTCAACTTCCACAGATTGAATTTGTTTGAAACACCAACAAGGCTGCCATTTCAAATTTTTGGGACACCAACCTATGAATGCCGTGACGTCATGTGAAAACACTCTTCACATGTTCATCTAGGTTCGCTGGTAAGAGTTTGTAAAACCTTTGTCACGGTCGCATTATTTAAGAAAACTGCACAAACTAAAATGTCATTGTAAAGCTTGTAGAATTATTATTAAACTAGGATGAAAAGAGGACTACAAACATGTTACTAATAGTTCTTTTCATCCTTTGTGAATTTGTCAGATTAATACATGTATATACTGTAGATGCTAAAATTCCTTTTGATGGACGATGGGGGAATATGCTAGTGATAATATCAGTCACACCCTTGATTATGTAAAATAAAAATATTGTTGTTGTTGTTGTTGGAAGGCTGTAAAAGTAGAACAGGAGATGTGCAGATGGTAAGTGAGTGATTGACTTACTGTATGAGCTGTGGCAGACAGTGGTGTTCTCTGAACAGGTGTCTTTTTACTACTTCTGTTGTCCCACAGAACAATTTGACCAGAATATGTGCCGCCAACAATCAAATTAGGATGAAACTTGGCAAATGTGACAGATGTCACACCAGACTGAAAAGCAAAGGATTTAAAACAACTGAGTAAGCAAGTTCATAAAACTTCATGCATGTTGATGAAGGTTGTTATCAGTTCATGATTTGCTGCATTTTTGTCTCAGAAAAAGGGGTACGTATTAGAGTGAATCGAAGACGCAAACCAAACTAAAAAGCAAAATCATGCACATGTTTACATGAGGAACATGGATGATGCAGTGGTAAGAGCACTTGCCTCCCACCAGTGTTTCCCAGGGTTCGATTCCGACCCGGTGCCATACAAATGTACATGTATGTGGGTTGAGTTTGTTGTTGGTTCTCGTCTTGCTCTGAGGGTTTTTCTCGATTTTTCTCTTGGTTCTCCGGATTTCCTCCCTCCTCAAAAACTAACATCTTCAAATTCCAATTCGATCAGGATAGAGGACCCTCATGAAAACCAGCTACAAGTAAGGCTGATGTGACTTCCTCTCTAAATATCGTAAATTTATTTCATTTATTTTCTACATGTAGTCCAGTCCCTGCCCTGTCACACACAACGTTCTCCCAAGAGCATAGTGTTGTTCGACAGAGGGTGGGCCAAAACTGGACTAACACACGTAACGCACAGAAAGTCACAATAAAGCCCCAAAATTCAGAACACACAGGAAGGGGCGCGAATACTCCTTCCACCACATGAACACACCTGTAGCCAGTGCAAAAAGTGAAAACACTGACTTTTGCTGCTAATTACATGTACCCTGCATAACGTTATTGTTGGACTGTTCCACTGTAGTCCAGATGATACATGCACAGATCTAATTCAACCAGATATAGAATATAGGAGCAGCTTCAACATACCCCTTAGCACCGTTAAGGTAACTGCCTTTTGTACTTCACCTGACAGTTGAATATATATTCTGGAGATTCCTTTTGATATTTCATGTTCCATATAAGTGCAACACCATCAGGCTCGTGAGGGGCATCTTCATTGTTGTTATATGAAGCCACCAACAACTCTGGGTACTGGAATACAATACAAGATAAAACACAATATCAATGTAGCCACTTGTGGTCATGGAATGAACTTTTCATCCTGCATATCGTTAGAAAGTCAAAGCAACTTTCATAACGATTGATATTTATTGTGTCACTT
>OZ026601.1:5102834-5142834 GCA_964020085.1 Micromussa lordhowensis | reverse complement strand
AACTTACGGTGAAACAAAAGGTCTTGATGTTACATCTTTGCCTGGGCTGGCACCTTCAGTTTTCATGGACCTCTGTAATAGTGGAGAAACTGCCAGAAATAATATAATATTATTATAATTAGTATAGGAAATAGCATGGTTTCTAGGGGTATTTGGGATAAATACCGCGAGTGATATTTCAAAATTCGCCAAAATATCACGAGCCGCCGCGGCGAGTGATATTTGGAGAGTTTTGAAATATCACGAGCCGGTATTTATACCAAATACCCCGAAGAAACCGTGCTATTTTTTGTTTATACTACAAGGCAAAGAAATTTCGCATCTTGTAACGCTGTTTAGTCACGCGCGAGTGATTGGTTTTACTACAACATGTGATCAAACATGTGATCGCACAAAGGTCACACATGTTCAAATGATTTTCGCTTCAACTGCGATGAAACAGTCCTTGAATACCTGTAAATATCTTTTGAAGGGTACATTTTGAACAGCCTAATCGTCAATCGAAGTTTATCAATAGATTTTTTAACCGATTCTGCTTGTGTGTAACTTGGACTTTGGGCTTTCATTTAAGCAGCAGGCCGTGAAAATTGTTGGCTATTTATCGTTTCTTTGCTCACCACAGCAGCGGAAAATAGTTTCCAGCGGACGACGTTTACTTCTGGTTGCCTACATGCTTCTGAACTATTGAATAAAGACTGAAAGGAACCGTTTTTCGTTCTCTCACCTTCTTCGATAGCAGTTAAAAGAGCGCTCGACGATAAAGCTATGCACCGAACTTCGTCAGCTGAGTTGGCCTTCGCTTTGCAGCTCATATCAGGACTGTATCCTTTGCCTTCCACCTTAAATTGACCAAACAGTGACCTAGATCTTTGTACATTCTTTGCCGTTTCCATATCTTGGTAATTTCCTTTAGCTCTTGCAGTTTTTTCCACAGAATTTTGAAAATCTTTCCGCCATATTGTTTCGATCATTTAGGTTTCCATGGAAACTGAAATTTTTACATGTAAGTATTTCAAATTTGGCAGAAATACTACTGGTCTTAGCCAATCGCATTTAAGAAATTTCTTAGCCTGTAGTATAAGTTTATTAATTATTTCAAACTGCTACTTAAGATACAGTGTACAAAGTTAAAAAAATTAAACCAAACAGTTTTATAGCCGAGTTTCATCAGTCCAGTCAGCAAATTCTAAATCTCTCAATTTCCTTGTCTAATACAGTTCCTGCTAGAGAAAAGTCTGACACATTTAAGCTGAAAGCTCCTTTCTGATGATATCAATTCCTTACACATCACAGATCCATTTGGATTGGTTATTATTTGTCATACACAAGGCTGTCATTAAGTTCTTATTCACCTGTAACCTTAATCTTGACTCCCTTAACAAACTTGTTACTTTATGGGTGAATTGTATCAACTATCAAGGGCCCCATCAAGCATACTCAGCCGTAACAGGTGCTACAGCCCTAATTGACAGCCCTGAATTACACATTTCAAACTTGAGCACCATCCATGGTTAAAACACTATTTAGGAACCATGATTCAAAGGGGACAGACCACAATCTCAATGCTGGCTCCTGGAAAAATATCTAGTTGCCACAACCGTTCATCAGTAGGATACCTAAAATGTTTGGAATTCTACAATTGGTTTCGGCTCCATTAAATCCTATACCAATTGCAGAACATTTCAGGTGATACCTGCTGAACCATCGATCACGTCATCAGGCATAATTCCCTTGAGCAGCTCATCGGCTTCTCTCTTCTTTCTCTCTATATCAGTCTCTTTGGACTCTGTTGCTGAAGCAGCTGCACTAGCGCTAGTCTTTGGAGTAGCAGCTACTTTACTGTGCTCTAAATCCTGTTGCAAATCAAGGAAAGACGAAATATTTTACTCAGTTAAACATAAAAGTATCAAATTTCACAGTTCACTGCACATCAGGACCATGCATTATCCAAGTAAGCCAAACATGTAAGTATAGTGTATATGTTGCAGGTCAAAATGAAATTTAGGTTAAATTGAGTTTCCTTTGTTCTTTACCCTGATTATTCATGGATCATGAAAAATTAGGGTTGGAGGACAAAGGAAATTGAGAATCAAACTAGGTTAAAATCATTTTAACCTGAATTTCATTTTGACCTGCAACATATACCTGTGTACCAGCACTTGTATGAGGTTTGTCAAATAAATTTCACAAGTTTAATCAGGATACCTTTTTTCCAAGTGAAAAAATCAATCCGGTATTTAGATATCTGATGAGAGACTTAACTGAAAACATGACAGACATGAAGATGTGCTGAGATATATAAAGTTGTGTTTTTAGTGTTTACTAGTTTGTTCAAAAATTTAAAGAGGGTCAACCACTAAAATATAGTGGAGTGTTAGGGTTTGCAAAAAAAACTTGATTTCAGCTTGTCCTTCAGACGAGCAGCTCTCAAAATTTGCCTGCCCTCAGTAAGTCTTAGTTTACTTTTTTGGATTTAGTTGGTAGATGACTTGTCTCCACCCTTGCCCATCAGGTAGCGTGTAAGTAAAAAAAGTTACTTCCCTGTCATGCAAATATACTTGTCCTAGACGAGCAGACAGCACTTGTTTTGAGCCCTAGGGGTGTATATGTATATGTAGGGGCAAGGACCAACTTGGATTGAGTGTTATTAATGTAAATGTAACTAAAACTGAGAATGCTCAGGCATGATTTGGTTACAGTTGTACCATGTGTAACTGATTCTCATTGATCAGATAGTTGTATTATTGTTGTTATTATTATAATGAGCTAGAGA
The DNA here is from genome assembly GCA_964020085.1 of Micromussa lordhowensis. NCBI lineage: Eukaryota > Metazoa > Cnidaria > Anthozoa > Scleractinia > Lobophylliidae > Micromussa > Micromussa lordhowensis. The sequence goes on along the minus strand of OZ026601.1, from coordinate 5,140,061 downwards.
TATCAACCCTGATCATACATGTACAAGCAAATCAATCACTGGTTAAAATATATTAAGCCTTAAGACCCTTAAAGTATGAGTTCTATCTTGAGGAAATTAGTCAGCAAGAATTCGGTATAACTCCGTTCTTAATTATACATACAATTTTGTAGGTTTTGACCTATTAATTACTGCTGTTCATGTGAAAAGGGAAACCAAGAGATGGGACTGTACAGAAAACATTTATCAAGCAATTTGATTACACGTACATGTACATGCACCGACTTGTGGTATGGCTCAGTAAGACAGGACTATCCAATCGATATTTGCATACGTACTACTGAATAGTAAGAAGTCTTAGTATTTCCACATTAAAAAGATCACTGATATATCAATTCCAAGTGAAAAGATAAGTTTTTCATGCAGAGGACTTATCGCAGACATGCAGCCAATCACGAAAACTACAACGGTTTCGATCCAGTCTTCAAAATCAGTTTATAGCTGTCTGCTTTCAGTCAAGTACTGAATTAACCAAATTGTTTCCACCTTTCGTACCTTTTTCTTTTCCTCTCGAGCTTTCTTGATCTCTTCAAGGCGTTTTCGTTTCCTCTCCAGCTCAGCTTTTCGATCAGACATCTTTCTCGAGGTTGTTCGTACAACAAATCCCGGTTAAAATATTATACTTCAGCGAGTATCCAATATGGCCGACAACAACACCTTCGATCGCTCGTACCCAGTTTTCATATGAAGGAAACCGAGAATAGATTGGAAACGAACAGGGCAGCTAGTGTGGGATCATTCTCGTTCTGGGATGCCTGTTCCGCAAAGAAGTGCTACACTCTCGCATTTTTTGTCCTTCAGTTATGTCTGGAGAATTGAGAAAGGCACTAGGTTTGGACCGGTAGCAATTTTAAAACCCGTTGTCTACTGTCACTAAACCTGATTTGGCACCGCGCCTGACTTCCGTAAGATAACGCCAAACTTTTCAGCATCGATGAAAAAAAGGCAAATAATTGACTATGCATGTTTTTGGAGCCAAGCTGTGCTCATATCTATCGCTGATATTCTCACGTGAGGCTTGTGTCTCCCAAAAAGTGTGCTTTCTCATTTTCGTAGTTCGGGTTATATATACGAAACCTGCGCGCTCTACAGCACTTTCATTTGTATGGAAATACCGGTTTTTATGGTGGGAAACCTGTCACGGCGCACTGGAATTGAAATACCATCTTGCTCCTTTATGAAATGCGCAGTTGTTTCGCTTGGAAATGAAACAGAACAGTCATCTCCACCCTGAAGGTTTTCAAATGCCGCCAAATAGTACGCATTTATCCCGTCTCATTTTTTCTTTTTATTGAAAACTAAATTTGTACTCGGTTCCATTTGGAGGAAAATTCTCACCGATTTTTCCACTGCAAATGGAAAGCGCTTCGTTAACCGAAACCTCCGGAAATTTCGACGTACTGGAAAGCAAATGGAACAATAATTTTCAGGATCAAAAAGATCGAAGATAACTGGATGCTTGATGATTCTTTGCAAATGCTCAATAGTCACGTGATATAAGCCTGATATAGATATAAGTTTTAAAAACTTGTATTTACAAGACCAGCTTATCGTAATTTTTGTAGGTTTCAAAACGTGACGTTCTCGTTGTTCTTGGGCCCCCCTGCTTTACATAGTAATAATAATAAAAAATAATTAAGTTAAACCGTTCTTAGATCGTCATTCGCGAGTAAAGCATTTGTAGAAACAGCTGCCCTCGGGCAAATACAGATGGTCAAATTCCATTTTAATTAAAAGTTCAATTTATTTTGTCTCGTCCATGGAATTAATATGATATCCTAACATGAATCTTGGGGACCCACGATTAATATCACTTTCAAATTAACACTAAACGAAAGAAAATCCTATTTGCATCTCTGCATTGAATGACTTCAGAGTCGGTGGCAGCTGTGGGGTTATTGACAGCTAAAAAGCGTACGGAAAAAGACGTACGGTGACACTCTTCTATACTAAGCAATTCATGGCGTTATAACACCACCATACTGACGACAAGGTTGGCAAGTTGATCGACTGCGCGACTAAACAAAGAAAAAAAAAACATCGAGGAGAGCTGAGATTTTAAAGCATGGGCAACGACTGAAATTAAATGAACGGGAAGACCGTGAACGGAGTGGATACTGGAAATATCGACTTTGTAAACCAATTTTCACTGGCAATGTTGACCGGGAGTTAAACTCAGTAGCAGTGGACTGAAAGTGGAGTATATTTTTCATCTAACTTTGCCATGAATGTTAGCAGTTGGAAGGCAGCAAGAGATTTGGAACAGCGGCCGGCACTCCTCATTGTAATCGAGGTAATTGTACTGGGATTTATTTTTCTTGTCTCGACTATCGGTAATATTTTCTCGTGCTTTGTTATGTACACAAGCCCTCGCCTTCGCACATGGCATAATCTGCTGCTCCTCAACGTGATTGTCGTTGATTTGCTAGCAACTCTGTTTTGCGTACCGTTCGGTTTAGTTGTGTTGATAACGGGAGCATGGATTGGCGGGGACCTTCTTTGCTCGTTCGTGGCGTACATATCATGCGTGCTTCTCACAGTGTCAATAGTAACTCTGGCAACCATAAGTATCAGCCGATATTTCTTGATAACGAACCTTTTAAAGTACATGAGCGTTTTTAAGAAGAAAAACATTACGTGGATGCTTGTCGCTATCTGGACTTTAGCCTTGTTATCTGCTTTTCCGCCATTAGTTGGAGGTGGCGATTTTATCTTCCTGCCCGGAAACGCAATGTGTTTTGTGTATTTTGGTTCAAGTTTGCCCTACGCAGCAGTTTTCACCCTTTTAGTGATCGGATTGCCTGTTGTTGTTATCATTGCTTGCTTTGCGAAAGTGAGGCATCTGATCAAAGTAAACAAACGTATGAGATCCTTGCCCTCGATGACTTCTATCGCGTCGGAAGAAATCGACTCGGCGAAGACACTGTTTTCTGTGGTTGTTATGGTACTGCTGTGTTGGTTTCCTATGCTTCTGTTTTTCATGCTCGCGGCTGGAGGGATAGAGATGCCTAGGCAGGCTTCCTTAATGGCCACATATGCAGTATTTCTGACCTGCGCGCTAAAACCTGTTATCTATTTTTGCATGAAGAAGCAATTTCGCGCGGGATTTCTTGTTCTACTGAGCAAACTTCTCCCCGGCCTCCACAAGAGAAGGCGAAGAAATCGTGTCGGCCATACCTCAGTTAAGGTGACTAGAGCAGAAAGAAATCAACTGTATAGCCGTAACGGGCGATGCGATCAGTTTAGAGTCAAGCAGGAATCGACCGAATTTGAAGAGACCAGGAAAATATAAGATGTCAACTAACATTTATTATTAAAATGAAAGTTTATTTCCAAGAAAATTAGGACAGCAAATTTAAAACCCTTAGTGAAAAAGTGGAATGAACTAATAAAATACTCTCCTTTCCATCGCAATCGAAAGTTATTTCAGTTTATCAATAAAAAAGCCCGTCGGAAAAGCGCTTTTTACTGCTCAAATTAGAGCTAAGTAATTCATAGCACACAATGCATATGACATTTTTTTTCAAAAGCAGCTCAAGTTGGCAGTTCGCTCATGGCAAATCTGGTAACAGATTGTTGGTTAAATTAAATTTGCGAAAACAAAGGGCGAAGAAATAATAGAAGTTTTTTTTGTCACACGAAGAAAGGAAATGAAAGCATGTTTTAATATTCAGTTTTCTTTTATATGCATGGAGAGAAAAATTGCTGCCAGCGGCAATATGTTGCCGTTTGGAAGAAGGGACGATTCATATTTTTACTTTCTTTCATCATTTTTTTTTTCCAATTTGAATAGTCGTAACATATCTCTCTGGTCGGAGGAAAAGATTTCATTTGTCGTTTCTCTGCATGTCATAGGTTTGACTTCCCCGCCTCCGAACTGCCTCCATTAAGCGCAAATAAAGGTGAAAAAACGGTGGTTGAAAGGAAATGATTATGACTCGTTTCAGTCGCAGGAGAACTTCCTTTAAAATTAAGTTTTTTTACGATGATCTTTTGTGGTTTGTTTAAACAAGGTAACTCAATTCAGATTTTGCGATTATACATGAATTTATTTCAGTCTTATGCTGTATGTATTACACGAAACGTATTTCGTACAGGTCCTTTAAGTCGACTTGAAATTGAAACTAAGCAAACAAAAAAAACATTATTTGCTTACGGGAAACGTGTAGATTGACGAACATTTTCATTATTGGTAAAAAAAACCTCAAAACATCGAGAGGCCCGCTTATAAACCATTTTCCCTGAGGTAAAATAAAGTGAAATAAAAAAACATGTGCTAACCACTTCCATCAGAGTTGGTTGATTTTAGTGCATCTGTGTCGATCTATGCCTTATGGACGAAGCAAAACCGAGAGAATTGTACTCCACAAACAACAAGACGAAATGAGGTTACAAGACACCTTTCAAATGCAAATAGCGATTTTAATGAAATTGTGTGAAGAGGCCTTATGCGAACAGCTAAGGTTTCGAACGTCATTTAGTTCAAAACAGACTAGGCTAACTTCAGAAAGCGTCAAAATTACATATAAATCAGTCGAAAACATTTGAAGGCATAGAAAGGAGCTCCTCCGCAAATAATGAATATGGTCGTTGGTAAATAGATTTTATCTTCTCTTCATCAGTTGGAGATATTAGGACAGCTTCGTTCCCAGGGTCTCTCATGACCCTTGGTTGATATCATGTACACATCGGGCTTTATTTGGTCAGCTAGGGCCGGACCTCCGGACCGGATGGTGCTTTTGAGGCCTTCACACTGGGTAGAGAAGAACGGGTTTTGCTTTCGTTTGTTTTCTTATGATGATATTCACTGGTCGGTACTTCAGTTTGAAACAAGCTTAAACTAGGAGGAGAATGAGTCAAACAATCTGAAAATAGTATTTACTGCCATTTTGTCCATCACGAAAGAGTTCAGTTTGAAAATGTGTTCTAGTTAACTTTTAACTATGAGTTAACAACTGGACTACGAGCCCTCGTTTTTCATTTAGCCGCGAATAGTCAACGGTGAGGCCCACCGCAGGACGTATAGTAACCAGTGGTCCGATTGATTCAGTAAAGAAAAAAACAAATGAATAGATTCCAAAAACTACAATTTGATTTATTTTTGGGCCAAAAATTAGGAATAAATTTAAAATGCAGGTATCGGATTCTTTGGCCAATAGAGCAAAGAAAGACAAAAGAGGGAGAACGAATTTAGATTCGCAGATTTGCTACAGAACATGCGGTGTCCCAATAGCCAGGTTGAGCTAGCCCGTAACCCCACTCCACTAGTTTTCGAGAATCAGAGGTTGGTATAATGAAGTGAACTCGTGAACTAATCTGTCATAAATGCCCGTGTATTTGAGTACATACTGCGAGGGATCAAATAGGGTATGCAGCTGAACTCAAAACAATCAAATCTCCGAAGTTGCTCCTGTTTCGATCGGTGTTGCTCAAGGTCCGCTTCTATTTGTGCTATAAAGAGATTCGGAACCTGACGTTTCGAGCGTTAGCCCTTCGTCGGAGCAAATCAAGGAATTGTGGGTTGTGTGTGGTTTATATACAGAAGTATGGAGCTACGCTATTGGTAGGTGCCTGGCAACGTGAAAAACAACAGAATGAATTAGTTGAATGAAAAGCGTTCGTTGATACCGTGAGGATTAAGAGTGCCGATTTGAAAAATAAATCTTTGTTCAAGAGTTTTGCGGCTTTCTGTGCTTCCTTGATGCAGGGAGAGACCGCAAACTGCCATATGTTGCTTGGAATGATTCGGCAGATTAAAGTGTCTAGCGACCGGTTTAGAAGCGTCTTTATCGTCTTTCTCTACGTCGCGAAGGTGTTCTCGGAAACGGTCGCCTAGTCGTCTACCTGTTTCGCCGATATATAACTTTTTGCAAAGATTGCAAGTTATACAGTAGATGACATTGGCTGAGGTACAGGTAAAATGATCTGTGATCTTAATGGATCGCTTGGGTGCCGACAATTTCTCAACGTTGTAAATGAAAGGACATGTTTTACATCGCGCGCGTGCGCATTTAAAAGTTCCAGGTTGTTAGAAACTTGCCCCCTTTATTTATACTATACACGAATGATCTACCTGACGTTTTGCAGCTCTGTCAAGTTACTTTATATGCAGATGACACTGTTTTATATCTTGCCTCAAAATCTAACGAGGACTTGCAAAGCAAGATTAATGCTGACTTAAGACGTATATGTAAATGGCTTCGGGCTAACCAACTTACTATGAATGTTAAAGAAATCCAAATTTTTACTTATTGGTAGTAGTTCCCGCTTAAGTAAAGTCGCGTCCATCCTTATTTCTGCTGATGATAACCCTCTCGATAACGTAGATTCTTATACGTACTTGGGTATTGTGATTAATAACCGTTTTCCTGGTCTGACCACATTGATTATATAAAAAGTTAGGTCTCTTAAGGCGTATTAAATCTTACCTCCCCCTCAATGCTAGAATTATGTTTTTTAATAGTTTCATTTTACCTCTTTTTGACTATGGCGATATCTTTCGGGGAGATCGCGGAAATGCCTCCTTAATGTCTGAGCTACAAGTGTTACCGAATAAGGCCGCTCGCCTCAGTTTAGATTTTCCTGCGCATTCTTCTGCAGCTGATGCGCTAACGAGGCTTGGCTGAACGCCATTATTAGGACTTAGAAAAGAACATCATGCTTTCGTTATGTATAATGATTAATTAAAAACCATTTCTGTCATTCTATTCCTGTCTTATTCAATGCTGATTTTCATAAATACTACACAAGATCGAGAAATGACATTCGTAAATCCAGTGCCATAAGAAGATGGGGTCATTGGTCGTCAGTTAACTTAAGCGCTGATATATGGAATGGGTTGGACATCTCATTAAGGAATGCAGAGTCATTGCCTGCTTTTAAACATGGCCTGTCCAAAGTTCTCTTTGATTCTTAGCTTAATTAGCGACATCCTTTGTTTAGTCTTTTTATCTTTTACATTCTTGTATTTTTAGCTAGTTCTATTTGTTACTTAATGATTGTAAATATTGTATATATTCTTTTAATCTGTTATTTTTGTATGTTTTGCTTGCTCTTGATTTAATTTTAGTATGCTTTTAAGGACCCTTCTGTAAACCAATTCGCGACGTTGGCATCCTCATTAAAGATGACTGCTTCCACTACTCTACAGGATTCTCGATAACACAAATTTGGCTAACTACATCAAAACTTCGCCAGCATCAACCCGAATTATCTCTTGAAATAAGCCCCTTTTAAAGTGCCTATGAAATGAAAAATAAGTGCTGCTTATTTGAAAGGTTTTTCAAAATAAAGAAGAATGGTATATTCCTTTTTGGAAGATCTTTTTCCACTTTAGAGATACTGACATTTTTGTATTATGCAAATTAGGAAAGTGATGACATATTGAGGTCGCAACTAAAATAGTAAAATACTGAATAAAGAATATCTCTGGAAAGGTTGAAGCACTGTTCTTCAAACTTGGCACTAGACATGTACATCAGAAAAGAAACAAAATGACAACTGTTGTGCTGTTGCCATGAGAACAGTTTTGACGCTGGTCCTGTCTTAATTAAAACTGAAATTCCCACTTATTATCTTTACCAAGGACCATCTACTCCAGCCAATCTAATGGTGAGAGTTAAGACAATATGGGAACCATGTCTGTTCCAAGCATGGCCCTCTTTCTCACTTTAAAAGGTTTAAAATGAGGATATTTGGTTTTTGACAGAAAGAGACTGGAGCCAAGAGAGTTTCCATGGCAACGACACTATGGGTGTCATTTGGTTTCTTTTGTGATGTACATTTCTGGTGTCAACTTTGAAGAACACTGCTTTAATATTTGCAGAGATATTCTTTATTGAGTATTTTACCATTTTAGTTGCAAATCTCGTGACGTTATCACTTTCCTAATTTCCATAATACAAAAACTTCAATATCTCTAAAACGAAAATAGATATTCCAAAAATGAAAACGCCATTCTGTTGTATTTTGAAAAGCCTTTTAGGTAAGCAGCAATTATTTTTCGTTTCATAGGCACTTTAAGAAGAACTGAAATCATGCAGAGACTTCAATGTTCTGTGCTGACAACTGTGAACCCTTATTTACTTCTTGAGGTCCATAATATCAAAGGCTACTTAACAATTAGATTATCAGAGCTTTAGATTTCGCGTGATAGTTGACGAAGGCACAGCCCGACTGGTCAACTATCCTGCACAGAAATCTCGAGTTCAGTAATAATCTACTACTCGTTCAAAACTTTATCTAAATCCTCTTCACAGACACTTCGAAAACGCAAAAAAGCGGTTCGTTAATAGACCTCAACAAGCACACACTGCTTGGCTAATTCTACAACAGAATAGATATAGTGAGTAGTAAAAGAATAAAAGAATGGAATTCTTGATAAAACGCTACTAGATTTATATTAATAGTGTTTACAAGAACGAACATTGAGCACTAAGTCATATATATCGAATGTTAGTATCACCCAACTAGTGGACTAATGCAAATCCTACATTTTAATTGGTTACGCTACTCGAGGACTATTAGCAATAGTCCTCGACCGCCATCGAGCGTGACGCTTTCTTTCGTTTTAGTCCCAAATAAATATTTCTTCAACTTACATTTGCCATTTCTGTCCAACTCATTTGAGTGATACTAAAACAATTAGACCCTTCTCCCTCAAGGGCCACGGGTCAATAGCCCACTCGGCTTCGCCTCGTGGGCTACGCTTCGCTTTCGGGCTACGGGTCTAATTGTTAATTTACTACAACAACATCAATTTCAAAGAAAAGAGTAAATCATTAGCTCTCAAAGATAAAGACCCGTCTTTTAACTGAAGCCTAGTTTAATAAATTTTGCCGGGTGATCCAGATTGGGGAGCATACACTGAACACGCATGCATACAACACCAATGACAGGAATAAACCGTTCGTAAAAAGCTCACCACGAGAAGTGCATTGGTTTTCATTTCTTCCTTTCTTTCTTCCTTTTTTTCTGAGGGCAAAAGAAAAAATAGCTCGAAAAAGCGAAGCTCAAAATAACCGGATCAGCATTTAATATGAATATAACAACTCGTTATTTTTAAGAAGATTACGACATTTTTTAATCTAAAAGACATGTTTCGATGTTACGAACATCATCGTCAGTTACATAATGTTTGAAAAACCGTTGGACTATATAACAACTAGGCGAAACATACATAATTAATTATGATTAAGTGACAAAAATAGATTACATATTTGAGTGAGTTACAAGGCAAGAAGAATACAAAGCCTAAAGCATAAATGTCAGGTTGACGTGATGAACCTGTTGGTTTAAATTAGGCTTTTCCCAATTTATATCAATAGCCTCCTTAAAAACTGGATCATTGGATAATGCAATTCGAGAGTTTTCATTGGCTTAGCCATCATGGTATATGAGCCATTATACCATGATGTACAAAAATGGCGTGCGTATGCGTGATTTTTTGGGCCTTTTTGTTTTCATTGTAGTCTAGTTCTTTATCTTTTGGGGGCGTTTTTAATAAAACAATTATTCCACTCGCGCTTGTTGGATATGAGATGATTATAGCCAACACGGCGCTACGCGCCTCGTTGGCTATCTATCATCTCATATCCAACGCGCGCTCATGGAATAATTGTTAATTATTATTCAACAAATTGTAACACTATCCAAATATGGTCATGATGCTCTCGATATCTGTCATCCGTAGGTAACAGATATCCGGCGGTATACGTAGCTTCGTACGTGGGAAGAAAAAGTGAAGTGAGAAAATGTCGACAGAGAGATTTTAAAATGTTAGGCTGTTTTGTTATCAATTTGCTGAATAATAAAACAATTATCCTGCTCAATCTCGCGGAATGTCGTCTGCCTCGTCGGCTAAGTATCAGACAATCTCGTTCCCAGAGCCCACGTGCCTTTTGGTCAGCACCAAGACACGGAGCTCTGGAATAATCAACAAGCTCGTTCCCAGAGCCCTCGTTTCTTTTGCTTTTAAAATTTGATAACTGCTGTTCTTTCAAAGCCAAATTTCGACTTTCCTAGTCTTTCCAGTGCGTATTGAATATCTTTGTGCAACGTATTCACATCGACTTCACCTCTGGACTCCAAATAAACCAAGCCACGCATGCGCTGTGAAACCGGAAGTCCTAAAATCTTGGTCTCTGGAAATTGATTATTCCAGAGCTCCGTGTCTTGGTGCTGACCAAAAGGCACGTGGGCTCTGGGAACGAGATTGAAAGGCACGTGGGCTCTGGGAACGAGATTGAGTATCAGACGATATTCCGCGAGATTGAGCAGGATAATTGTTAATTACCATTCGATGCATGTTTTCTTCCTTTCCATTGGCCGACAGCCCAACACGTGACCTGCAAATAACTGCCTACAAATAATGATCTGCTCATGCGTAGTACCGTCTAAACGAGTTTTGCTGCAAATAATGCTCTGCTTGACTGCTTATGCGCAATTGAAACCACGTTCTCTAGTGAAAATTGGCAGATCAGAGTGATTTAAATATGAAAAGACACTTTTTCCCCTTGCACTTGAGCAGGGCAGATGGTCTCGCTTTCATGTTACTTCCGGTCTACACTTTCCAAAATGGCGGACAGTCAAGAAGAGGAAGTCCTGTTCGGAGAGAACATTGACAAGAGTCTGTTTGAAGAAAACATGGTTCACTGTGCACGGCGTTTGCGAAGACAAGGGAAAAGCGTCTTCGATTTAGAAGCAGCAAAAAGCCAGATGTCCCCAGAAAAAGATAAATATATTTTCATCACCATATACAAAGGCCATGCATCGATCGTTGTTGTTGATAAAGAACTGTTCGATACTCTTTTATTTCCGCCTGTTTGGGGGCAGATGATCGATGGGCCTAATCTGACATTCAAACAGGACAGCGAAGCAGCTAAAAGAATGGCTACCACCATACCACTACAGCAATATCACGTTTGCCTTGATGATTCCGGTACTAGGTATATTTTGGCTCGTAATATGTACTACATGACGTGGCTAAAGAAATCCCGGAGTTTCTATGTTGGCGAGACTGCCATGGCGTACCTCTATCTTCAGTTGCTCTGCCTCACTGTAGTTCCACCGCGGTATCGGTTGATCATTGACGACTGTTTGGAGTTTGCGAAACGATTTGCCAGAGAAATAGCGGTTAGAGAGAATGGACTGAGGGAGACGGAAGTTCGAGTGTTATACAGGACTCTTTCGGTGTCGGAGGACTACACTAGTGCGACAGTTGAGCAGGCATCACGAAACAATCCAAGAAGTGGATTAACTGGAGCTTTCTCTTACTTCATGAGTCTCAGACTAGAAAGATTTCTGTTGGCGCTTGTTGCAGTGATGCTCGCGATTGCAGTGTTTCGGTATGTTTTTTAATAAATTCATACTAAACTGCTGGCGGTTGAGTGGCTAAAGATGTTCCTCCTACAACTTGTCAAACACACACCATGCTGCAAAATCGACGAGTTCGCTTCTCCTGCTAGGAGAAACCAGAGAAACTGCGTGAAGTCTGCACAAGAACAACTTCCGGGTTTAAACGACGATCAAACACTTCCGGTTTCATTTTATGAAATCGAGATTTTCTGCCTTGTTGTAGAGAGAAGCCTTCATGGCTGTTTACACTTATATTGAATATCGACTGTCCCGGTAGAGTTTTATGGCTTTTTTATTCTAATTTTAACTTAAAAGAACATTCATTTTACTTTAATTTTTAACTGTAATGGAACGTGCTGTAAGCGACCAGACAAGACGTAGTATGTTATATTGTACTAGGCTCTCGGCGATTACCAGCCGTTGTTCGGGAGATTAAGGAGCCCGTGCTCCTCTTCCGAGAGGGGATGAATACCGGACTCGAGAGACTCGAAAAATGAAGCCAAAAATCATGCCTTCACGTAAACAGAGCCAGCAGTCGCTTATGCAATAAATCGAGCAAAGCGCGCGAGTGACGTCATGACTCAGACAAGACTCAGACAAACAAATCGGAATGGAGGACGATTTTCCTAAAACAGTTTCTAAAACAGCCGGTGTTCCTCAAAACACATTTTTGAAACGAAAACTTCGCCTAGATCCCCTCTAGTTCTCTCAGAAAACGCTGTTGTTGCATCAGCCTCGTGGGAGATATAATCATTTGCATTCTATTTTTAGGCCTCGCGCGCTTCGCTATTTAGGAGAAAACGTGGAGGGGGGGGGGGGGGGGAGGGGCGGCGCTAATTTTGGAGGGCGCTAATTCGAGGGGGGGCGCTTATTTAATTTTTCCCAAATCGTGGCCAGACATCATCGTCATTATTTTAATAATAATGTGCGCGTAAACAACAACTCAAGTTGTTTATCGACATAAAAAACTGAAGCTGATCCTACAGTTTAAATCGCGGCACCGTTAGTGCTTGCAATCCTTTTTTTCTAAACTCCACGTATTCACAAACTGAAACAAGAAATCGTAGGATGCAACTTAGAACAAAGGAATTTGCATTGTAAAGACGTAGAAGGCTGGACGAGAGTGACGAGAACTATACATCCTTTGTTGTCTAATTACTCGTCTAAAAAATGAGGGAGAGGGGGCGCTTATTCGAGGGGGGGGAACGCTAATTCGAGGGGCTTCCGGTATAGCTCAGATTAAGCCATGAGCTATGGAAATTTTGTTTCACAATTGATGCCGTGTTCTGATCGCTTACTTTTTTGCAAAGCACTTTCTACTGTTCTGATATCCTGTCAAGTTTCCGACCTGATGTGGCCAGAGTTTTGGCGGAATGTGGGTACAGTGAATAACGTTTGGTACGCTTCGGTGACATTCAGGCTCGTTTGGTCTAGCCACGGGTATTTTGGCTCGACTGGGAACCGAACAAGCTCGATTAGGTGTAAGCATTATTACTTTACACCCAGTCTCAAAGACCCGAACACCCAAAATGGTTTCCTAACAGAGCTTGAAGAAACTGGTGCCAGTACAAACTGGTGCGGTGTAGGAAAAACGCCAGAACGTTAGACATCACATTTGTTATCCAGTTCTTTCTAAATCGAAGACCAGGCTTGGGTGCTCATGATAATCAAGCAAACAACATCCGGGGTTTCTACTCCCGGCCCCTTGGAACGAGGTTGTCTAGTGAGGCACAACTAACCCGTTTAACAGGTTTCCCACGTTAGAAGTGTGATCTGATGTAACTTACTCGTTTCGCGCGCTTTTTGGACTCCACAGAGTGGAGGTGAACTGAGTAAACCGATATGGAGTGAAAATAATAGACCGCGTAAGGATTTAATATCCACTACGAGACAAAAACAAAGTAAGAGAAAGACAGATTTTATTTACACTTAAGAGCTTGTAAATTTCATGCACCTTGAGCCTAGTCCACGATCGTTCCTCTCTTCTACAAATAACAAGAGATTGGGAACGAGTAAGTATTAGCGGGAGGAGGGCGCCTCGATACTAGTTCATTACATAGAGCCTGGTTACTCATGAAGATGCGAAATAGTCTCGAAGCCAGGTGAAGTTCACATTCTCAAAGTCAGAAAATTGTCCAGTATTCAGCTGGGTCTTCTGCGAAACATCAGTGTCCAACATTTCTACAGACGAGTCGACAACAGGTTGTGCCATAGCTCCACCGGCAGCGCGCGTTGTTTCCAAGTCGCTGTCATTATCCTCGTCCATGCTTTCATCTGTAAAGCACAAATGTGTAAAAGAGGTTTTGGGTCTATGTCGCTCGTACACAGAAATCCCCAGCTCATCACGCGAGCGTCATTATATTGCTTAGCAACGAAAATAGAACAGTATGTAGCGCATGAACGAAAACGAAAATAAGTCGTCAGTCTGTTGAGTTTCAGGCAATCTTAAAGCAATTCCCACGAGTTTTAATTTCACTGTTTCCCTCTTTAAATATCATTCCTCGACTCGAAGGAGACATTCAGAAAGGAAAACACTATAACTCGACCAGATGCAAAGAAAAGCGCTTTTTAAAGCTGAAGATTACTAAAACTTGCAAGCCAAAATCAGCCGGTATTCTTGCTTTTGTTTCACGTCGCTGTAAATGGCAAGTGAAAGCACTTTCACCGAATTCTCAATTTCGACGAGCGTCTGTTAAGGTCCTAAGAGAATGATAAAGCTTGCAAAACTGAACACGTACCTTCCTTTTCACTTGCATCATCTTCCTCGTCGTTATCATCCCTAGTAAAATTAAAAAGAGATTTAAATCACTCGAAGTTAAATTTCACAAAACTGTCAAAAGAGCAACAAGATATTTGGTGTCCTTCACATCCCTTCTTTCACAACGCAACACATCTCGTGAAGCGTTGCGTGACCAGTTCTATAACGGTTGCGTTACTGGTTACCTTTGCGAGGTTTGTTTGCTGACCAGCAGCGACTTCAGGAATGATGAGCACAGAGTAGTAACTGACGGTAGAACATGCGAGGGGGTCTGCAACATCTGCGAAAAGGTACAAACACAACTTCAAGCTCAGTATCAATTAAAACATGTTTATGACCAGTGCTCGCAGTGTTGAGGGAACTCCAATGGGCCACAAAAGTAGTTGAGACAGTTTCCTGAATCGAGTGCTAATTGCAGCATTTCACTTATTCTATTTTAAATTCCGTTTACATTGAGACCCGCACCCCTCCCCCTTTTCGATGTTGTTTAGGAAAAAAGCAAGTTCTAGAGACTTGAAATCCAACATTGTTTGGGGGGGAGGGGTAGAATCGTGGGGTTGAGGGGGGAAATTGGCCTTAAGTACTCCAAAATGGCAAAGTGTCTCAACACTTTTGTCGCCCATTGTCGCTCCAGCAGTTGATGAAGCACAATTGCTATGGGATGGTGAGAGGTACAAGGTAGTCTAATGGTTGCTGGGTTGAGCGGTGCGGTTCATGCTAAGACCAGCCTAATGGCCGCCAAGATCGAACGCTGACAAACTTCATCTGGATGGGGTGAGGTAAGTGCATCGCAGGCTAACCACACCCCCCTTCCCCCAGCATTGTGTCAGGCTGCTAAGACAACTTGTCGACGCCTGTCAGCTAGTTGATAAATTCCTTTATTCTCCTCACCTGTCCACCTGACCAAGTGTCCACTTTGTAAGGAGAAATAAGATATTAATATTTAAAAAAACTTACCTGTCTGACCACAGCGCTAGACGGAATCCCTTTGACACTTCTTCCGACACTCTGCTCCGATGTCGATTCACCTTCTGAAACAGTTATCAAAGATTTACCTTTGCATCAAAAGGATTATGTGAAAACGTTTGGAAGAATGTTTATCGGGCGAAAGATAACAGTCTCTAGTACTTACTACTTTTAGCGGGATGTCCAAAGATCTTGAAAAATTCCGTCTGCTCTTCAAGCGCACCAGCAATGGATTCCTGCAACAGAGCAAGCGAGTAAGTTCCCTACAAAACAAAGGCTTGTCGTTCATTGGTTAGTTGGATTGGTCTTCGGTAACGTTCATTGGTCTGAAGCACGTGGGCAGTAAATGCCACGCACGTGTTACACTACAGAGGCATAGTCACACTCAGGTGGGGACTACGGTGTGATATTTTCTCATTAAATGTTCTCAAGGTGAACTGGCCAAGACATCAATACAACTCTTGTTTAAATTTTTTCCAGTAAGCTAGAGTCAGTCTGAAAAGCCCAAACAACAGAGCGCTGATGAAGAGAAAAAATCTAACACAATGTATAAAAAGAAATGTCGCTCACCTGTGACATGACCTGGCTTTCTTCATCTGTGGGTTCACCACAGTCCAAAGTGAACAGTTCCTGAAATGAGGAAAACAGTCAATGCACTCAGATTTCTGTATGGCTCCTGGGTCTTCACCATGTCACGCTATGGACACTTGAACGATGTCACGCAATATCAACAATTTTTCGTGTTTTGCGTGAAGACAAAAAAACCTCCTTAGATCACATTTCTTAAGCCAAATTCAGGAAATAAGCGAGGTTTCTTAAGAATCCGTCGTAAACTCGTGAAACTTGGCAATTTTTACAAAGAAATCAGGCATACACTTCTTTTGAAAGATTGGCAAGTTTCCGTAGGTTTTGCAACGGATTCTTACGAAACTTTGCATATTCACTAAAATCGGCATGATAAATCGAGCAGCGCGATTTATTTTTTGTTTGAATGAAAAATCGGAAAGGTGTGACATCGTCAACACAGTCCATTTAAGGCGATCCTAAAGATATTACTCTAAATAGTGGCTCACACAACATGGGTTAAAGGGGCTACGTCACGGTATTTTGAGTTATTTCTACCATCGACAAAATTACCTTTAAATTGAAGGAAACCTGAAAATAATGCTTTAGAAAGATAGGAAAACACTAAAGAGATAATAATAAGCCATAAAGAAACAAGGATGGTTAAGGATAGAGAAGATTGACACGGATTACAAACAGCGATATTGAAAAATTTAGGCTAAATTTTTCAAACCGTTTAACCGTAACGCAGCTCCTTTAAAGAGAAGGCTATTTTAATGTTAAAATGTCATGTTCCTGGGTAATGCTGAGAAGTCAGTGGACAAAAAACTACCCAGCGACCTTTGGAAAATGTTTCTCTTGGCGCCAGTTTGACCCACAAACAGTATATATTAACTGCAGTAGGCTTCGATAGGGCCACAAGATCATAACGGGAAAAGGAAAAAACCGCAGGAAAAAGAAAAAGATAGGAATCTCTTGTCAAAATCTGAATCAATTGAAAGGAAAAACGAGGCAACGTTTCATGCAACTAGTCTTGCAGTTGCGAGTAGCGATAAACGACAGCCGTCTTTTGTCACAAAAATCAATTTCTTAAAACAGTATGTCGTAGCGTTTGTCAGATCTTGCAATTTGCAAGTTGGCCTTTGGTGTACAGAGTATAGTTGTTTCGAAACACCCGTAAGCTTTCGCAAGCCAGTTTCTTAATACAGTCTGTCAAACGTTTTGTCACAATTTGTAAATAGGCCATTTCCGAGTTATCCTTTTGCATCTGTCTCAAAACGATTCTTCGTGCGACATCATTCATATAAAAATGTGTTCCACCTACAAGTTTCTTTTTATCATTTTCACATGAAAGGTTTTGCACGAGGACTTGCTTTGAAACAGAGGCACAAGTTAACTCGGAAATGGCCTATTGCAAGTTGGCCGTTAGTGTTTGTATGTCTAGTTGCTTGAAACACTGCTGGCGTTAATTTTGGGAGCTCTTTCCTTTACAGTGATTAAAAGCAAGGCATAATAATCTGACCTGGTTATGATTCAAGAAGTACATTTTGGACAGTTTAATCGGATGGTCTTTTGTGTTGCTACAAGACAAGTACCCAGGATCAAAGGACGCTGACACTACATCTGCTTTCCTGGACACATTGGACTGTACCGCTACAGGACGAGGGGAGGCTGGGTCAAAAACGTACACTGAAAGAAAAAAACAACAACAGAACACGATGAAAATGGTTTTTAACAACGACTGTTTTTTGTAGTACAAGGGGAACCCTCCTAATGCGGTCACGAGCGTTAGCCCTTCGTCGGAGCGAATCGCGACGAAGAGCTAACGCTCGAAACGTCAGCTTTCGAATCTCTTTACGGTGGCCAATTCACATTATCAACCCAGCTGATAACACCAAATTATCTTGTTCTTTAATAAGTTTCGGAAATGCGGATATAAATTTTTCAAAAATAAAACTTCAAGCGGTACATACAATATTAACAATGCCGGGAAAGATGAACATAATGGGCTCGAGTTGCCATATAAACGGGGTAAAATTAGTATAGCTCAACATACGGTTTCGAGTTCAATTTGAAATTAATTTGTACTAGTAAGTTTTTCAAAAAGCTTAAATTGCACGAGCCGCTTCGACGAATATTAATACAAACATGAAAAAATTCGCGCAGAAAAATTGCCGGAAGATGTTTCTTGAAGCCATTTTTTTCGCATTCGAGAAAACTTTTTTCAGAGTTTCCGTACAAAATTTTTGTCACTGCTTTACATGATATCATTGGCCTACAAAATTTCTCATTGTCTTTCTGCCGATCATTATCCAGAATTACGATGCGTAATTTGCACTGGTGTTACACTTTTTGCACTGGTGTTACACTTGAACTGCACTGCTCTCAGTCAATCAGAATCAAGTATTTTTTTCATGTGTATTATTATAAATGATTATACAGGTTGAGATTTCAGGATGTGGCCGTTGGCCGTATTAACGGGATGTCCGCATTAACGGGGTTTTCTCATCAGAAAATGTAAGGGCGGTATACCGGGACAAAACAAAGTGGCTATATTAACGAGGTGACCATATTAAGGAGGTGACCGTATGGCGTCCGTGCACTATATTTGAAAAATGCTGATGGTAATCTATTTAAAGACACTTATACACAACGATTGATCGTAAAGCTTGGTCTACCGGAGCAATTGTTATGTGACAAATATGTTTGATCGTGTAGACGGCACAGCAAATAGTTGTTAACAGTCCAAAGTTTAGTGCGTCAGTAATGACTTTGGACAGCGGAGATATGCAGTAACAAGGCGGGGCTTCTTAGTCGCCCCCAAAAAAACATGGCGCTTACGAACATATTTGCCTCATTTTATGCGACCAGTCTTCTACACGAGCAAGTTTTCGCATGTGACAACTTTTATTTGTCACATAAAAGCTAACACGCCAGTTTGTAGCAAATATAATTATTTATCACAAAAATTCGCCACTTTTCCTCGTCTACACGAGCAAGCCGAGAATTGTCATATAAAATTTGCATGAGCATACAGAAGTATCTAATATTTCAGCGTTGGCTTTCCAAACTTGTTTTAGGCCAATCAAAAAACAAGTTTTTAACTTCCCTCTGTTGGTCAAGCGAGCTTCCCGGGAAGACCCAGCAACTATGACCAATCGCAGAATTTAAGCCAATGTAACTTTTAATTTCTCGGTCTCACAGACAGTGTTCGTACACTTTGAAACTTTTAAAATTCCATGACTTTTCTTGACCTTTTCCATGACCTTCCCGACTTTTCCATAACCAAAGTTAAGCAGTTGTTCTTACAGTAGTATCAAAACAATCATTTATTTCACGTATTTTCCAGCATTATAATGCACAAAATGCGTGCTTGTGTCTATTCCTACTAAAATTAAAGATTGTTGCCAGGTAAAAAAAACAATTGAAAAATTTTTCAATTTTTTTTTACCTTTTTGCCTTTTCATTTTC
This sequence comes from Micromussa lordhowensis, assembly GCA_964020085.1. Classification (NCBI taxonomy): domain Eukaryota; kingdom Metazoa; phylum Cnidaria; class Anthozoa; order Scleractinia; family Lobophylliidae; genus Micromussa; species Micromussa lordhowensis. Next base: position 5,120,908 of record OZ026601.1, on the reverse strand, counting down.
CGAAAGTGTATTACTTTTCCCCGACTTTCCATGATGACCTTCACTTAAATTCAATGACTTTCCAGGCCTGGAAATTGAAATAATAAATTCCACGACTTTCCAGGTTTTCCACGACCTGTACTAACCCTGGCAGACTAATTGTGAAAATAAAAACGTACAGAAAAGGAACCTTGTGTATGCTTAGATAATTTGGTTTTATCAACTGGGTTGATAATGTGAATTGGCCACCGTAAAGACATTCGGAAGCTGACGTTTCGAGCATTAGCCCTTCGTCGGAGCAAATCCGACGAAGGGCTAACGCTCGAAACGTCAGCTTCCGAATCTCTTTACGGTGGCCAATTCACATTATCAACCCAGTTGATAAAACCAAATTATCTTGTAATACTCCCATCGACGGAGCACCACAGTTTCTTTAGAAACTTGCCCCCTTTATTCGCTTGTGTATGCTTAGTTGAGTTTTTCACATCGTCAAGAGCTCGCAAACGAACAAGGAAAACATCCGGTCTGAAGGGAAACAAGGTTATCGGGTCACACAACAGCAGAACTACTGTATAAAACAACTAAGCATATTACTTACAGTGTGATTTATTCTTGTTAAATGAAACAAACACGCAGATGAGATCTGTTTGTGGATCAGAAGCCAAACACGTCACAGGCGCTTCTACGCTCCACCAAACTACAGAGTAGAAAAAAGCACAGTGAGCATTCAAGACAACAGAGAAGTCTGTCTGTCTGTCCGTCTACCTGACTGTCTGAAAATCTACCTGTCTTTATCTGAGTGTCTGTCTGTCCATTTGTCTGTGTCTGCATCTGTCTGTCTGTCTGTCCGTCTACCTGACTGTCTGATAATCTACCTGTCTTCATACGAGTGTCTGTCTGTCCATTTGTCTGTCTGTCTGCATCTGTTTGTCTGTCTGTCTATCTCTCTGTCTGTCTGCCCGTCTGCCTGTCTAGCTATCTGGCTGTCTGCGTCTACCTTCCTGCCTCTCTGTCTGTCCGTTTATCTACCTGACTATCTGACAATCTACCTGTCTTATCTGAGTGTCTGTCTTTCCATTTGTCTGTCTGTCTGCATCTGTTTGTCTCTCTGTCTATCTGTCAATCTTGGGTTGAGCTAGGAAAGCATATACTTGGATGCTAGAAAATAAGCTGCAAGAGAAACACAATTACTTTCACCTCACCTGTACACGAAAGGAGATTCCACACAGTGAGATACTGATTAGTGATGGAGATCAAGTACTGCGAAGAGCTTTGGTTGCCAAACTTGATTTTCCTAAACAACACAGAAAGTCAGAGACATGAATCCAGTGCGGACAAGATAAGCATCAGCTGACGAGAAGCCTCCGGCCAGCTGGGATTCTTAACGATGTCATGTTCAATTTGAATTATTTGTTTCAGTTGTTTGCTCCCCCCACTAGCCTTTGTGCTATAAACACTGCCGAGGGTTAATCAAGGTTATAGTTGACTAAACAAAAAAGCCATTCTGTTCTTTTCCCATGTCGTTTGTCTACTCGTTGATGCTTAATGCTAATATTGTTCTTTTACATGTAAGTCAGTTTACATACGTTTGCAAGCGTATATAACTGCTTTTGCATCTGGCATTGATTGAAATATGATAGAAATTGAAATGAGCAATGCCTATGTCAAATATTCACGGGATTTGTATAAAGTCCTTAAACACTGGTTACTAAACTTATTTATACATGTACGTGTTATTTTCCTGGGTAATGCAAGGATGGTACAAAAATCAACCCAACCTCGCGACCATTTGGAAAATTTGTTTCTTTAGGCGCCTTTTTGACTCAAAGAAGTACAAGAAACTACTCTGAGCTTCGAAAGGGCCAGATCACACTTCAACGTGTGGCACGGAAAAGAGAAAAGAGAAAAAAATTCTCCTGTGGCAATTGTCAACTCCACAAGGCACAGTCCGCACTACGAGGAGAAATTTGAAAACGCCGCTTTATCTCTACCGTTAGGCCTACCGTCCACACTAATCAGACCGAAAATGGCGCTTTTTGAAAACGCTCTTCACACCGGAGGAATTTGAAAACGCTGGCCTTGCGTTTTAGTGTGGAGGGAAAACATTTTGAGAACGGAGCGTTTCGAAAATGATGGCATCACGATGATCATGTGATTTCCCTGACCGAGTTTTCCTCGAACACGAATCCAAAATGGCCCGTGCATGATTGCTGCCTTTTCCGATTTTTTCCGATTTTTTCCGAGTGTGGACGGCGCCTTAGTTTACATACAGAGGCATGGCACATGCGATATAACATCTCTTACTTGATTTCCTCATCGGGATAGGGTAGGGCGAGAGTTTTTCTCAGTTCATTTGTCTCTGGGGTCCACAAAGTGATAGTCTGCAATGATAAAAAAAGAAACTGTCAGCTCACGAGAGGTTTACATCTCAATCATTCGGATAGCCTGGTTTGCAATGTAAGCGTTTTTGTTGGGTGACTGATGGATAATTTGGTTGTATATCTGCCAGCCATCTTGGGACCAGAGAACATCTCTTCCTCCTCCCCCTCCGTCGTCATTCGCAGCCTCACTCCCACTCTCTAGTACGCTTTTTTTTTTGCTCTCTCTCTCTCAAGGTCTCTTCTCAATGGCGCATGCCCGATCGAAATGCGATCCCTCGCTAAGACACGCTTACACCACAGGCCATCATTCCGAAAAGGTAAAATACTCTCCATACCAAAAAATCTACAATACTTCAGCTAGACAGAGAACACGGGATACAAAGAAATCTTAAAATGTATAAATTCAATGTTGAAATGTCATGTTCCTGGGTACTGCTGAGAAGTCAGTGACTAAAATCTAATCAGCGACCTTTGGAAAATGTTTCTCTTGGCGCCAGTTTGACCCACAAACAGCAAAAATGAACTGTAGTAGGCTTCGATAGGGCCACATGATGGGGAAAAGACTGGTAGAATATGTAGGTTAGCATTTGTTTTGTAAATATGAATCAACAACTCCATTAGAAAAGTAATTCATGCATTTTAATGAAAGTGGCTTCTTGCTGAAACTGAAAAACCACAAATAAGACAAAGATACATGTATAGGGGGTAAGTTGCTAAAGAAACTGTGGTGCTGCGTCGGTGGGGAGTATTGGAAGATAATTTGTTTTTATCAACTAAGTTGATAATGTGAATTGGCCTCCGTAAAGAGATTCGAAAGCTAAGCTACCTAGCTTTCGAATCTCTTTAGGGTGGCCAATTCACATTATCAACTCAGTTGATAAAACCAAATTATCTTGTAAGACAGAGATATGCCTGAACATTTAAAGGTGACAGGGTGACAAAGGAGATTTTGCTGTTGTTACTGGCCAATTGATCGTTACTGTAGGAACCGCTGTACAACAGAGATGTTTAAAATGTTATTGCTAGAATTAAGCTTTTTAAAGCACAACCTTTCTTAGCGAGACATGCAGATACACAAAAGACGGCACCTCCCTCATTCGAAAATAGCTGAGTGCCGCAAACAAAGCCTTCAGTTAGCTTGAAATGTCCAACAGCTAATCGCCAAAAGGCTTTTGATTACCCTAAACACCATGCAACACTTCGATATTAATGCCAGCCGAATTAAATTTAGATGGAGGTGGTATTAATGAGTCACTGCTATTCAGTGATCCTTTTTGAACAGTCGATCTTAAATCAGTTTGATGAGCATGCACAACGATAATTTCCTGCTCAATCACAAGCTTTTCCGATGTAACTTCGGCAAAAGTCTCTCAGCGCTACCGACAACAAAAGGACTGCCATGTAATGATGTAATGAAGTTGGGCTGGAACAATAAACCATTTCTGGACATGAACACTGAACAAAAAGACAATGGTTCGAAAATCAGTGCAAGACGCTGTTGTGCTTATAAAGCGTTTCAACCTAGATGTTTTGACCATTCTATCAGCATAACTTAATAATTATTGCGTTTGTTGCCTTTTTTAGCCACTCCCAGTTGTTCTCAATTCTTTTGTTTCTTTTTTGTTTTCATTTCTGTTTTATATTTTATGTCCAGTGTACCTGGTCTTTCTGCAAGTAATTACATGTACATGTATAGCCATTTTGACATTTTGTCCTTAAAACACACCTGATCATAAGCCACAGCTAACAGAGACCCATCTTGCGAGAAGGCTGCATCTTGGCAAGGTGTGTCACCATAGTAACCAACTGATCGACAAGACCAAGAATACTTCTCTCCTAAATAAATTGATTATACAAAGTCTTAACACACAACATTCACTAACAGTGAGCAACAATAATTATTATAAGGGTCTTCTTGGATTGGCATACATTTAGTTAACAATAATTCCATGAGTGTGCATTGGATATGAGACGCTGGATTGCCAATGACACACTACATGTACGTGCCTCATTAGCTGTAATCATCTCATATCAAACAAGCACGAGTGAAGTAATCAAAGTGCCACATAATATAGAAAACTAAAATAAAATAAGTTATGCTTACTATATTTGTAGAGCATAGCATAATAGCTCATATACACGCACACCTGTACCATGATGGCTAAGCCAATGAAAGCTCTTGAATTGCATTATCCAATGATCCAGTTTTTCAGTTAAATTTCTTGTGACTTTTCACCTGTTCTTAGCTATCAGTAAATTTTGCAGTTCTCAGATCTCTGCTTGACAGTTTTCAGCTATTCATTAAACTGGACCCATCCAGACACTGTGTTAACCATGCATTGCATGCACATTGTACATACATGTACTTACCTTCCTCAGCAAGAACCCAGATTTTGAATTTTCCATCTCTACCGGCAGTCATCGCCAGTGGACCAACAGCGTTGTCTGTCTTCTGTTGTGGCTGGAACTGGATGGCTACAATTTTCTTGTCATGAGGTGGATCAACACAAGTGTTCGCGACATAACTAGAATAGGAAGATTAATCATGAAAAGTCACGCACAAAAAATGTCCTTGCTAAAAATACTAGTAAGGAAACATTTTCTTTCTAGTGAGAAAGCAGACATGCCTTTTCTTGGATGTTAATATACCTACATAGAGTGGAATGCCACTTTTTCGAACTTCCAAGGGAAATGAAAATTGGTTTGAAAAATCAGGTAGTTTGAGGAATTGAGGGTAAAACTTTACAGTGTTCGACTGAGGAGGGAAACATGATTTCATCCTACCACTGGTCTCGTGTGTTGTATTCCCAGAACTTGAGTCTTAGTTCCAAGGCATTTTTCTTGTCATCTCTTCTCTCAACCTGGTTGAAAAGTGTGGGAGAATTTAAAATTGGCAATTACCACAGTAAAAACTGTTGGCAATCTAGAGCTCTGAACTCTGAACTCTTTATTTAGCATTAGCACTGTACATCATGACTTACAGTAGCTAACCAGCCTCCATCATCATTAAATGCCACATGATCGATTTTGGTACAGACAATCTGCTCACGCTTTGTCCTGGATAGAAAATTCTGCCTTACAACATCAAGCTGAAAGGGAAAATGCAAGTTCTTAATCAATAAGTCAACTTAAATGTAAAGGATGGTTTATCACAAAGAAGGGGTCAAAGGGTCAACACAAAGACAAATCACCAACAATAATATATTCCATATTAAAGAAATATTCCTTCATCTGTTCAGTCAGTCAGGGTTCACATTATAGAGGCATCTGTATTAAGGAGTCCTATATTAATATTATTTTATTAATAATTACATGTAATATTAATAATGATATACAATAATAATGAGGGCATGAAAGAGATAGAACAAATGCTGCAACTGAACTAAGTACTAGGTTTCCATGAAGTGAATTGGTTGTATTTGCCAAAGAGTTTATCAGCTGGCTGAGTCAAATACATCCGAATGTGAGCCATAATGTTTGGTAGTACAGTAATAACAGACATTATTTACAATGGCCATGTACATGTACTTACAGAAAATGCATGATGATCAGTTAGAGGCAGGTAGAACTGTAGAACTCCAGGCATGTTGCTTGTCACCAAGGCTTTCGAGCGAGGATCAAACACTATACCAGTATAGAGATTATCAACTGTAGAGAGAAACAGCCAGTACTGTTAACACATCATTGCTGAATGTAAATTAGAAATCAAAATTCTTAGATAGGAGGATAGGAGGATGGGATAAGAGCTTCTCTAGACTATGGAATGATCTTCCAGAGGAGCTCTGCACTACAAAATCTCTAGATACAACTTCAAGAGAAGCATTGATAAATGGTTCTCTGCATCAGACTCCCACACAGCAAATACACTTTATGTAAACCAGTAAATAGAAAATTTTACATACATGTACATGTATTATCGATGTTTCTTTTTTCTACAAAAAAATCCAGTGAGAATCAGCTCAGTTTCCTTGCCTATTTTCTTCTCTAAACATTATGCATTGGTTGAATCTCAGATCGATGAAAAACTTGTCTTGGAGGGAAAATACATGCACATCTACCACACTCTTCTTGAATAAGAGTCAGCTACTTAATATACAAGCTACATTTGTACTCTTTGTACATGAAATGCATGTATCCAGCAAGGAATAGCACTCTTTCCTGGTCAAAGACAAATCAATTATCAATTAAATTGTCATGACATTATTATGACGGTTGATTTATCTTGGGATGGAACTTACTTTGTCTTAGTCCTTGGATAGTCCGTTTCACCTTCCACTCAATATTGTTAACTAATCTGATAACTGGAATTCAAAAGGAATAACAATAAGAAAGAGAGAAGAAAAGTTTTTCCAGCAAAAATGGGAGACCTTCTATGCATCCCTCACGGCTATACAAGCATTCACACAATAATGGCAAAAAAAACATTGAACAACTTCAAGTCATTCTTAAAGAATTTTAAAAGTTGATACATGCAAATGCATGCACACTTGAAATCGCTACAAAGAAAAGAAGTAATACCATTTTCATTTTGACTGACAGCTGTCAAAGAATCGTCTGGACTAACTGTGAGGTGATTTATGGGAGCACCTAATCTGGGAAGAAACTCTTGATGATGGGTCTTGTATTGCCACATTACTAACACTCCTTCCAGTCCACCAGAAAGCATATTAGAACCTACAATCAAAGTTTGAACCAGTTATAGGGGTGCTACCACTGCATGATCCTCCCCAATTAAATTAGAGTCTACAGGCAGTATTTTTTTTCCACTTACAAATGTCAACATGCATGTCACTACAATATTATTGATAACAAACAGAACTAATAATTATGTGAAGTGATTGCAGTGCTTTTAAGCATATGCAATCAGACAATCATGCAATTTTGGTTTTACTGTAGTTCGAGATTGGCTGAGTTGGCAAGTAATTGGTTTGGTTTTGGTTTTACAACACCCAATTGCTCATGTAGTTACTGCAGTCACTACAAAAACCGGAACTGATCTAGGGCTCGGTCAAGGGCCAACAAAAATCTGTACTGACCCTATATTGCCGTGGTCATGGGTTTGAATCCCTTTCAGGTCTGAATTTTTTTCAGGCTTTATCACAACTGCTTATAACTTTTGTGTACGACTGCAATGGTCAATCATATCTTCACATCTTTCTCTGTAGTTCAAATATATTATGATCTTTCATATCATTTATTCGCTTGTAAAAATCTCTCAGATACATGTATATTTAGGAAATTTTATGTTGAACACCGTACCGTCTTGTGAGAACACAATGTCGGAAACAGGATTTGGATGCCAGTGAAGTTCCATAGTAATGGGGTTTTCTAACTGGTCAAGACCTTGCCTGAAAAAAAGTTCACAGAAAAGGAAAACACGGTGACATACACGCCAAAATAATATTCATGCAAGCTGAAGATTACGTGCCTTTATTATCCCAGGTGCTACATGTAGGTGGGACAGGTCTTACATGTACAATAAATGTAGCTCCTAGTACAATTATACACGTAATACACAGTCATACATACTGTAGGTTCAACCGTACCAGATTCAGGAGCTTCAGTTACTTCTCTTAACTAGTGTGCTTGTACGTGTGTGCTTACATTGTATTTTCCTTTTTTTTTGTCTTTCTTTGCTTTTGCACATTTTGACATTTTGCTTTGCTAATAACTACTTTTTGTCCTACATTTTGATCACTTTGAGTGCTGATGACACCATTTTTATTCTTTTGTTAATACAAGTCTTCCAAGATAGTTTTAGGTAGTCCTTTGCATATTGGCTTCCCTTAGCTTTCTTAGGGTTAGGGTTAGCGTTGTGCATTGTTGTACAGTACATGTATCTTATGCATTGATGGTTTGTAAATTTATATTTATCAATGGCCAAAAAAATAAAACAAACATGCATGTATGTCATGAAGAAAACTTACAGTAATTTGTTAGCTACATGTAAGCAAGTACGCATACACTGTACGTGCTAAGCAGGCTGCTATCATTGCCGCTACCCTTGAGACTTACCATAAAATAATCCTTCCTACACCTTCACCAGCAGCCACGCAAGCTTCTAAAGGATGAAATGCAGCACAAGTGAACCTTGCATGTTGGTATGTAAACCTGGAAAAGGAAAAATTAAACAGAAAGGCCATTATACAAAATAACTTATTCAGAAGAGACTTACAATTTTCTATGATAAAGATTGGCGACCAATACTTGTTAAACCAACATACAAGTATGTGGTATTATGTCACAAAAAGTTCTTTCAAGTTACTTACAGGTCTTCAAAAACAAATTTGCTTACTTACATATTTAATTTTTTAGAACTGAAATCCCACAAGTGCAGATTTTCATCCCTGACAGATGCCAATAAGCTACCCTATGGAAATGAAAATGGATGAAAAGTTACAAAGACACGTAAATTTTACAAAGTAAGCATTACATGTGTATTTCAATAGACCTTCTGAAAGTTGTTACTAAGTTCGTTATGAGACCAAAACTCACAACTTGTAAATGTTAGAGGGCCATCTCTCGACTGTAAGCTACATGTAAATTAAGTCTGGTGCTAATTTGTGGGAAATTCTTTGCATTGACTTTTAGCCAGTATTTGAAAAGTGGGTATCCTGAATCTTCTCTTTCAAAACAAATTTTTGATTAAGACTGGCATGCTGAAAACAAGACCTAAACAAGGCTCGACTTTCAGGAAAAAAACTTCGGGGCCAGCTGGCCCTAGTTTTCAGATTTAGTCGCTAGCACAAGTATTTCAGTGAAAAGCGTGAAAAGTTAGCCACCAGTGAAAAACATTTGGTCGCATTGTCTACCTCAGCGGTCGTAACGTCAAGCTCTGCTGACCTCTGAACATTCTTTTACAGACAACTACTGACTTCTGTCAAATACACATACACATGTATGCTGACTGCTTCAATTCTGCACATTCTTGAACTGTACATGTACACAACACTGTACATGTACATGTAATACTTAGAATACATGACTTGTATGATATTTTTCATCAATCCACAGAGCAACAGAAAACTAACAAAACCAATTAGATCTACAGAAAAGGGGGGCAAAAATACATACTCCAGACTATAAATTATTAATTTACAAATTATTATATACATGTGGAGTGCAAAATTAATGAGCATGTTCATGTTAAAAATAACTTACATTGCCACTGATTGTTGTCTGTTTGGAGTCGCCAGATACTTCAAGTACGACTTTCAATTTTGGTTTCTTATCTTTTTTACATTCTTTTGGATTAAAAGTACACAAAGAACATTCTTCTGGGTCCGGAATCTTGCGCTTCTTTTCTCCTTTTGCTCTGATTTTCTTTGCTACAAAACAAACAAGATTTTTTATTGCAGCTAATAACAAGGCTATGTGTAATACATGTATGTACAGTATACACGACACTCTACGTTGGAGTGTGGAAGGTTTTACATGTGATCATTAATTTTACGTTAAAGATAAATAAAGAGTAATTTTCAGTGACCAAGTGAAACGAAGTAGGTGAAAAATGTTTTTCTCACACACCGCTGGGGCCTGGGTAAAGGTCATGTGACCTGTGGAGCAGGCAGTTGTTTCTGTTGTGGTTGCGGTGGTCAGCTTTACATGGCTAACAGTGACATGTGAGAGAAACATTTTTTTCTCAAGCATCTAAAACGTTTGGAACCCTACAATCTTGAATTTGATCCATTTGGTGAATTATAAAATTCCAGAAAGAGGGGAGCAGGAGTTCAGTAAAGATCCTAAGTTATGGACGGCTTACATGCAAAACAATTTTGCAGTAGGAGCAATACGCCTATCGACGTCTTTGATTGTTAGTGAGGATGAAAACTAAAAACAATCCTTCTTAAATTTCATGTACAAGGTACATGTGCACATTATTACAGTACATGTACATGTACAACTGTATTTGCAAGGCACTCAGGAGTTTTTCAATATATTTGAAGTCTGTAATGATAGCTTTTGATAATGTTATTACCAGTAATTATATGTACATGTACATGTATGGCAACTAGAAAGATTCTGTTTGACCTGTATCAATAAATTACAAGTTCTCCCACAGGCTGAGAATTAAAGTACATGTACTAGATGTCTTGGCCTCACTTTGCAGAGTCACATTAATCCTAACTCTGGATTTGGCTTTTTATCAACTCTACAGGGGTCATACCTTTTGAGGGTTTTTTCTTGATCAAGAATATGGATTCATCGTGTGCAGGATGAATGATTAATCCCCCTAATAAAGAGCCCCCAAATTTGTATTTCTGTGGAAAAATAAAATTAACATGCAATTTATTATCAACAACCTCAGAAAAATGATTGAAAATCTACAGTTGAACCTCAACAGCCACCTTGGAGACAGAGAGAAGTAGCTGTTGTAGAGAGGTGGAACCAATATTCGCTCTCGAGTATGCAAGATTAATGAGAAATCTTCAAATGGCCTTGAAACTTAAAAGGAAATTGTTATTTAAAATTCACTCACACTGTAAAATTGAAGCAAAATTATCTCTTTTGCTGTCATTTGATTTTCGTGTTTGCACAAAATTCAGTCAGTCGCTGGCACCCCTTGTCATTTTGCGCACAAAAAATACAACAAACACGGCGGGCAAAGCTTTTGAACACCAGCAAACCCTGAACGCTTCGGAGTACGTAATATTTTTAGTGAATCTTCGGATTGTTTTAAATTTCAGGGATTGCTGTAATTTAAAATTTTAATGAGAAACAAAAGCAAGATTATTTGACTGTTTATTAGGTTCTTTTATTTTGGTGTGCATCCTCACACACCTGTAGTCACTGGTACGCTTACAAGTTTAAACCACAATATGGAGAAAAAAAAACTTCAACTGTAGAGCAGTAAGCTGGTTAGAGGAAATTGGTTGATTCAATGGGATACATTTAATGACAGAAAGAAAGAACTCCAAGAAGGCAAAAGACTAACCTGTGCCACAATGAAGTCCAGTATGGTGAATGTTACATGATTAATGTTTTGTTTTCACTACAATCACTTTTAATATTTTCTTCTCATTACACGCACTTAATGAGTTCCAGTTGAACAACTGCGTGTAATTTTACGTGCAATATCAAGTCTAATGCATGTAATCAGTTACACGCATTTCCGTGTATTTGCATGTAACCTGCGATGGACTAGCATCCCGTCCAGGGGAAGTAGAAATACTTCTAGCCGCTTCATGCTACAAAAACCGGGTTAAGCTCCGGCAGCTATGAGCCAGCCTTGGCTCCAAGGCTTCACTTTTAACTCTAATTTGTTTTTAGCTCAACCTCTATAAATTACATCTAAATGTACACATAAATTAATTGCATTACCTTAAGTATACGTCCATCTGTAAAGTCCCAGTAAATTACCTCTCCATTTGTTGAACATGAAACTAACTGAACGCAAACAAAATGTATAGACAGGCTACACTGTAGTGTAAATGCATACGTAGATGTAAGATTGATGTTACACATGTACTAGTTGATGGTACATTGTAGCCATTGGGTAATGTTTTGCCAAAATGTGAACTGTGAAAATTGTGCTCACGTTAAAGGGGTTAATTAAAAGAAGAAAATGAGCAACAAAGTGCTTTGTTTAGGCCAAAAAGCTAACATTAATAGCACTGAGGTCAAAGTGGAGTGGCTGTGAAGTGGCATACCATTGTATGTTTTACAATATCAAAATGAGTTGCCCAAGGGTAGCTTAAGTTTATCTCCTTCATACATTTTATTGGGTTATCATGCAACATGCAGAGTGATGTCAGGTTAAAAAGAGCCAAAATAAAGTCAAGGGATCATCAAGACCAGGGGCGGATCCAGGGGGGTGGATTGGGTGGCTAGCCACCCCCCTTCGGAGAAGCCCACCATAAAAATTTGGGGTCAAACGTCGGATAGCTTATAATATATTAACGTATAGTTAGGTGCCCGACTGTATCATCCACCCCCCATTAAAAAATTCTGGATCCGCCCCTGAAGACTTAATAAAAACATTTATTATTATTGTTCAGAAGATTATCTGTTTTGATCACGAAATGAAATGATACAAATCTTGTTTTACAAAAGCAAAAGGATTGTTCAATAAGGCACATGTAACATTCTGCTTGCAACTTATCAGCTTCAATTAACCCAGGATTGAAGTCATTTTTATAAGGAGTGGGTTCTACAATTGCTAAAATTAATTGTCTTTTCAGCACAAACCTGCAAGTGATTTCTCGGATTTAATTTAATATCTGTCACTTTGCCCTCATGTCCTTTAAGTTCCCGTAACAAATCGCCAGTTGAAGCGCTGTAAACCCGTACCCGTCGACCACAACAGCAAAACAAGATCCTGTAGAATTGCCAAAGACAATATATAATTAGTCCAATGACTTCATGTCTTGCCCTGTAGATGCAATGTGTTGCATAAATAAAAAGATAAATCACACACTTTGAGTCTATGCTAAACACTGTTCGATGAGCGACTAGAGATTCGCCTCCCACTAGGCGAACCGATCCAAAATTCTGAGGTATTTCGCCGCCTTCGATGCCAAGCACCATTTTGAAATCTGCACGTGGTAGGCTCATCATCCAGCGGTGTTATTCATCGATGAAAAAGTAAATACGTCATGTACCACTATCGGAGTATATCTTAAAATGTGAGCGTCTGGTCCCAAGGTTTTGATAAAAGCACTGCATTTTTCTGCCCACGGCTTCGGGCATTTCGTGAGTGGTTACGAAATTTTCATCTTGATCTTCCATATTTTTAACAAATACAAAACTGCGCGTGACCGGGGGAAACAAAATAAGGAAGTGAATCACTGCCAACATCTTATTATGCATCGTAAGGGTTGATATGTATACCTTTACGCCGTGAATAGATTCGAATAGTTCAAGTACTGACATGACAAGAATGCCTGCTTCGAAAACCTACATACAAACTAGCTAGGCGCCGAACCTCGGTACTTAAAATCTTGACCCTAAAAAGACAAAACTTGACGTCATTTAGAACACTGCACCGGTATCGCAGAGGTCATGGGTTCGAATCCCGTTCAGGCCAGAATTTTTTTTTCAGGCTTTAATTTCACAACTGCTTAAGTTGTGTATATAACTGTGATGATCGACCACGTCTTCACATCTTTCTCCGCAGTTCAAATATATGATCTTTCACATATTCACTTGTATAATGATAAGTGTGACGATAACTTTTTCGGGCGTACGGACACTTCTGAGCTTATCAGAGAAGGCTCTAAATAGCTCCGGAGAATAACAACTGGCTTTCAGAACGGAAACCAGTCACGATTTCTTGGTACCAAAAGATCTACTTCGCTAGAGACGACAACGGCTTTAAGGAGGAGATCATACTAAGCGCGGAGGCCTAGTCACGAGTTAAGCGCTAGTGTTCTGTGTTGTGGGTAACGGTTTTCCTCAGTTGTAAGTTCACATAAGAGATGGCAACAGGAGACAAAGGTAGACTATTCATTCTTTTCATTCTTTTCATTCATTTACTACCGAAACAGGTAGAGTGTTTTTTCGGAGACGCGCGAAACAGTTAGCGACAAACGAGAATGTCTTTGGTCACGTGGCTTAAAGGTCAAACGCACGTGAGCACATTCCTTCGCGCGGTATGTGGCTTACATGTAGTTCTTGCAGCCTGAGTTTTTCCCACGCCCTTCCTAGTTCTCAGTTCTCATGATCAGTGGTAGATACAGCTTAAAGTTTTTTACAACATATCGTTTGCTGAAGATCGTTGTGAAGTAATCACGACTGACGAGAATCAGCTTTCGAGTTGCGAAGATCTCATGCAAATCGTAAGGGATAAGATAGAGTGTTTACAATTTATTCCCGATGAAGAATTGAGGATTCAATACAAGGACGATGAGGATACTTTCGTCAACTTGCGATTTGGAGATTCGTTTCACGATGCCTTAAGATGTGCCCATGCAGTTTCAGGGACAACATTCAGGAGGCTAAAAGTCAAAATATGATGGCAGCCAAAGTCAACTCCTGAAATTATCGAGATTGTCTAATCGGCGTGGGTGGGTGGGTCGTGGGTTGGTAGTTCGTGGGTCGTGGGTCGTGGGTCGTGGGTCGTGGGTCGTGGGTCGTGGGTCGTGGGTCGTGGGTCGTGGGTCGTGGGTCGTGGGTCCCCCATGTGTGGTCGTGGGTCCCCCGTATATACACGTCATGTATGCATAATTTTACGCTGTTTCCGATGCCCTCTCACAACAGCGGTTTTGTCCGCGATCTCTTTCTGGCGTGTACAATGAGTGACTCTTAACATTCTGCCAGTGGTTCACATATTATTATTATTTTAAAAATAACAAACAAACTGCGGTTGTAAACATAATGAGACAACGCATGCTGTAAAAACTTGCATTTATGAACTTGACGTTACGTATGCTCCAACATACGAAACGTCAAGTTCATAAATGAAATTTTTTACATGCGTTGTCTCGTTATGTTTATAACCGCAGTTTGTTTGTTAGTTTTACTCAAGTTGAAATGACCGAAGAATAAGAGTGTCTTTTATTTATTTTACTTTTTTTTATCAGCGACTGGAAATTCTCGAAACAGACAAGACCTTACAAAACGATTTGACTGACATCCTTCCTTTGGCTGATAAGGATCAGTCACTTCTCTGTAAATGTCTGTTATGGGAAATTGGAGCACTTAATGTGGAGTGGTGTCGAAACATTTATGTCTTGCCGCGTGGACACTCGGTATAGACTGGAACCAAGCAATGTGAAACGAGACACGTGACCAGTTAGTTCGCCATCTTGGAAAGGAGTGGGCTAGCTAATGTTCGCAAAAATTGACAAGGATGCTAAGAATACTGTAGTCTGTAAAGATTCACCCCAGGCCGAACTTAAGTTTATCCGCCATGACGAAGGCTTCTGGCAAACACGTGCATTTCAGCTATTTTTAACCATACTTGAGCATTCCCACGCTACCAAACGAACAACCGCGCGGTCGCTACAAGGCGGATGCATGTCGGCTGATCCTTAGCTTTCGTGAAATCAATATTAATAAAATAAATCATGACCAAACATGAAGACAAAAATCCCATGACATGTTTGCTGGAAAATGACTCAAAAATTCGGTTACAGCCATGACAAAACTTTTTCGTGTTTTCCAAAAGTTGATCAGTTGTTCTTTTCTTTTACTTGAAATGCCGACAAAAGCCGTAGATCGTTATATCGAAGTTGTTATTCCATTAACGTGAGTTCTGGGAAACAAACAAGCAAGTTAAACACACTTTTCTATATTAATTAATGCAATCATTCTCGGCAAACGCGCACGCCAATGTTAAACGTATACTTTCGAACACTTTCGTTAAAGTTTACCAAAATTATTCGCCAGACCAGAAGAAAAAATGTTTATAGCTAATGGGAGACAGTTTTCCTTTGTTCAACGTTTCATAAAACCGAGGAGTTCGGGGAAATTAATTCGTGAGCGGGCAATTGCAAATTTGGACCGAGCACTGAGGGAGCTAATATACTTTTTTTTTTATCTTCAAGCAAACACGACCCACGACCCACGACCCACGACCCACGACCCACGACCCACGACCCACGACCCACGACCCACGACCCACGACCCACGACCCACGACCCACGACCCACGACCCACGACCCACGACCCACGACCCACGACCCACGACCCACGACCCACCACCCACGACCCACGACCCACGACCCACCACCCACGACCCACGAAACACCCACCCACGACCCACCCACCCACGCGATTTATCCTGACCCGAAATTATCTCTAGCAAGCGACGAGAAATGGAACATAAGATTATGGAAACTGGTGCCTCTGGTTCAGAATCGAAAAGGCGTTTGTTATTTAACGTGGAGAAATCTTATTTCTTAGAGCGCTTTCCATTTGTCTGAACTGACCGGCCCGGGAGAACTGGTTCTGCCAGGTCCAAATGGAAAGGCAGTGGCCAGTCTACGAGATTACGCGCGTGATGACATGACGTGTTTGCGTGGGCAATTGCGTGTCTTTCGAAATGTAAACAAACATGGCGGATGTGCTGTCTTTCCAGTTTTTGGTGGGGTGAAGAGGAAGTGGCGATGGAAAATGAAATTGAAGAGGACGTCGTATTTTTCTCTGCCTTAAGATTGTTTATGAGGAGAGAAATTTCCCGAATTCGTGGTTACTTTGAGGTGACTGTTCCCGTGTACGAATTAGATGTTTTTCGCTCGCACTTTCGTATGACGAGAACGACGTTTGAGTTGCTCGCCCAAATTATTATCCCCAGCGAGCATATTCCCAATGGTAATGCATTCGGACGGCCAGTGGTCGAGCCTGATAAACACATCGCAATGGCACTTTGGATGATGGCAAACCAGGAAACCCGTCGGCAGATATCCGATCGCTTTGATGTTTCATTATCAAGTGTATCAAGATGCTTTCGCCGGGTTTGCAGGGCACTTGTTGATCTTTTACCTGATCTTGTGAGATGGCCAAACGGTAGGTATTTGTATTTTCTGTTTATTTCTTTTTATATTACACAAAACAAATGGTTGTCCTTGTGTAAGGCACTTATACGCAATTTTCACCTTTTGCATTTGTAGCTCAACGAATTGTAGAGATACACGATGGCTTTGAGGAAATCAATGGGTTTCCAAGAGTGATTGGTGCAGTTGATGGCTGCCACATTCGCATACGAACCCCATCGTCACATCCAGATGCTTATCTCAATCGGCTCAGATATCATTCCATAATTTTACAGGTATTTTGTTTTTCAAATTTTTACCAACTCGCGTGTCGTTTGAGTTCGGGGATGTATCACTTCAACTTTGGTACAGCACATTTATTGTTATAGGTTTTCCTCACGGGTGCAAAAATAAGCTGATTTTGTACCTTCCTTGCAATACCTGCAAGTTCTTACATGTAAGGTGTTTTCAGAACATATTTAATCAGGGTCATTTTGATGTTAACACACTTTTCAATTTTTTTTACATTTTCCTAAATAAGATAAAATGGGTACCGCTTAAGCTCTGTCCTGTGTTCATCAAGTACCTTACCTTGAGTTAACAAAACATAGTTTGCAATAGATTTTTAACCTTACAAAGTCCAAACTTGTTATTGGAGGACAACAAAAATACATGGACAAATTTACATGTTAGTGCAAAAATCTTCAATCAAGCATGAAGTGATATGACTGATTACTGTAAACAAACTTGTGTAAGGGCATGTATAGTGGGACCCTGTGTAAATGTCTTCTTCTGGAACATCATCAGAAATATTTGGTAGACATCTAAAAAAACTTCAGCTTCCCAAAATTTTCACTTTGTGACTTCATGTCTCCCAGAACATTTTCCAAGTTTCCTGATTCCTGGCAAAAGTTTGTTTTTCACCCAAAACAGACCTTCTTAGAGTTGACACACCCAGTAGGTATATTGATGCTCAATAACCCTTTGTGATAAATAATAGAACATTTTTGCACTTTTGGCAGGCAACATGTGACCACCAACTTCTTTTCACTGATACCTATGTTGGCTGGCCAGGCTCTGTACATGATGCCCGCGTGTTCAGAAATTCTGAAATTTCTCTGCAAGGAGACAGAATGTTTGTTGGGGACTCTCACCTTCTTGGTGACTCAGCTTACCCCTTGAAGAGGTGAGCAAAATTCCTATTCAATCATTTTAAGGTCCCTTTTTTATTGCCGTCTTTAATTTACTCCATGGAAGACAATACATTAACATTACCACATTTCCTTGTTTCATTGTTTCA
>OZ026601.1:5092834-5097834 GCA_964020085.1 Micromussa lordhowensis | reverse complement strand
CACGCAGGTAGGGTAACCCTCCTACCCGGGTAACCCTGGCCGCCTTGTAAACACGACGAAGAAAATAAGAACAAATGTGTGCGTGCTAGGGTAACCCGCTTGCTAGGGTAACCCGCTTGCTAGGGTAACCCTCTCTCCTTGTAAACAGGGCCTTAGAAAATGAATGAAATCGGCTCTGAAAATGCAAACGACGAATTCTTTTTCGAGTGTCATGCGAACACGTTTGATCAGTGAATGTAGAGCTCGCTATCTCACCTCTCAAGGATTTGAGAACTGGCGACAAATTAGCCTAGATCTAAAAAAGCTTGAAGCTCATTTCAAAGGGACAATTCCGGGAAATGATATCAGCTTAATTGCAGCGCTGGACGAATACAATAAGAAGACAAACCTGGCCCGCCCCCAAAGTAAATTCGGTCTTGGCGGTAATCCGGTACGGACATTGTGGGAACTAAAAGGGATTAAATGGCCCTCGTTTCCTAATGTTTCTGAATCAAGTACATGTAGTGCAAAGTCTGGTCAGGAAAGGCAACTTGAGCCAACAACTGTTCACGAAGAACAGGAACAGCTTAAAACTGCACTTATTGAAAGCCGTATGGACACAGTTTATCAGCCACCAGCTTTTGATGAAGGAAGTCTTACACCTGTAGAGGAAAGTGAGAAAATTCCGCTCTCAGATGCCGCGAGCGCTCTGCTGAATTTATCTGAATGTATGGACAGTCAAAAACATTACTATTGTTAGTAACATTTTGAGCCAGTTTACCGTTTCACCGTAGATGATCGTAATCACTATTGTTTACAATTATTATTGAGCTAATATGGCTTACATGTTTTCGGATTAATCCCGCCGTAAATGTGAACGTGTACGCAACATTCTATTATTTTAGTCGACTAATTTCTTCGAAACGTTCCCTTTATAATATAGCGTTTTATTAACGTTTGATGGCTGAATGATCTAACTTTTACCGAGCGTTCATTTACCAATAATACATCAATAGAATGACTTAAGTTGCGTTTTCTCTGTACAGTTTATTTGTAATAGTGAGTTACAAAAGGAAGTTGTAGAAACTAATCATGTTGCGTTTTCTCCTTACGATCTTTTACAGTTGATTTGTATTCTCGAGTTACAAAACAAAGTTGTAGAAACCAAACATGTCTTCAGAAGTAATGAAGTCTAGTGCTTCGTAAACCGCAACATGAACGTTTTCCAGCAAAATTCGTCCAAATTCCTCTTTCTTTAACACAGTTTTTAGTTTATTAAAAACAAGCTCTGCTGCATTGAACTCTGGTGAAAGTGATGGAGTGTAAATAATAGACGCCCCTATCTGCATTAGCCATCTTTGCAAAATATTTCCACTTTCGAAACGATGAATGGCGCAATTATCCATAATTATGTAGTCTCCGAACTCTATAGCAGGATTGCCATTGGAAGTTGTAACCTGACCAGCTTCTCCAAAAAAGTTTAAAAAATTAATGGAGTTCGAAGCTCCTTCTACAGTGTTTGCGTACAGCACCCCTTCCATACCACATAACAAGCTAAGTGAAATGTTTGCTCCTTTCTGATTGCCACGCGTAACTTCGATTGCTGGTGTTCCTTTGAGGGAGTTGCCATATACAGGATTGCCTATTCCATAGTGAATTCCAGCTTCGTCGAAGAACTTAATTTTTTCCGGCGGCAAGGAACTCACAGTGTCAATAAACTGTTGACAATAGACAAGGTTCTGTGGAGTGAATTTTTCCGAAGAGGGTTTAGTCATTCGCTTTCTTGTGAAAGGTCCTTCCGGAAGCCTATTTCTAACAACGTTTGCGATTGCTGACACAGATGTTCCGCCTTCCAAAGTACAGTAAGTATCAAGATCTTCTTTGATAGATTTGTAGGTTTTAGAAGGCTTTCCTTTTTCAGAAAGTGTATCAATTCCATATCCTCTCGCATAAGGTGAGAAGGTTTTCCAGATTTATTTTTTCGGGGTAAGTGATCCCCAGTTTCACAGAATGTTTTCCATAATTTTGAAACGAACGGACCCGTTACTCGGTATCTGTCGGTTACTTCCTTGAATTGTCCTGTAAAATAACCAGATACTGGGTCCCCTCCCTCAGCAATAATAGAATCGATGATGCTTCCTCGTACATCATCACCAATACTTTTCCCGCGTATAAAAGATCGTCCATTTTTGCTCACTGAAAAGCCCGCCATCGCCGGTTTCTCACAGGAACGTGAAGGAATGTGTTCACGTGCGCTTACCTATTTGACGTCGGTTGTAGACCACGTGGGCTTAATTCAAATACGTTTCTCGCCAACGGCAACTGTTTCGCGCGTCTCTGAAAAAACAGTCTACCTGTTTCGGTAGTATTTGCTTTCATCATGCTCAACAAGATTGTGTGCTCACTGTGGTGTCCGTGTACAAAATTCACAGGTCTTTGAAATTAAAAATAGCGAACTTGAATTGAGATAGAACAAACTTACAAAATTTAAAGTGAAAACTCCATTTACATCCCTATTTATTTTCAATGTTGGTTTGTTTATCCGAGTGAATAATAGGAAGGGAAATTAAACCTTGAATAGGAAGAAAAGATTGTGTTAAGACAGTATGTTCAGCTGGTTGGTTTCCAATAACGAGTGAAAACTGAAAGAAATTAAAAACTTGGGATGTTTAATTTGACTTTTAAACTAAACTACAGCTACAGATGTACGTGTATAAACTACGGCGATGTCAAACGTACCATTTCCAAACACAATAAAATGAAGTCCCCACTTGTTCATTGAAAAAGAACTGCTTTTCCTTTTATAGTTAACTTTCTCAGCAAAGCAAACTTAGTTAGCACAAAAGTCATAGGCTTGAACCTAGTTAGTCGAAGAACTACGCGTCGCTACGTAAAGGATAAATCATTTATCACGAATTAGTTAATGTCACGCTATTTGGCGTCGTGTTTGAGTGAGTTGTTTGACTGCTTAGCCATTGTTTTGCTGCTTAGCGGCGACGTCGTCATCCACTTCAAATATTTGAGATTCTCACGGACGAGAAACAACCCGTTGTAAATAAACTTAGCACCAACTTCCTGCGGGGTAAATTGTTTATAACTGAATCCACGCACACTAATTTCGAGTATCACAGCAGCGGGCAGCTTGATACAAACCCCCCGTTTCACTGAGATACGGATGGCTTTCTTTCATTTGCTGAGTGTAGTGCTTGTGGGATGTTTGATCCCAGTGACCAGATCTCAAGGTAATTCAGTTCACACTCGGGCGATAAATTTCCATGTACACAATTTTACGGTAGACAACATTGTTAAATTGTAACAGTATACTGTTAGATATACCGTAGGATAGGAGTTCATTTTATGGAAGCTTTCGATTCAGGCTGAGAATTTTGTTCCATGCAACAGCCTGTCCAAAAACTCAGCTTAACCAAACCGTCCAATGAGTCCCAAAAAAGACGACACATCAACATTACATAGGGACACCTTAAAATCACATAGAAAGCCCACAAAATCACATAGGAAGCCCACAAAATCACATAGGGATGCCCCAAAATCACATAGGGACACCTTAAAATCACATAGTTACACCTTAAAATCATGTAAGGACACTACAAAATCACATAGGGATACCACCAATGGAATCAGTTAATTTGTTCAGGATTTTTTGCTTCATACCAAACTCAAAATGGCCAAATATAATTTATCGTCAAAATGGTAAAAAAGATTCCTTTTCTTTCCACAAAGGATGAAACAAGAAAAAACAAAATTTCAGCTTAAATGGGTCAAATTAATTAAAAAAAAGAACAGAAAAGATGATCACAGAATGGTAAAAGAGCGAGCGTTTGATTTCGTCCCAAAAAGGAAACAAAACAGCTAAAAAGTCAAACTTATTTAATAATGTCTTTGCAAACAAAGGCATGAATAATTGTCAATCCGAGTTTTTGTTATAACAGAACTGTTTTTTTAAGGCGGGGGTAAACGTGAATTTAAGTGAAATTTTGGTCAGTTTAAAGAGAGGTTGAAAGGGAAAAAAAGGGTTATGAAACACCACCAGACAGTTGCCCGACCGCACAATGGCACCCCAGGTTGTTGGGCAACTGTTTGGAGTGTATCTACCAATTTTTAATTTCAAACTCTAATTTTAAAACAACAACAAGTCTTCAAAATTTCCTATTTCCATCAATTTTACTAATCCTTTGAGAAAAACCATTTCTCTCCAAATATACCTAAAAATCACCCAAAAATTTACAAAACAACCCAAAACATAGATATGTGAGATGAGCAGAGAGATTCTTGATTGCTTGAAACGTAAACAAGATATTTGCATTAAAAACAGAATACCCAGCCAAAATACGGCTTTCATGTTTACCCTCGCCTTAACCAGAGCCCATTGCCTTTCCTTACATCAGCCAAGCTTCAACAAACTCGATTCGCTTTATATATTTTCGATATCACTCAATGAAACCAGGTCAGCTGTTGAATTCAACTATTTTTTGATTAAATATTTAGGTCACTTTTGTTGTTTAGACAGTGTTTGAAACTCGCTCTTTTTCCCGCATTATTAACATTCCTGTTTTCAGTGACAAATACCCAATGCCTGTATAGACTTTGCGAATATAAAATAAGGTATTTTATTCGAGGTAGAATGCAAGCGGTCGCCTGAGCTTTTGGAGCAACGATTCAGGTATTCAGTGCCGGGGGCGGAGCAAGTTAACGCAGGCTTTCTGACCTTTTTCTTCATTTTAGAATCCACGCCTTCATGTCCACAGGATTGGATCTACCTTCAAGGCTCTTGCTTCAAGTTCTCGTCCCAGTCCTTACGATGGGACGCAGCACAAACCGCCTGCGAGGATCTGGGATCTACACTAGCAGTGGTGGATTCAAAAGAAAAGCAAAACGCGCTAGCAGCCAAATTAAAAGGCCAAAGACATTGGATTGGTTTGTACAGGGACCCTGAGTACAGTTCACGTTGGCTGTGGGTAGACCGGTCACGACTTTGTAACGATTGTGGTTACTGGTTTAGA
>OZ026601.1:5085334-5087834 GCA_964020085.1 Micromussa lordhowensis | reverse complement strand
TTAAACGTGAGGCCACCGCGCCTCCACGGAAACGAAAAGGTTCGTTGATTAAATTGGCGCTTACAGTGAGCATTCTTAACCACGTGTTTGGAGTCCCTATGTGATGTTATGGTATTCCTGTGTGATTTTGTGGCATCCTTATGTGATTTTGTGGTATCCTTATGTGATTTTGTGGCATCCCTATGTGATTTTGTGGTGTCCGTATGTTTCTTGTGCCATCCCTATGTGATTTTGTGGCATCCTTATGTGATTTTGTGGCATCTCTATGTGATTTTGTGGCATCCCTATGTGATTTTGTGGCGTCCGTCTGTTTTTTGTGCCATCCCTATGTTGTTTTGTACTGTTCCTATGTTATTTTGTGCCATCCGTATGTTATTTTGTGACATCCCTGTGTGATTTTGTGGTATCCCTATGTTATTTTGTGGTGTCCCTTCTTTGGAATCATTGAACGTTTTGGATGAGCTAAGTAGTGGACACGTGCTCCTAAACGGACCAAAAGTTTCAGGAAAGCATCTAAAAAAAGGAAATTTTACGGCTTATCTAACAGTACACTGTTAATGATATTGTTTATCGGAAAATTGTGTACATGGAAATTTATCACTCGAGTGTTACTGAGTTAGCCACCAACTGAATTTCCTTGAGATCTGGTCACTGGTGTCAAATATCCCAAAAGGACTACACTCAGAAAATAAAAGAAAGCCATCCGTCTCTCAATGAAACGGGGGGTTTGTATCAAGCTGTCCGCTGCTGTGATACTCGAAATTACCCGGGAAGTTGATGCTATAAGTTTATTTACAACGGGTTGTTTCTTGTCCGTGAGAAGCTCAAATATTTGTACTAAATGGCGACGACGCGACTAAGCAGCAAAACAATGGCCTATTAATCGAGCTAGTTAAGTGCTTTTAATAAGTTAGAAATTAATTTTCATCGTTTGTAAAAAAATAAAAATACATTTTGATAACTGTAAAACATATTTATTGAAACTTTGCGCCATTGGAGAACACCTTGGGGACACAGGCAACAAGTTGGAAAAGAGTAAGGCGGGTGTCATATCTAGAGATAGCCTGTAGGACTCCTTCGTTGTTTCTCTCACTCGCCCCTTTTTTTCGCTCGTCCCCAGCTACCGAGAGCCTGGAACAGCTATAGAATGAAACAACTTCAGCAGGCGAATTCGTGAGGCCTTGGAAATTCTGTGCCAGTCCAACGACGCTCAATCAAGACCGTGGACCTTATACCGGGATGTTTGGCACGTGACTTGGTTCACATAAGCTCACGTGACAAATAGATTCCCGCCACATTTCACTTGAGAAAGACGCTGCGAAAGCGTCGAAAACTAGTGATCGCTAAAATATTGACTCTGCTTTAGTGTCCTGTTTCTTATTATATCTAAGCATTGAAAAAGGTATTATTGTAAGCACTGTGGATTTATATTGCTAACATGCAAGTTACATAACAAGACACAAAGAAGTCTTGGCATGAGATCTTGAGATTTTTATCTCGATGGCTAAAATGTTTCCACCGTTAATATTTTTTTACGGCTAACGATTAAAATTTTCCAATATTTACGCGTTACGGTTCCATTTTTGGCCCGGTCACCGTTTTAGTCTTCTGGGCCGGGTTGTTCGAAAGCCGGTTAACGCTAACCCAGGATTAAAAGTTAACCGAAGCATTGATTTTCCTTGTATAAACATGTTTTTCGCTTCCTATTTTTTTGCTTAGTTTGAGATTATTCAAATTCAAAAGAGAAGGTCAAACAATATAAACAGAAAACCTCTCCGAAAAGTTGCAAAACTGAAATCAAATTTCTCGCTAACCCTGGGTTAGGTTAATCGGGCTTTGAACAACCCGGCCCAGGATATCTGAATATTTGTCCGCGTGGTACGTATTCAAGTCCATTACTGGCAAAAACGTTCGGAAGATTTTAATTTCAGACGAAAAAAGTGTCCGAAAATATAATCGTCCGGAATTTTAAGCGTCCAAAATATTTACAGTACAGTATAAAACTTTTAAGTAGCTCCAAAGCCCTTAGGCCCGGGTCAAACGCCGTACTTCACATGAGCCGAACCCAATTCAAACAATTAGGCTCATGTGAAGTTCGGCGTTTGACCCAATTAAGTTCGACTGATTTTATTTGGAGCGGCTGAGGCGTTCTTCACGCCTGGCCAGCCGTGAATAACGCCTGAAGATCGACTTCGAGTCAAACGCCGATCTTCACATGAGCCGAACCAAACGCATAATCAAAGGTCTAACTTTGCCTTGAAAAAACACTGACCAAGAACATCGCTTTTTGTATTTTTTTTGTTGTTTTTTTTTTTGGTGTAGCAGTTCGGTTGGACTGCATTAAGTTCGACGTTTGACTCAAACAGGCGTTCTTTTAATTATTTGAGTCGACCCAAACTCTCATTAGGTTCGGCTCATGTGAAGTACGGCGTTTGACCCGGGCCTTAGACTTCTTTATGAAGCGAACTCTAGCTGAGACACTACTGGAGATATGTACCCA
>OZ026601.1:4945334-5082834 GCA_964020085.1 Micromussa lordhowensis | reverse complement strand
TTAAATCATTCACAAGAAATTTTTTTGGTAAAATATGTCATCTCCAAGGTCAACATAATCGAGTGTTTTTGTTTCATTGTCGTTGTTAGCTCTTAGTTGCTTCCGTCAGCTTTTCTCCATAAAAATCCTGTTTTAGAATACAGTGGAATCCTGATTTCTTGAACCCTCATTTTTTCGAACCTCCCGATAACTCGAACCAAAAGTTGTTTCCCCTCCTCAGTCGAACACTGTAATTTTACCCCCCGATTTCTCGAACTCTCCGATTTTTCGGACCAATTTTCGTTTGAACTGACCTCAAATATCTTAAAATTGGCCACCAGACTGATTTCCATCTCTCCTTTTTGCGATAATTTTCAGATAACGCCCGTAGTTATAATGGGAAGAAAGATGGGCCTTTTTAAAAACATGCTTCTGACTACCACTGGCAAAAACGCTGCAAAATGCTGACCCTTCTACAAAAGGAGAGAAAAACTTTCACACCCAGTGCAAACGGGCTTGGTCAAGTTGGACTTCCACTTGAAAATATCGGAAAACGCGTTTATCGTTGTCGTTAAACATACCTCATCCGTTGACTTGATTTAACCATTTTTGTGCTATTCAGACAGATCTCAATTTCCAACAGGACAGTTCTTAGTTACCTTGAGCCTCTGTCTCAAAACCAGTCCTCGTGCAAAGCCTTTCATGATACCTCTAGGTGGAAACATTTTCATATGAAGAGTCTTATTAACACAGAGGCAAAAGGCACTCGAAAATGGCCTATTCGATCACGAGTCTAGCTAGCCCTGTCCCCCCCAAAAACAAAGGATCAATATCAGTATCTGGGCAACTGCGCACATACCCCTCCCCTAACCCAACATGTTGGTAAGTGTTGCTGTTGGGTTAGGGGAGGGGTAGGTGCGCAGTTGCTCAGATACTGATATTGATCACAAACACACACAAAAAACGATCAAAACAAAACAAAAAAACACTGTACAAATACGGCTCACAAGTTTTAAAATAATTTTATTTCAAAATATGTTTGAACAGTACATCTTTGTACACGTTGGGTTACTACACAGCGAGGACGAAGAACAAAAACAAATGTTCAATGTATAAAAGTTGTTAACCACGTCTTCAATAATTTACTTCCAATGAAATGTGGAATGTTCTTGTGCCTTAAGGTGAAGCGATAACCCGGGGGGTGACTTCCATATAAAAAGAACGGGGGGGTGTGCTCGTCATACCTTTTAGGGGTTAAAAACGCCCGTTTGGTACCTCTCAAGGTCCACAGCAGGGATGTGTTGTTTAGAACTAGTACCTCTTAAGGGTAAAAAAAAAATTCAAGCCACCCCCGGAAAACAGGATCTTGGTACCTCTTAGGTTTTTTTTTAATTTTCGACGAGCACCCCCCTGATTTTTATATGGGAGCTCCCCCGCCCCCACGGGAGTAATATTAGCATTCAATACTTAATGGAAGCCAAAACAAAAAAAACGTAGCTTCCAGTTACACAAATGTATATAACTTACAGAATACTTAAGCTGCCGAACACTTCATCGCATATTTTGTTTGGGTTATTTTCTAAATCACGATAAATGATTGTTACATTTTCTTGTAAAATTGCCACTTTCTTTTCCCTGACAAAGGATGTAAAACTACAGCATCTATAAAGCTGCACTCTGTTAACCAGCAAGTCATAATTTTCACGAATCATTAATTTTCAATTACTAAGGTTTCTTTCTTAAACGAGAAGAGGCTTTCAAAACACCAGAGTGTAAATAACTGACACAGAACATCAACGAAGACAAATTCTCCTTCAGTTTTGCTACAAGGTTCTGTTAAAACAATGCAGTTCATAGAACTTTTTTACTGGTCTACTTTGATGTTACGCAGTATTGAAGGAAGCTTTAGTTTTAAACAAGACGTTTGACTCCACAATGTGCAATGAGTACGAGAGCACAAGTTGACTTTCGCACCGACTAAGAGTTTCCCGTAAGTCGTAGTTCACATTAGCGATATAACGACATAAATGACACAGCGACATTAGATTACGTCGCAATGGAACATAAAGGCCCGGATACACGGTGCAAAATTGTGCGCAACATTCTTTACTCGACGTAACTACACAGTCGCAACACTTCGTGCAACATCACGCGCAATAAATGATGAGCGGCAACCAAGACATCGATTTTCTTTAAAATTGTAAATTATAAATATCCGTTTAGTTGATTGTACCTTCGTAAAACCAAATATAAATATACACAGAAACGAAACAAGCTAAAGACCTTTGCTGCCTTTCCGTTCGCTACGGCTACTCCCTGCCACCACGCCAGTAATATAAAAGCTGATAAAAGAAGTGGATGAGAATATCCAGAACAAAACGTTTGGAGTCCGAACCACAGGAAAGGCTTAGGAAAAAAGATTACTTACCATTGTAACAGTTAATTAGTGAACTCTCTTCTTCAGCAGACCAAATCATCGCTTTCTTTTAACGTGAAACGTTGCGAAACGTCGTGAAACATACGACGGGCGACACTGGGGTCAACAGTTAAATTTGAATGCGAGATTTGATTGGCTGAACACTGAAATTTGCGCCACACTATTGCACGAAGTGCTGCAGATGGTGGATACACGAAGACATTTGTTGCGAAATTCTACTGCTGCAATATTGCGCGCAACAATTTTAGGGGTGGATACACGATGCAATAAAGCCATTGCGCGCAACATTGCACCGTGTGTCCGGGTCTTTTTGTAGTTACGTTCATGCTGCTATGTTGCTATTATGTCAGGATGTACACACTGTTAACATAAAGACATAACGTCCTTCTTATGTCGTTATGTTGCTAGTGTGAACAAGGCTTAAGCGGGCGCACGACCGTTGAGATATGACTTCAGTTGAAAGCGAGAGAGTATTCACACCAAGACATCCAACACAGTTCCTTTACGTCTGCACAGAAATGGCTGAGGAAGATCTTTGTCCGCCGACTTGAAGTGAAGCTCCACGGGAGATCCCCCAAAGTTCGCAGCGATTCTGAAAAAAACAAAACAAAACTACCTTAGAAAAACAAAACGGAAAAAAAGAATGAAACCCGTGAGCTCGAAGTAAGTGAATGGTTGGCAAACATTAGTTTTTCAGTATTCAAACCAATATTTCATGTCTAAAACATGACCGTAACACTAACATGGGCACCCGAAGGCAAACGCCCAAGAGGACGGTTAAGAGAGACGTGGCGAAGAACGGTCCACAAGAAGAGAGAGCATCTCAGAGGGAGGCAGAGGTGGCGGTGAAAGACCGGGTTGCTTGGAGAACACGGATTGATTTGATTGATAGCCCCATTCTCCTCGAGAAGAGAAGGGAAAGATGACGAAACATGGCCGTAAACCGACCTCGTTTCTGATCGAAAGTTATGGGGGCCGAAACTTCTCCGTAGTTATTTGTCATGCCACGCAACGTTTCCATGGAAAACATCCTGTGTGACGCCCCTAGGGATGCAAAGGAGCTTTGCTTACCTGTCAGACACGTGCACAGTGGCTGACATGTCCTGCAGAGATTCAACTTGTATTAACAGCTTAGCTACTAGCTCGACCACGTACTCCGTGTGGAACATGAAGTCGCCTTTGAGGTGATTTTTATCTTGTTTATCCTGTGGAAGAACAATCAAAGACAAAGTTACGACAAAACAACGGCTGATGCTTCACACAAACTACAGCTTGTTCAATATTCAGTTAGGACTCTCATTATATGGCTAACTTAGCAAGCAAGTTGAACCAAATTCTGATCTGCGATTGGCCACCTGCGCGGCCAACATGGTGCTACCTTGCAGGCTCGGGATCACCCGCTGCTTCCCGTAAAAAAAACTTGCTGTTCTTTGTGTCATATAATAGATCGTTTTCACGTGACGTCATCGCTTTCTAAAATCTGAAACTAAAGAGCCACCAGAGTTTTTATCCTCATCGCGCATAAGAGAACGTATATTTATATCTGTTTACAATTTTACAGCTCAAGAGCGTGCTTCTTCTGTAAATCAGAGCATTTTGAATTTCAGAGTTATGTTGGTGCGTGACACAAAGCTGCGATCGCATTTGTCGAAAAATATATACCTATCTCATGATTTGTAGCCTTTTTAAAAGTTAGAGCATTAAGAAAAGTGCTTATGTAAATGCTTGTTTCTTAAGTCCAGATAATCAGTCGCCTAGATGGCCAAAGCAAGTTCCAGATGTTTACACTATTTTCCGGCCGCCATGTTGGTGCACATCTGATGTGCACCAGCATGGCGTTTCCATACTAAGCTCTGTAAATTTCTGCGAAACATTTCGACGAATATCTGCGGAGAAGTGTCTTCTTTATGTATTTCCAATAAGATCACAATTTCTTGACTTTATCCACTGAATGGTTTTCGATTTATTTTTTTGTTGCGTGACAGTGAAAACAATCTATAGATCTTTAACTGGCCAAACTGGCCAAACTTGTTCGCTCAGGGAACCTGCCCACGTTGAGCGTTTAGAGACCGCCACTGCGTCTCAGAACACACCCACGCAATAAAGATCTCGGCCAATATCCAGCTATCGTGAATTCAGGCTTGATCAATGAACTATATTTATCGCCCGTCTCTATTCAACCACACTGCCTAGTGTAACAAGGAAACACGACCAAAACACACCCACCGTTCGAATGTGGAACACAATGATCCCGTCCTTCAACGGACTCACAGAGATCCTTGTGATATCGCCCAGGTCCACGTTGTATTTTGTTAAAAGTGACTTTGGGTCCAACACCAGCATTTCCGAGTCTGAAACAGTCAAGATATGAGGCACCCCCTGGAAAGGAACAACACGCAACTTCAAAATTCCATTGCTTTAACCCACAAGTTCTCCTTCATTGTCTCAATACATATCTTAAAGTACTAGGAAATTAACGATGTATTAACCCTTTGGGTCCTGATATTAACTTACAAATTCTCGAAACGTTTCTTGCAGTACTAATTAGGGGAACTGATGATGTATTAACTCTTTAATTAAGCCTTGATATCA
Source organism: Micromussa lordhowensis (assembly GCA_964020085.1). NCBI lineage: Eukaryota > Metazoa > Cnidaria > Anthozoa > Scleractinia > Lobophylliidae > Micromussa > Micromussa lordhowensis. The sequence continues at coordinate 5,077,826 of OZ026601.1, read as the reverse complement.
ATATTTCTCCTTACTGGTCTCTTCACTGGCAGAGTTTGTTCACATATCAAGACAATTTCCCTTTTGTGGAAAAAGACATGATAATGGAGCGACCTGTACGCAATAGGCCGTTCCGAAATTCAACAGGGAACTGGGACGAGTTTCAAATTTTAACCAATCGATAAACTGACACCACCACATGAAAGATCATGTCGGGATTGATCATTTGACCAAGTATGATGTTTTTAGGGTGAACAGAGACCAAGTTATGGACCTTCAAATATGGCTCAAAACCCACACAAACGTCTCTAATGTTGAGACAGCGTCCCCCAAAACCATACAAACCCTTAAAATTTTTTATCAGTTTTGTGACAACTGTAAAATCCCGTCATGCACCAACTATTTGAAAGAAGCTGAGATGAAAATCACTATGTTTGCCCATTTTAAAGAGTATCACGGAAATCATGAAAAATTTTAAGAGTTTATATGGTTTTGGGGGACGCTGTCTCAAAATTAGAGACGTTTGTATGGGTTTTGAGCCATATTTCAAGGTCCATAACTTGGTCTCTGTTCACCCTAAAAGCATCATACTTGGTCAAATGATCAATCTCGACATGATCTTTCATGTGGTGGTGTCAGTTTATCGATTGGTTTAAATTTGAAACTCGCCCCAGTTCCCTGTTGAATTTCGGAACGGCCTATAAAAACTGAAAGCAATCTGGGACACGTACCTCTAGGGAACGTCACGCAATGATTCTCCCAATGTTCTGATGTTTGAAAGCCAATACAGCGAAAAGGGAGAATGGGGAGAAGCAAGACGGAACCTTAATTTCTATAGAAGCAATCAGTTCTTCATGGGTTTGTTTGCAAAAAAACAAACTAACAAACAAACAAAGGAGGAAAAAGCAGGTCACCTTGCCATCTTTCCTGTTGATTTTCAGCACGGAATCCGCCCACACAATACGTAAGTTGTTGTTCTGGGCGTTCTTTTTCCACTTTGGATTTGCCGTGAGGTTCGCACGATCGCTTTGAAAAGGAACGGATACCCTACAAATACACACCAGCGATAAACACAACGTGCAAGAGATAAGCACAAAGAGCAAGAGATTACAACAGGCCTGCTCAGCTTACGTGGAAGGGTAGGATGATTTCTTGTCTTTGAACACCTCGCTGGCTTGAAGTTTTTCTTTCATGATCGCTCGCCTTTCTGAAGAGCACCGGTCTCTGAACTTCTTACACTGCAATAAAACGAGGCGGAAATGTCCCGCTTAAAACGTTACAGACAGATAAGACAGCCAACAATATAACTAACTCCTTTTCGCTAAGCGACAGAGTTGTCCTTTACCAAAGCTGGCAGATGAAATCATTTTCTAAAGCCCTTCAATAGCAATCACGTGTTTGACATGCGTTTTTCGGGCTCAGTGATTGCCTCGATGAATTTGTCAACCACCGAGATCAACCAATCGCAGAGAAGAAGGCTTACGCGACTCCGGAAGTGTTCTTTGTTCTGTTCCTGCTTGTTTCGCCTTGTTTTTGTTTCTTTTCTCTCTTTAATTTCCACCTTGGACAGTCGTAGGCTTGAAAAAGAAACTACTCAAAGCATTACTTACTCTCCAAGAATGGTACATATCCTTAAGCAGGCCATTGGTCTTCCTAAACATGGGTGAAGATGACGGCCAGTGGGCATCCGTCGGTGACACGGACGGCAGATTCCTCTTAAGCGTGATCAGAAATCTGAAGGGCTATTACGAAATTAAAAAAAAAAACGCAATTCAAGTTCCACTTTGTTTCTTGTCAAAGAAATCAAGTCCAGTCCCTCGTTGTTGGAAGGCTGGATAACGCAATCCACAGGATAAATCGCTATCCAGTGGATAGCGTGGTTTGTTTAATAAACACTTATCTGTTGGATAGCGATTTATCCGGTGGATAGCGTTATCCAGCCTTTGAACAACTAGGGGCCAGTAGTATTTCTTCGAGAACGATCTGGAAAGCCGACCAAGAAACTGCGAAAAGTAAGTAAACATGGACAAATGGACAATGACACAAGTGAAGCAGAGAGGACATACCAAGAATACTCTGAGGAACTTCATGATCTTTGGAGCAGCATTTCGTTTGAACTTGGGTTTGTAAAAACGACGAACCTACATACAATAACAAGCAATCTGAGGGTTTATCAAACCAATACGACTTCTGGAAAAGCCGTCAATAGGAAACGCTTTTTAAGCCTGCATGCAGGCGAAGATTGTGTGACAAGTCAATGTTGGATATAATAGCCCAATTTCAATATATTATTGAGCCTAAAACAATAGACCTCAGCACGAGGCTCCAGGGAATAAACCCCAAACTCTGTAGTTATTCCCCAGAGCCTCGTGCTGAGGTCTATTGTCTTAGGCTGAATTTTAATATACCGAAATTGGTCTATTGAGTTCAAAGAACTTAAAGCAAAAGAAATTTGAGTTTCACAGACATTAACGACTATCACCCAATCCAACCAAAGTAAGAACATCTTACTGATTATTATCTAACTTCTACTTACGCTACACAGTTTCCTATTAAACTAGGCTAACTAGGCTGTTGCTTTTCCAATGTGAAGCTCTTAAACTAGAGACGCTAAAAGTACTTCTGGAAAGTTTCTTGCATTGATACCAGTCAGAAGGGCAATGGAATTACTAGAAAAACCAGCCAGTCGTCCAAGTTCAAAATAGCCTTGGTTATTAGGGAATGGTATACTTTTGCAACATATCAGCTTGCCTGAGAACTATATAGGTGTAGCTAAACATTCAACATTTAACATTATAACCGTGACATCTTTATTGCCTTCAGGTGTTGAAGTGAGGGGCAATTTTGTCATCAACGTTTCTACCAAAAGCAAAAGTTCTTACTTGCAATATTTGCTTCAGCGATCGTTTACACCAACTCTGAAAAGCCATGACGGCGAGTGTTTAAAAAAGCTACCACACAATTTTTCAAGTTCGTCGTTTGTAATCCGTGTTTTCTGCACCCTTAACCATTATTGTTACTTTAAGATTTAATATTTTCTCTTTGGTGTTTTTCAATCTTAATAAACTACCATTTTCACGTTTCCTTCAATTTTATACGTGGCAAAAATAACTTAAAATGACGTAACTAGACTGCTTTAGTTATTTATTATTATTATTTATTATTTTATTTATCAAGTATTACTTTTTTTTACTCACGTGTGCATGCATTTGCTCTCAACCTATTCACTATTTGATTCTTTCTTTCTTTATTTGGTTCTAGTTTACTTATCCATTCATTTATTAATGTATTTATTTATCGCTTAGCCGATTGATTCCTTGACTAAACTAAAGTAGTTTCTTCGCCAGCAGAAATAATCCATAATTCATGCGCCGTGTAATCTAGTGTTGCAGCGTCTCCTTGCCTCTGATTGGTAGCAAATAACAACATTCCAGGAACACTGCACCCAGGGGAGGGGGAGGGGGGGGGGGGGCTCCTGTATTAGAGGGACCGGGGTGCTCGTCGAAAATTTTGAAAACAACCCCTTCAGAAGTTGCAGAACCGTGCGGCTCGTATATTGTTGTCCGCCCCTTATATTCTAGTGCTACAGACCTCTTCCGTAGACTTCATTGGAAAAATCTAAGGAATCAGAGGCTTTCTGCCAAAGCCGTTATGATGTTCAAAATTCTAAATGGACAGACACCTGATTATTTATCAAATAAATTCATCTTTCGTAATTATACTACTAGTTATAGATTAAGAAATAGTGAAATGAGGCTGGCTATTCCGCAACCTCGTACCGATTATGTTCAAAAACGTTTTTCTTATAGCGGTGCCGCGTTGTGGAATAGCCTTCCGAATGATATTAGAGTATCTAAAACATTAGGTGAGTTTAAGACAAAGCTAAGTAACTTCAGTTTTGAGTGAACTAATGACACGGCGTCCCTGAAAAGCAGTACTTTTATTTTCATTTATTTTCATTCTAATAAGTAGTTAGCTCAGTTTGATTAGATTAGGCTTTTAATCTCTGTATATATTTTTATAATAATTATATAGTTTTAATTTTTACATTTGTAGGTATTTTGCTTGTATACGACTGAGTGGAATTTACCGTGTATAAATAAAGTGATCTAATAGGTACCAGTTATAAATCAACACATTAACTGACGCGATAAAGACGATTGCTTCGACTACCTCCCACTCGTAACGTTTAGGACAGCATTGTTATAAATCTCTCGGCCTGGTCAATGATGTTCATATATTATCAGTTACCGCGAAAGCTAACACTGTGGACCTTTTCAGGCTCAACCCCTTGAAGGTACGACGAGCGTTCCGGTCCGTTTATATGGGAGTTCCCCCCCCCCCGGGCACTGGACACACCCACACAAGTCGTCAACATTAAGGTAAACAAGGTGTGTGCAAAGGTAATTTAATGTTCCCAGACGAGACTTGTAGATCCAGTTTCACGGCAAGAATTCGGGCATTGTATGTTACGCGACCCACACTTTAAAGGAGCTAAGTCACGATTTACGCATCGTGAAAAGTTCAGCCAACATTTTGCAAGTTCGTCCTTTTGTATCCGTGCTAATCTTCTCCAATCTTACCCATCCTTGCTCCTTTATGGTTTATTATTATCTTTTTGGTGTTTTTCTATCTTAGTAAACTACTATATTCAGGAATTCTTAAAGTGTATATGACACGAATTTTTTGGGGGCTCGTTTGTTTCTGTTATTTGTGTAATAATAGAATACAAATTTAAACATTAAGGAAGTTTTTTCTTTGAATTTTACCGGCCGAGAAATAATTAGTTTATCCCTAAAGATTGTCCTGGAGACTGGGGCGAGAAATTGAACTTGTGACGTCAGCTGGTTTGATGAAGTTCCACGGCTTGGTTTTCTTACGTGCATTTGTTGCACCCAGCAATTTTGCACGAGGCCCCCCCCCCAAAAAAAATCAAAACTTAAACTACTGTGACTGAACTCTCTTAATTTTCCTTACTTTTATAAGCAGACAGTTGAGAGAAAAAACGAAAACAATCAACTGATGGATGCCTCGATGTACTTCTAAACTCTCTTAACAACCAACCAAAAAAAGCAAGACAAACAGTTAAGAGAGTTCACATTTCAATCACCTTCATGCCTGTATAGTAAGCCGCTATTATAGAGGCGGCCAGATTTCGCTGCTTTTCAATAACCATGGCTCTGTAAAGTTTACGGGCCTGATGAAATGAAATGGAATGGAATGAATGTGAAATAAAACAAAAAAAGGGAAAGGAACAATGACCTAACAAGAAGGAAATAATAAAAACACAAATGGAAAGTGCAGTGAAAACTGTAACTAAACAAACCCAGAAATGCGTCTTCAGTTGCTTTCCAAAGAATATGCCCGTGTTTGTTTTATCAAATAACATATGGATAAACTATTCTGAAACTCATTAATAATTCATAAAAAGTTCAACAAAGGAAATCATGACCGTGACAGCGTTTGGACATCCGATCTCAATTATTATGGAATTTTCACGATTTTACTTCTCCGTTTTCTCCAAAATTTTAGATTCGATTGAGAAGATAAGAGTTAGACCACATTTCGAAACACCCCTAAATGTGTCGAAAATTTTCAACTCTCTTCTCGGTGTTTGGAAATGGCCGTTTTCACACTAGAGACGGATATGGTTCATTTTCCGTCATTGTGTGAATTCGAGACGGATAATTGTTGAGTTTTCCCGTCTCGAATTCACATTAGACGGATTTTTTCTCTCAGGCGCGGTTACAATTCAGGCGCGGTTACAATTCCACAATTTTCAATATGGCGTCCACGGCGTACGCCATGTTTTCGTTCCCAGAACTCAACGCGCTCTTTCTAGTTCCAGGCTTTTCAGGGCAAAATCAGACGAGTTTATCCGTCCTAATGTGAATTCAAGACGGATCATCCGTCTCGTCGGATGATCCGTCTTCAAAATCCGTCTACCTGGACGGATTTTCAGACGGATAAAAATAGACAGATGATTCGTCTAAACTAAGCACCGTCCCGTTTTCACACTAAGACGGATTATCCGTCTCTCGTGTGAAAACGGCCAATGTATGTGGTCAAACACTGTCTTTCGTATTTGATATATTACATATCAATTCTCATTTTGTTTTCCACAAACGCCTGTCTATTCTGCATTATTGAAAACTGGATATTGGATAATACAATTCAAGGGGTGCTCTTCGAAAATTTTGAAAAGAGCCCCTAAGAGGTACCAGTTATAAACCAACACCAATCTTCTCAATTCTTAACCATCCTTGCACCTTTATGGTTTATTATTATATTTTTGCTGTTTTTCTACCTTAGTAAACTACTATTTACAGGAATTTTTAAATTTAAAGGCAATTTTGCACGAGGCCAAAAAAAAACTCGGACTACTGTGACTGAACTCTCTTAATTTTCCTTACTTTCATAAGCAGACAGTTGAGAGAAAAAAGAAAATAATCAACTGATGGACAATGCCTCTATGTACTACTAAACTCTCTTAACAACCAATCAAAAAAAAAACCTAAGATAAACAGTTAAGAGAGTTCACATTTCAATCACCTTCATGCCTGTATAGTAAGCCGCTATTATAGTGGCGGCTTCATTTCGCTGCTTTTCAATAACCATGGCTCTGTAAAGTTTACGGGCCTGATGAAATGAAATGGAATGAATGTGAAATAAAACAAAAAAGGGGAAAGGAACAAAGATATAACAAGAAGGAAATAATAAAAATACAAATGGAAAGTGCAGTGAAAACTGGCACATAATAGTAACTAAACAAACCCAGAAATGCGTTTTCAGTTGCTTTCCAAGGAATATGCCCGTGTTTGTTTTGGATAAACTATTCTGAAACTCTTTAATAATTCGTAAAAAGTTCAACAAAGGAACAAAAGGCCAAGGCCAAAAAACTCGGACTACTGTGACTGAACTCTCTTAATTTTCCTTACTTTCATAAGCAGACAGTTGAGAGAAAAAAGAAAATAATCCAACTACTAAACTCTCTTAACAACCAATCAAAAAACCCTAAGATAAACAGTTAAGAGAGTTCACATTTCAATCACCTTCATGCCTGCATAGTAAGCCGCTATTATAATGGCGGCTTCATTTCGCTTCTTTTCCAGAACCATGGATCTATAAAGTTTACGGGCCTGATGAAATGAAATGGAATGGAATGGAATGAATGTGAAATAAAACAGAAAAAAGGAGGAAGGAACAATGATCTAAAAGAAGGAAATAATAAATATACAAATGGAAAGTGCAGTGAAAACTGGCACAAAATAGTAACTAAACAAACCCAGAAATGCGTTTTCAGTTGCTTTCCAAGGAATATGCCCGTGTTTGTTTTGGATAAACTATTCTGAAACTCTTTATAATTCCTAAAACGTTCAACAAAGGAAATCCTGACTGTGACGGTGTTTGGACATCCGATCTCAATTATAGAATTTTTACGATTTTAATTCTCAGTTTTCTCCATAATTTTAGATTCCATTGAGAAGATGTACTAAACACTTAAGACAGAGTTAGACCACATTTCGAAACACCTCCCTCCAAATGTGTCAAAAATGTTCAACTCTCTTCTTCTTCAAACGCCTGTCTATTCCGCACTATTGAAACTGGATATTGGATAATGCAATTCAAGGGGTGCTCTTTGAAAATTTTGAAAAGAGCCCCTAAGAGGTACCAATTATAAGCCAACACATTAAATGACACTTTTAAAATTTTCAAAAGCAATAAAGACAATGGCTTCGAATACCTCCCACTCGTAATGTTTAGGACAGCCTTGTGATAAATCTCTCGGACTGGTCAATAGAAGAGGTTCATTTTACATTATACGTTACCGCGAAAGAACACGCTGTGGACGTTTTTCAGGCTGAACACCCTACATCTCTGTTTGTACATCTTGAAAGGTTCAGCCAACATCTTTCAAGTTCGTCGTTTGTCATCCGTGTTAATCTTCTCCATTCTTAACCATCTTTGTTCCTTTATGGTTTATTATTGCCTTTTTGGTGTTTTTCTACCTTAGTAAACTACTATATTCAGGAATTCTCAAATTTAAAGGTAATTTTGCACGAGGCCAAAAAAACTCGGACTACTGTGACTGAACTCTCTTAATTTTCCTTACTTTCATAAGCAGACAGTTGAGAGAAAAAAGAAAACAATCCAACTACTAAACTCTCTTAACAACCAATCAAAAAACCCTAAGATAAACAGTTACGAGAGTTCACATTTCAATCACCTTCATGCCTGCATAGTAAGCCGCTATAATAATGGCGGCTTCATTTTGCTTCTTTTCCAGAACCATGGATCTATAAAGTTTACGGGCCTGATGAAATGAAATGGAATGGAATGAATGTGAAATAAAACAGAAAAAAGGAGGAAGGAACAATGATCTAACAAGAAGGAAATAATAAATATACAAATGGAAAGTGCAGTGAAAACTGGCACAAAATAGTAACTAAACAAACCCAGAAATGCGTTTTCAGTTGCTTTCCAAGGAATATGCCCGTGTTTGTTTTGGATAAACTATTCTGAAACTCTTTATAATTCGTAAAATCTTCAACAAAGGAAATCCTGACCGTAACGGTGTTTGGACATCCGATCTCAGTTATAGAATTTTTACGATTTTAATTCTCCGTTTTCTCCATAATTTTAGATTCCATTGAGAAGATGTACTAAACACTTAAGACAGAGTTAGACCACATTTCGAAACACCTCCAAATGTGTCAAAAATGTTCAACTCTCTTCTTCTTCAAACGCCTGTCTATTCCGCACTATTGAAACTGGATATTGGATAATGCAATTCAAGGGGTGCTCTTTGAAAATTTTGAAAAGAATCCCTAAGAGGTACCAATTATAAGCCAACACATTAACTGACACTTTCAAAATTTTCAAAAGCAATAAAGACAATGGCTTCGAATACCTCCCACTCGTAATGTTTAGGACAGCCTTGTGATAAATCTCTCGGACTGGTCAATAGAAGAGGTTCATTTTACATTATACGTTACCGCGAAAGCTCACGCTGTGGACTCGTTCAGGCTGAACACCCTACGTCACGGTTTGTACATCTTGAAAAGTTCAGCCAACATCTTTCAAGTTCGCCGTTTATCATCCGTGTTAATCTTCTCCATTCTTACCCATCTTCGTTCCTTTATGGTTTATTAGTATATTTTTGGGTTTTTTTCTACCTTAGTAAACTACTATATTCAGGAATTCTTAAATTCAAAGGTAATTTTGCACGAGGCCAAAAAAACTCAGACTACTGTGACTGAATTCAATTCAATTCTCTTAATTTTCCTTACTTTTATAAGCAGACAGTTGAGAGAAAAACAATCAACTGATGGACACTGCGTCGATGTTCTACTAAACTCTCTTAACAACCAATCAAAAAACTCTAAGATAAACAGTTACGAGAGTTCACATTTCAATCACCTTCATGCCTGCATAGTAAGCCGCTATTATAATGGCGGCTTCATTTCGCTTCTTTTCCAGAACCATGGATCTATAAAGTTTACGGGCCTGATGAAATGAAATGAAATGAATGTGAAATAAAACAAAAATAAGCGAAGGAATAATGACCTAACGTGAAGGAAAAAATAACTTGATAAACATACAAATGCCAAGTGCAATGAAAACTGGCACATAACAGTAACTGAACAAATCCACGGAAACAAATTCAACATCGTCCCCAGGACCTTCTCGACGATTTTCAAAATGGCGACTCGTCGGGAGAAGACCCTGGTCAAGGCTGGGTCACGTGGTACAAAATCTCCAGACATATTGGCGATTTTTACTAGGTGATGTGATGAGTAGCTCAAAACAAAATGGCAGCCCAAGTTGAGTTCGAAATTTACCTTAGTAAACGGAAACGTTATGCACGAGGCAGTGATGGCTTCCTACAAAGATTATGTACTTATTGACTGAGTGGGAGGGCCGGACGGGAAAATATTTGGCTCGAGGTCAGGACGTACGGACTGAGCGCAGCGAGGTCCGTGCGTCCTGACCGAGAACTATGTCCTGCTTAAACTTATGTAAATGTCCTAGCACTGATTCCGGAACGTCAAACCTTTCCTCGAGCGACTTCCAAATAACATCAAAACGACGATGACCCTTAGTTTCATCGACAGGAATCATTTCGCACACATCATCCGCGTTACCTTCTAGGAGACATTCTATCCATTGCACTTTTTTTCACTGCTTATTTCTTTCGCCCGAAACCAGCTTTGCCACTTCTTCGTCCACTGGCAAAAAGTGTTTTCGTCCTTCCCTTTGTCGCCATAAAAAAACGCCAGGCGCTGCTATCTCCCCGCTCGCCAGTCCGAAAGCTATTCAGCTTCTGACTGGGTATTCACATCAACTGGAACGAAACCCACCACTGCCACCAGTGTAAGCAAAAGCAACGTTAAGTTTTGCGGCAACCCCGCTTAAAATGATAGCGTAACCGGCGCCGCCAGGTATCGCACATCACTCTGTTCACACATTTTAACGTTCTATCAACGAGACTCCGCTCGGCCAGTCCGTGACCAGTCCCCCTACAGTTTATCTGTTTCACAAACAAGTGGATGAATACATGTAATTGAGAATGAGTTGATCACAAGAAATTAGATACAGTTAGAAGTTATAATTGAAATTATATGAACAGATCAAGTGAGAAATATACGAGACAACAAAGACAACTTTGTTTCCGTACACAGAAAATCTAATTTCGCATGAATATAGAACAGAAAAAAAAACCAGCACATAAGGCCGCTCGTGGCGAGTTGCAGTTCGCTAGCTGTCGACAGATCTGTACTTCATTAAAAGCTTAAATGCTCGTTATTTATATTTTCCAGAGCTTATTTCTACTTCTATGGTATGGGTTACATCTTGTAAATTAAAATCTAACGGAAAAGAGTCCCCTTTTGAATCGCTGGCAAAAGTGCGATTCAACGTCGCTTGAACTGCACTGCAAGACAACCTCCTACAATATATCCCTTTCTTATTTGTGTAAACACTCGCCACGTCCGCCATATTAAACCAATCAGGCTCTTCGTATGAATGGGCCAATCAGCAAGGGTGCTGTTCAGCCTTGACCAGGGTATTATCCCGCCTACCATTTTGAAAAGTAGAGAAGGCCCTGGGGACAAGGTTGAACTAAATTTTCAGTTGCTTTCCAAGGAATATGCCCGTGTTTTCGACATGACAGGAGGTTAAAAGAGAAATTAAAATTGCTGAACGGGAATTCTTTACTTAGCAGATCCAACGGGAAACCCAGGAGAGCAAATTCGTCATATAATCGCTAAAATATCTATATCCAAGCGAATTTTCAGCAAGGATAATAAAACGGTTGCAGACGAGTTCAATCGGTTTTTCGTTTCAGTTGGCCAAAGTTATGTTGACAAAATCCAGTCATTGGCTAATGAATGCAACATAGCACTGCATTGAAAATATTTTTGCTCAAATACAATACCCTACCTACCCAAGCAAAAATAAACTTATGGTGTTTGGTAGCAGGCAAATGCATTCTAGATTTGCCACTCCTCGCCTCACCTTTTTGGGAAGAGAACTCGTTCCTGGACACTCCGCTAAAAATCTTGGGGTGATTTTGGACACTAATCTGACCTATAACGAACTCATTACCTAAACTGTCTCTTCCTGCATTTCCTGTCTTTGTCCTGTCAACTCAGTCGCACAAAGCACGGTATAACTAACGCACTCTACTAACCATAATAAACGCTTCAGTTTTTAGTACGCTTTTTTGATTGTTCGAACGTATGGGCGAACACATCAAAGCGTAACGCGAGTAAATTACAAAGTATTCAGAACTTTGCAACTTTTTTTTAAACTTTACTTTTATACCAGACGCCTTTAACGTCTAGACAACTTAAACGTCTCTACCATAAAAACCACCATTGCCGTGCGTCAGTTCAGTAATAGAGACTCGTGCAACGCGTTTACATCCCTGTTGCCACCCAATTCAGAGCATGTGACGATTCATTTAGGAGGTTACAACTGTTCTGTTTGCACGTTCTCCCATGCAATCAGTTGCGCGTGGCAAATTGCACAGTTGTAACCTCCCAAATGAATCATCGCATGACCTACATTGGGTGGCAACAAGGATGTAAACACGTTAGCGGAAACCGTCTCTAGTTTACAGAAGTCCTCAAGATGTGGTAGAAACAGTGGCACACTCGGCTATCGCCTCGTGTGCCACTTTCTCGTTCTTACCACATTTTGACGCTATCTGTGATCAATTGCTGAACAGACGCAGGGCAACACGGAATCTGTTTGTTAAATCTATTCTGACCTGCCATCCATAAAAGTAAGCCCGAATAACACCAACGGCCCAAATGCACTTCTTCTCGTATAACATGGCTCTGTAGAGCTTCCGCGCCTAAGAAGCAAAACGGCCTACTTTAACATAACTAAATCACGTTATTTTAGGCTACAAACTGGTCTTTAATAGGAAATGGCACGAGAGAAAGAAAACGTGGTGAAAACTGCACAAGATTTACCTTGATTTCTGTCAAGCGAAGAGAAGCACAAAAAAAAGGTCTACAGAAACCAAAAGTCATCTCCGATCATGTATGTATTAGGGAATCCATCGAAAACAGAACAAATCGTTTTTACATTATGTTTGCAGTTCAAAAATTAATGAATATAGCCTAGGAATTTTCACAGTAGCGTGACATAGCAACTATTATACGGCGTGACAGTAGCGTGACCCAATAAGACTGGGGCACCACAAAACAAGGAAAAAAAACACGCACGGCAACACGGAATCTGTTTGTTAAATTTAATCTGACCTGCCATCCATAAAAGTAAGTACGAATAACACCAACGGCCCAAATGCACTTCTTCTCGTATAACATGGCTTTGTAGAGCTTCCGCGCCTAAGAAGCGAAACGGCTTACTTTAACGTAACTGAATCACGTTATTTTAGGCGAGTCTACGAAATACAAACTGGTCTTTAATAGGAAAAGGCACGAGAGAAAGAAAACATGGTGAAAAATGGACAAGATTTAGCTTGATTTCTGTCAAGGGAAGAGAAGCAAGTTTGGGGGCTCAATTTTGTATGAAAAAAGGCCTACAGTAACCAGAAGTCATCTTTGATCATCATGTATCAGGTAATGCATCGAAAACAGAACAAATCGTTTCTATATTTATGTTTGCAGTTCAAAAAAATTAAACAACCTAGGAGTTTTCACACTAGCGTGACATAGCACCTATTATACCGCGTGACAGTAGCGTGACCCAAAAAGACTGGAGCACCACAAAAGGAGAAAAGAAAACAGCGTCGTAGAAATGAGTTAGTTTACGCTAGAGCAATCGCAAAAGTGGAAATGAAAACAAACCAATAAACAGTGATAAGCAAACAAATATTAAATAGAACATGGCAACTGTGCATGTGATGAAAGTGGTAACGGTTATCTGTGGAAACTGTGACATGTTAGTATTAATTATTACCGGCTGTTAAAGCTTTCGTCAACTTAATTAAAGCCTGGAATTAAAACCTGATGCTCCGCGCGAGTCGGTGGTACTATTAACACTAAACCTAACGGTAGATCTAGGGTTAAGCAGGCTGCTTGTGTTAAATTATGTTAGTTCTACGGTTAACTTACGTTAGTCTTGCATTGTAAGATGAGCTTGAGGTTACTTTTCAGTTTTTCAGTGATGTTAAAGTTAACCTCAGCTAGCCTCTCACACAGATTGCTAACAGACCATTGAAAGTGACGAAAGCACTTACGTGACTGAGAGCAAACACTGTTTAGCGCAATTATCGACCTTGGAAATGGATAAGTATGGCTAGACTGAATGACGAGGCGCGATATTTCATACTTGGCATTAATAAGTTACTCTTAGACTTATTTAGTTACTGGTGACAACAGTATGGAAAAGAATACAAAAATAAATGCGCCCCCCCCCCCCAAAAAAAAGGAGATTCATGTACAACGTAACCCTTGCGTTCTCAACGTCGACCCTCGACTCTTGATTATGTTATAGGAGTGTTTCAGTGGAAATCACAAAGCCCCCGTTGCTTTTGACTTGAAATATCTATTTGTCTTACCCATAACCAGACCAGAAAAATAGTTCCATCCCTTAAATTCCGTACATGACCACTGAAACTCACAAAACGCCCAGTTTCCCTGTACAAGTCACTGGATAGAATTACCAAGAATTTGGACAGCCGATCTTTGACTTACATTGAGAAACAGTGGCCCTTTCCGGGACACAGGAGTTCAAATGCCCGGCCCCACAATATGGCACACACCCGAATACACTGTAGTATGTATACGGAAGAACCAAGTTAGGAACTCCGGGATTTTCTGAAATCTGACAACCATGTTGGATTGCTACTTTCCCCTGGAACTGAAAGGAAACGAAAGTTCCGTTTCTTTACCAGTCAATTCCATCACGGAAATAAAACCTACCTTCCAACCACGAGCAAAGCAGGCAATCACAATGGCAGCGTTCCTCTTCTTTAGGTAAAGACGTCGATCCTATGTAAACAATGATGAAGCCATTTTGTACTTGCACAAAGTGTCACTACAAAAACCTCCTCTGCACACATATTGAATCTCTGCTACATTACAGACAGGCACCATTGAGCAACACGCGAGAGACAAGGAAGAAAAGAAATCTCCTCGCATAATTAGAAATTCGCGCAGCCAAACTTCGGTTTCTCTTTCTTCGACCAAGACCCACCGTAGATATCGAATGCGTTGGCAGTGTGTGATACATAAATTATATCTTGGAGTATTGAAGATCACTACTCTTCTCTTCGTAGTCCAAGTTTCACTGATTGTATTTGTCAGTTTTCACAAATAGTATTACTGAAATAGGTTCGATACAATGATCGTACGTGGGAATGCGTTACTTAGATTAAATAGAAATGTTCGAGGAATCGGTATATCTGTTCAGACAACCTTGCGAGTCCAATTTTCAACAAAGATAGAATTAGCAGGGCTAAAAAAAGTTCCATTCGGTCGTCTGGGACAAGTAGATTCTTCTCAGCAAATACTAAACTAAGACTTGCCCAGGGCAAGCAATATTTGAGAGACTGCTCTGAGGGCAAGATGAAATTCAAGTTTTTTTTTAACCCTGGCTGGTCACAAATTTTTATCATACAATAATACGCCGGATTTCTCGACGACAAACCAGAGGTGCTGTATTATTCTTTAAACAAGTATCTTCTAGTTTTTACTTACTCTGAATCTACGGTAATACTTGGCGATGATCACTTCACTTTCTTTCATCTTTCGATACTGTTGATTGATGGTAAAACAAATTAATTAAACCCAATTATAATTCAACGTGCGAAGTTTTCGTTTCGTGTCAGCAAAGCACTTAAGCAGCCTTAGAAAGTAAAAGCCATACCCGTGATTGATTCCACTTTCCGCTTAACAATTACAAAACATTCGGGTGTCTTAACTGGATGTACAAAGTGTTTTTTTTTTTTGCCATTCACCCTTTTCGACATCACAGCAAAAAAGACTAATAATGAAAATTAGCTCCAAACTGAAGATAAATTGTCGTTAATCAACGCTTCTTTCCTGTTTCCGGGTTAATTGCCCCCCCCCCCCCCCCCTCTCCCCTTTCCCTCCAGTGAATGTTGCTTTAACGAAAAAGGAAAGTACATGTATATTCATGTTTTCAAGTAGGCGCTTGACAAGACGTCTGCAATAAACTACGCAAGCCTGAAGCACTCGTACAATAAATTACTGGCTTCAGTCTCTGTCAACTTTTGATTGACAACAAATTTTGAACTCCCTGCCCAGTTACTTAATTCTGACTTTGCCTGACCGTCACTAAAGGCTTTGGTAACGTGACGAGGTTGCAACAAACCATGTCAAGCTGATTTTCATTAGTCCCTCCCTTTCAGAAAAGACAGAAGAAAGGACTGGTGGATGGCTGATAGATCAGTCAGTCTCTAATCCAGTCCATGTTTCTCACAGATTCACTATACACACCTGTGTTCGCCGTCTCCAGCCCCTGAAAATCGCCTGAATGATAACAGCTAAGCGGTTCATTCCATGTTTACGTCTCTCTTCCAGGTCAAACAACTGAGAAGACAATAAGATTACAAGAGAGGTTCCGAACCGTGAAGTTGCGAAACTAACAGCAGAGGTCTCTCAGCCGTGAACATTATAACATATTGCTCTCCGTTGCGTAACACACCGTAAATATCAGAGTTTGTATGGGAAATATATAACATTCCTAGGAAAACAGTGAAACTAACACTCGTAGGAATCGCTTTGAAACGCCCTCAAAAAGTCACGGAAACACAAGTAGCACACAGAAGGGCCGAAGTAAGTCATTGGCATTGAATTTCTTTTCCATGTTTCGAACTGTTACAAAATTATGATCGTTACATTCCCATACGAACCCTTATATCTACGCTGTTACGCAATGTCATGTAGAAATGTTTACGGCTCCAAGGAGCTTAGGGACCGTTCATTTTTTATGGGGTAGGGGGGGCTGGTGGGATTTGGTAGATAGTCTCTGTAGCATATGATGGCCCCCCCTCTTAACCGGATATTTTTTCCTGGGCCCCCCCTCATAAACCTAAATTTTTTTGATGACCCCCCCCCCCCCCACCAAAAAAAAAAGAAGTCAAAAGCAAAGCAAAAAGAATGATCACGTAAAGTTCACCTTATAAGTTAAACACAAAAACTGCAGTTTCAAAAAGTTCTTTCTGAATCACCGTTTTCACCTATGTGATATGTCCTTTGTGTACTCTGACTATTTTTAACCCAACAAGTGCCCTAACTAGGGGGGTTCGGGGGCATTCTCCCCCGAGAAAATTTAGAATTTCAGAACTTCAGAAACGCTATTTTTACGCCATTCTGGCAAACATTTTGTACATTTGTAGACTCATTTACTGCAGTTTAAATTGAAAATAGTAGAAATAATTTTTCAATATTTACATGTGCACTGGCCATGGTAATCTGTCTTTTCCTTTGATAAACAAGGTACTGTTTGTTGTTGGGAGTGAACATTCTCAAGTAGTTTTGAATTGATATTGTTCCATCCATTACAAACTAGGGGGCCCAGGGGGCATGCTCCCCCGGGAAATTTTAGATTTTTAGAACCTCAGAAATGCAATTTTAGGGCATTTTGGTAGAAAATTTTGCACCATCATAGATGCTGTTATTACAACATTTTAGGGTAATTTTTTGAGTGACCCCCCCTTACAGACATTATTTTTTTGGCTGGCCCCCCCTTTAAGGCCAGTTTTTTTTTCATGCCCCCCTCAATCCCACCAGCCCCCCCTATCTCATAAAAAATGAACGGTCCCTTAGGAGACCTGTGATTACAGAGGCCCTAAAGTACCGGCCCTCTGAAAGAAGCCATGAAATCTCACGGCAGCTTGAAAGTTGTTCATAAATCCAAAAAGTTGCCAACTCACAAATCATTTGAATTGTTTAATGAACATTCATGGTCAATATTATAAAAAACTTAAACAGCAAGTTGGGTACCCAGACTTAATGTTGCCTTTTTATTCTACTTACTTCCAAGACCAATTTTTGGATGTCAACATCTCTACACAAGGGAAAATTCCTTCAACTTCATATCAAACACTTTTTTCTCGCATGGGTTCAGACACATCAATTGCACTGTACACGTTTTAGCAGTCTATGAGCAGCGAGCTTCCAAAGGAAAAGATTACATAGGCTACAAGATCCGAAGTATAGTTTATTTCAGCAATGACGTTGACTAGGAAAAGGATCCTTTACATTTATCTTCTTTTCCTGGGTCAATGTTCAGTCTCATATAAAGCTACTATGAATCATTGCTTACCGTTCGTGGATTCCTAATAAAGATCTTTGTTCTGCCATAAGCGTATGCTGTCGGCTTGATATTCAGACTCTGTAAGAAACGAAGTGTGCTATACATGTAGGTTTATTTTCAGGCATTCAATGAAATACCATGTGATATTCTCTGGGAATTTTGCCACGAAAAGGCGGACCAAAATCGCAGTAGATGAGTCTTTGCGTTTTCTGTCCCCGCCGTTGCTAAAACTATTTTAACGAAACAGACGCCCCGCTTCCTGGGAGCTATAGTAAACAAGTAAATGTTGCGGAGGAAAGGTAAACTGTGGAAATGAGAGCTTGGAGTGGTAACCAAATAGCATTTCTGGTTTTCTGTTTCTCCCAAACATCCACTCGCGTTACCACTACTATTAGTCCAGTCAAATTGGGGTCAGACCCTCAACAAATTGCAACAAAAGGTTTTTCAACGGATTGTGGCTCATTCGGATGTCCTTAACAACATATCAAAAGTCCCAAAGAATCGGAGTTCGGGAAGGCCCCGAAAAACGGAAAAGAAAATTCCCATACAAAGCTTATATGAAAAACCACAGGGTACCCAATTTATATAACGGCTACTATTTTATTGTCTCAATACAGTAACAATTTTGGGCCGGGTAAGCCGCCGGATTGTTGTTTAAGTTAAAATCGTGCTATTCGTACAACTGGATAAGAATTGTCACATTGTTTACGCTCTATTTATCAATTTAAACCAGATCATAATCCAGCTACATTGCATGGTACGACTAGAAAGCCTTTTCCTCTAAAGTCGATCCCGCAATCAATCTTTAGTTTCTAAACAGTTATAGAGGTCACAATATCTGTTAATCTAAACATTCTGCTTTGTTGGTGCAGAAAAGAAAGTCCCGTCAATGGATCGTTTGACATTGGTCCCATGGGCTCCTAACAAAAGTCTATAATTTCAAATCTTATACAGACCGATGACTGCCACCCGATAACAAAGCAGGTGAGGGGTATATTACTTTGTACTCCGCTTTAACCGCCTTTCAGAGCTAATTTGTTGAACCAGAGTCGGAATCAGAATCTTCATCGTCAGGGATTTGCTCGGGTGCGTTGGTACAAGCAGACCCTTTGCACTGACCACAAGCAGGATTACACGGTAGATCATTTTTGCGACAGGAGCAACGGCGGGTGCTGCAGTCTTGTGAACAATTACATCTCATTATCTGGAGAAGAGACTGTGGTGCGGGTGCGAGATCTGTCATGATTGGTGTCAGTTGTTCCGCTGCTGACCTCCATCCCCATTCAGCGTAATTTATGCCCTCTGTGCTATCTTTCCATTCTCTTATTTGAAGGTAGACTCGCAGACTGTGGTACTTCATCGCTGAAGAAGTAGGTGGTAAACTCTGAGGCTGTATTGACTTGGATTTACAAGCTAGCTTTTCCAAGTAGCGCTGGTACCGCAGCTGGTCAAGTGTCTGTCCCGGCTTTCCTCCATATAAGCACACTAGGGCATTTTCACCTGCAGTTTTCACTTCATCTACAGTCGATGCCAGGTTGTCGAATACCAGTGCTTGCTGACGGAAGTGCTCTGAGTTCACAAACTTCTTCAGTGACGCGCCCTTTCCTATTCCGTATATGCTGGATGTGGTGTCGCATCCAAGTAGGGCGTGGATAAAAAAAAGATGCCGGCATACGTCTTCTCCGAGGTCTTTTTTGATTTCATTAATGTACCAGACTCGTCTTTTTTTGGAACTTGCCTTGGGTTCTGGTCTCATGTAAAGGCGATGTGCGTCCATCCGCACGTAGTGAGCCAGAAGTATTAGGAGGTCAGTGTCATCCCCTACCAGAATTGTATCTTCCGTGTTGGCTGATTCAACTGCGGTCTTAACAATGAGAACGTCCGCGTCTCCATCTGCGTTGAGGGTCTCAAAGCCTTGTTTCTGCAAGAAGGAGGCCAACTGAATAACAAATGCTTGCTTATTTTTCTTGTTTGCAAGAAAAATGTCCTTTTTCATGGGTATCTTCATATCATCTGTGAAGGAGACAGTGGCGCCAACTTTTCCCGCAGTTCTTCTTTCTTGCGTCATAGACTTCGTAGAGACTACGTCGTACCCGTCAAACACGATAGTTGTTGCTCTTCCATACTTTTGCAAGAGGTAACCACTGTAAATTTCATATACTTCTTTAAACGTGGTTCCTTGTGGCCACGATAGACGATGGAGAAGTGCGCCTCCATCCAATACGTACTTCGTAACTCCATAGGGCTCAATCTTGGAGGCTTCGCTTAACATTGACCACATGGCGTCAGCAAGGACCGGCTTTTGTGGTTTTCGTAGCATCAAAGATGAATCGAAAAGCGCAGTGGGATAGCTGCAGAGCTCATATCGGAATAAAGACTCCAGGTCTTCGGAGGAGCTGACTAAAATCAATCGCTGGAATAGCAGCTGCGGGTCTATCTGAACTTGGTCGTTTCCGATTCGGATAGCCGACTTTGAAGCCATTGTAACGGATTGGGAAGAGCGCTTGAATGTGTATTCTTTTGTGGTTTGACCTTTCATTGATTTCAAGATTTTCTTGCCAGCGTCTTGGGCCGTGTCCACATTGACTGAGGTGTCTGCATGGACTCCCGTCATGATGTTGCGGAGCGCTGAATCTTGCGACAAAAATGGGCTTCGTTCAGAAATAGTCGTAAGGACATCAAGGGTATCCTTCATATCGCGCTTCATCCTTGAATTGGTCATGTCCTTATTCTGTTCCCCTGAGTCGTAAAGGACGCCCGTGAACTCCTGCATTGCGCGATTGGTTTCTGCGCAAGTCGGCATCGCCAGTAGCCATGTCAGACGTTGTTGATCTGTCATCCCGCGTCCTCTTGTTAGGCCACCATTTGTTTTGAGGCTGCGCATTAGCACCTGTTCTATAACGAGGTCAGTTGATAAGCCTGCCCAGTACCTATCACTGCGTCGCACCACATGTAAACCTGACATGAATTCTTGGTACAGCTGTGGTTGTTCTTGGGGAAGTTTGATCATGCTTTCGAGATACAAATGTACACATTGAAGGAGTAAAACTTCCAATAACAACCTAAGCAATATAGAAATGAAAAGAAAAAAACGTTAAATTATAGTTAAATTGTTATAACAATTTTATCTTTCTCACTATGCTACGAAGCAAGTTTGATTAGCATATTTCAAAATGTATTTGAACAGCGTCAGCAAAGATCGTGCCAGCATAATACGCTTTCAAAAAGAAACTCTTCTACTTCGAAGCAGTAGTTAGATATGAGCATTGGATTTCTATTAAACTAGAAAGAATGAATTCTGCGATATCTAGGGGGACATTTCTTTCACACGCCTCGAAAGGCTGATCATGAAACAGAATCTAATTTCACGGCAAATCCTCATATGTAGGTGATCAGCACTGATTGTTTAAAGATTCTCTAAAAATTGAATCAGCATTCAGCTTACCTTGATATAACTTTAGAAGCTACTAGCATCTATCAACTGAATCAAAAGAACTGTTTTCCAATAGAACAGGAGGAATGTACGCTGGCCCTACGGCAAAATCCAATCCAGACACTGGCGAGACGAACCAACACGCACTCTTGGGTGGCGGTACACAAATAGACAAATTCACGCACTAAGTGAATCTTGATAAACTAGGGTTTTTCCCTTCGCTAAATTGTAAATTTTTGAATACTTAAGTGTTACAGTTATTATTTGAATTGACATTAAGTTATATTTGAAAGTAATTCTTAAAGTAAATGAAAACAAAAAGTTTTTTTTCAAAGAATGCAGTATCAATTTTTTTTATCTATGTATATGTATTTGCAGGATTGTGCAAAATTACACGATCGAGAATGAACTGAAATAAACTAATACACCTGTTGTTTTAATTGGTATCTAGTCTTTCATTTCTGATGATTTGGGGTTGATATTCCCACAAAAAGTAATAAATTCTGGCGACTTAGTCAAAAACCTTACTGTAGCCTCGTGTCCATGTTGGAAATTTTTTGGTTGTCAATGGGTCGAAATCAATTGCAATTTTAGGCACTTTCCCGGACTTCGATTCCCTGGGACTTTTAGTATGTTATAGAGGGATAATTTCTCTTTAGTTATCCGTTGAAAAACCTTTTGTTGCAATTAGTTGAGGGTTATCCCATTTTTCGAGCTAATTTGACTGGACTATATGTAAAAACAAACAAATAATTCGGGGAATAAAGGGGGTACGTTTCTAAAGGAACTGTGGTGCCGCGTTGGTGGGGACTATTACAAGATACTTTGGTTTTAGTATATATTAAAACAGTGGATAAAGTTGATGGCGCGCGCTGATTGGCTCGTCAAACTCCGGATATCCTGTGCTATTTACCTCCGAGCAACTCGAGACAAAATGGCGTCCGGTTTGCATCCGTGAAAAGTGAAGAAATCATCCAAATTAATTTGTTTTTGGTGTTTATTATCTCACTGTTTTAGTATAAACTTAAACAACTATTCACCTCAGTGTCGGTGGCTAGCAGTGGATATATCCACTGCTAGCCACCTCCACTTCGGTGAATAGTTGTTAATTATCAACTGAGTTAACAATGTGAATTACATACATACATACATACTTTATTTATTCTAGAAGCAGAATCATATATACAAATAAAACTTAGAATAAAAGTACTTCTAGAAAAGGAAGTTAGGAGGCTAGCCCTATGCAAAAACTCCCTTAAAAAAAATGAATAGGAAAAAGATAAGTATATAAATAAATTAAGATTTTTACAATCAAGTATTTAAATACAATTTGAGCTTAGATTTAAAAAGTTGAAAGCTATCAGCTTCCACTATATCACCCGGTAATTCATTTCATAGTTTGACAATTCTAACGAAAAAAGAATGTTTATAACAATTAAGTCCTGCTGGTTTAACAAACAGTTTGTATTGATGATTTGCTCTCGTAGACCGAGTTGTGGCAAAATCAAAGAAGTCTTCAAATTTCAAATGATAAAATCCAAAGACTATCTTATAACATTCAACTAAAGATAAATAAATTCTACGGTCTGAAAGAGTAGGCCATTTTAGCAATTTGCTTCGGTCTTCAATTGGCCACCGTAAAGAGATTCGAAAGCTGACGTTTCGAGCGTTAGCCCTTCGTCGGAGCGAAGGGCTAACGGGGAATAAGGTCGTTCCTCCGTATACAGTCGTCGTTACCATCTTCCGATTCTTGTTACCCAATCAGAGATAACGCGAACACTCCGAAAGCTGTCTCGTCAGCTTGACGTCATTAGTTAGCACCATGATATACTTAGCAAGTTTGCTGCTGAGAAGAAAAGCCACCTCAAGAGGAAGACAACAAAACTGCCAAATTGTAGTAAAATGACTTTGCGCTTGCAAACGTCGTCGATTACCTTGAGTAGTTCTTTAAGCCCTTCTTTTGGCATCCCTACCCAGTTTGGCCAGGTTTTATCACAAAGCATCTTGTACCTGAAAAAATTAAAGCTTTAAATTCTTCGACAGGCTCGACAGTTTCCCTTTAGCGATGAACATGAAATTTCTCTCAAAAATATCAAAGCAGGGAGGTAGTGAGAAGAGAGAAAAGCATCAACTAGGGGATATTACCTTAATGTGCGCCAAATTCGCAGAGCTAATCATTAAATTAACGCACACACTACTTGCAAAAAATTTCGGACGATTTTAGTTCGGACAAAAAAGTGTTCGAAAATAAAACCGTCTGAAATGAAGCGTCCGAAATGTTTACAATACAGTATAAAACTTTTAGATAGCAAATAGCTCCAAAGCTGTTAGTTTCCTTTGTGGAGCGAACTCTAGTTGAGACACTGCTCCAGATACGTAAAGGCTTGATAGAATTTTTCTTAATTTCCCGTCGGTTTATCTGTAAAACCCTAAGGGTGCAGTGAAACTATCAATTTTCACAGATGTTGTTTAAGTCTAAACCGTGTTTAGAAGGGTCCTAAATCTTGCATTTTCAAGAAATAAATTTTTCATAAACATCGCCATATTTTAGGGTGCCATTCCACCTTAATTGCTGGGCACCCAGGATTTCATGGGTAGGAAGCTTTGGGCTCCTCGTAATTTTCCTAATAGACCACAGCCTTACCAATATAAACTACCTCCTCTTTGGGAGAATAAAAAGCAACATCTTTCGTACCTCTGCAGAGCAACGTCGTACTCTTGTCTGAATGCAAATCCTGCTCTTTTAACACGAACGTTCTCCATCAACCTATCAACGAACCAAAACAACATCCATAGGGTGATACTAAATCGCGGTCTTTCCCAAACGACCACAGTGCTTGTACACTTCAGTAAGGGTACACATCAGTGCCATACAATATGATGCTGCTTTTCTGTGTATAGTAGTCTCACCCAGACACAAGTACACGATTGTTTCCTTCTAGCAAGACTATACGAGTTGGAGATACGACTATACGATAGGTGGAGGTGGCGTGGCCGAGTGGTTTAGGGCGCTGGGTTTGAAATCTGGAGGTCCCTGGTTCAAATCCTTCACCCTACCACTATCTGGATTTGTTTCGGTAGTCCCGAGTTCAACTCCTCGACCGCGTTGAATTGTGTAAATAGCCACCTCCCACCAGTTGGGATTCTTAACAGTTTATGTTCTATTTGAAATATTTGTTTATTTATTTATAGTGTCCTCAATTAGCACAACAGTGCTAAACACATACGACACTTAAATAAAGTTATTATTATTATTATAGTTATTGTTATAGATACAGTTGCGTCCCGTTTACCCGAACTACGTTATTTCGAATTTCCCGTTATTTCGAACTCAAGATCATTTCCCTTAGATTTCCCTTCAGTCATTTACTATCGGCTACTTTGAATTCCCGCTATTTCGAACTAATTTTTCGTTTCCCCTGAGAGTTCGAAATAGCACGGTTCAACTGTGCTTCCCATACGGGCTACGGGTCAATAGCCCATGAGGCGAAGCCGAATGGGCTATTGACCCGTGGCCCTTGAGGGCGTAGGATCTAATTGTTTTAGTATAACTCAACTACTCGGACAGAAATGGCAATAAGAAAGTTAGCAAATGTAAGTTGAAGAAATATTTTTTGGGGACTAAAACGAAAGAAAGCGTCATGCTCGATGGCGCTCGAGGACTATTACTGATAGTCCTCGAGTAGCGTAGCCAATTAAAATGCAGGATTTGCATTAGTCCACGAATTGGGTGATACTAATTACATTTAAATACGGGCCGTATGATTCCCTCTGAAGGTTCAACTGTAAAGCACTGAAGTGTCACGTAAAGATGTAAATCCTCACCCAAGATATCGGACTTGATGTCGGACTAGTTTGTCATCAAACAGCCCTGCTTTTTTTTGGTCATTTGGCTACACAAGGGAAACACAAGAAAAAAACTACATGAGAAAACAAAATATAATAGGAATGGAGATGGAATGCAAATAGCACGGTCAAGTATTAGATCTCTGCGACTAGCGAAGCTAGGGTTTCATTTTATCCATCGAAGCCAGTGCTTTATAGTCTGTATGTGTAACTGCTTGTTTTCTTTTTTTGTCTCTGTTTTGTTTTTGTTTTGTTTGTTTTATTTTATAGCGTCAGGAACGCTTAATTTTATTGTCGATCATCGCTGGGGCTGAGTTCCAAGGTGCAGATTATGTAATGAAATGGCTTCCAGTTGAGTGGAAAAAAATTACTGATCCTAAGCATCTAAAAAAGATGGAGTCATTGTCGTAGTAAAAAAATGTCCTAGTAGTGTTAGCAGTGTAAGTATTGGTAGTTCAAATTGCCACTATCTGCATGTCCTCTTGAAAGTGGAAGTGGACATTTTACGACTTGTTACATGAGGTACATACCTTGATGCATCTGATGTAATGAGGGTTCTTGGATTTGAGATTCTTCATCAGCTCAGAGACCGAAACCTACCAGAAAGAAGAGTGGTTATATCATGTCCAGGAAGAAAGATGGGCCCTGATTGCTCGCAGTCTAAAAATTCAGACTTGCAGACTGAAGGAAGTTACTTTCTCCTTTTTCGCACTAGTCACTTACTAAGCGAGATTAAAGAAGAGCTGTGCATCTCATTTCAGCTTATTTGGCGTAAGAATCCTTTGCTTGTTGGCAGCCGCAACATGTTGTCTCTCTTTCTCGTTTGCTTCTACCCGCTACCGCGCTTCTCATTTCCAGTCCCTCCCTTTCGTAATCCCTTTGCACTTCCAACTCCCTCAAGTGCGGTCCCATTTCTCCATTTCTTATTCAGCCTGCGTGAAAGGGACTGTCGCGAATAGCATGCTAACGAAAACTGAGCTGTGTTCAACCACTGATAATCAGAATGTAAAAGGGAAATTCTTCAATCACCACTAAACAACCCATCAATGGAAGAGGCATTGCTTCCGCTTCAATAACGACAGTTCTACAAATGCAATCATCCAGCAAAACTTCACCTTGAACTGTGTCCCTGTTGAAGGAGGCCTCTTCTTTGATGCTTTGCCAGGACAACCTATGAAATCAGTGACAACGCATAAGAACAGGACCGTAGCTAGTAACAGGTAAACCGAGGCACTTTCCTCAATCGTTTTGTTTCGTTTTTATTGTTATAGTTATCATAAACACCCTAAATACCTAGGAAGAGAATTTAACCTTGCACATTGCCTCAGTCATAATTTTTTCTGCCGGGCTACGGCACGGAAGAATAAGTTCAAGTCAAAGGGCTCCTATGGGGCAACTCATGACTGCAACAGGAAACGGCGATGGTCGTTCATAACCTGTATAATAGTTGCCTTCGTGGTTTCGAGCGAGCAACGAAATTTTCCAAACAAACTACCTCAAATCGTCCATACTTCATTGCTTCCTCTTTCATGAGTTGAGAACGTTTACGACCCAACAACCAACCAAGCGAGTGAATTTCTTGCCAGCAAACTGTTTATTCTGGCATTGTTTCCAATTCATGAATTGTGTAGTGTATCTTCCTCGTTTTTAGTTGGCTCACAAGGCTAGTGGTTATCCAAGAACACGGTCTTACTACTGGATCAGAACAACTGAGTCTTGACTACTCGATCCCCATCCAACGCATTTGCAAATAAAGCTACCCTACCTCCTACATAGTATACCAACGCAATGCAACAAGTAAAGAGTAATTTCAATGACTCTACCTTCTGGGAAGAGCGTCTTGGCCAGTGGGTGAGCACATGCATACAGACACTGAGAAAGGTCCCTGTACAACAGATCGTTGTTCTTGTCCATAAAACCAGTCACAGAATACGTAACCTTAAGGAGAGGTCAACAAAAACAGAACCTAATTAGACAAAATACAACGCCTACAGCTTAAATCTTTGGAAAATTACTGCATTACACATCTAAAACGAGATAATTCTTTTCTAAAACACATTTTATGTGGAGCTAGTACTTCCGCAAAATCCCCTCTATTTTTTAGAGCTTTTACACGAGTACAATTGAAAGACTTCTGGTTGGGTGCCCCTCGTTTCACCTTCTCGCCTATTTACAGAACGCCTCACTTGAAGAACAACATTACTTTGAAGGCAAATAACTTTCCTATTTTCATATTTAAACTACTAAATTCGTATCTGAGGAAACGTTTACCCCCATGGTACAAGACACTGCTCAATTCCCAACAAACATCAAATTAATGCGTTCATTTTTAAGTGCTTGTGAGGTAAAATTGAATTGAATCTGAAAACAAAGTAGGCTCGACCACCCTCTCTCCTCCGGGAGGGGCGCAGACCAGACACGAGAGGGCGGCGGAAATCGAGCCTAAAAACAAAGCTGTTTCCATTATCGACATGTATACCACTTGAAGAATTTTGTGCGTTCAAGAAAAATTCAACGACAGGGCGGAGCTGATTCTATAATACTTACACTTCCAGCATAGTGTTTCAGTCTGAAAGAGTCGTAAGGCAGGGTGGCATCTGACAGGAATTTTTTGCTGGCTCTGCTCTCGAAGTGTGGATGCTGGACACAGTGCTGGTTGAGCTTGGCCAGAAGTGTCTCATCGCTTACCTGAATAATAAAATGTACATCACGTCCTTCGTACACAGTGAGTACTCATGGGAACTATGTTGTCGCACGACATATCCAAATCCCTTCTTTCGAGAGATTTTCCAACACTGATCCCAACTTCACCCTACTGCCGCTAAATTAAGATAGAGCAGTGTTCTCCAAGAAGAGATAGAAGTGAAATCAATACCCTGTTCAAGAAAGACAATAATAACTACGTCCCTGTTAAGGCCAGAAAGGGAATGTTATCCATGGATAAGTGGAAATTCAAAGCAGAGAAAAATTTCAGGTAGAAACTTGAATTGTAGTCTATAAGATGTAACAGGAGTACGGCACATTGTTGAGAGTCCACTTTAGGTTTTTAAGTCACACTTTTAATTAAAGCTTACACGTTATACCTAGGGAGAGGCGCGGTGGCCTCATGGTTAGTGCCCTCGACTCCGGAGCGAGCGGTGCGGGTTCGAGCCCTGGCCGGGGACAGTGTGTTGTGTTCTTGAGCAAGGCACTTTGCTCTCACAGTGCCTCTCTCCACCCAGGTGTATAAATGGGTACCTGCTATTTGTTGGGGAAACCTAACAAAATTGCGGGGGAGCGACCTGCGATGGACTAGCATCCCGTCCAGGCGAAGTAGAAATACTTCTAGCCGCTTCATGCTACAGAAACCGGGATAAGCTCCGACAGCTATGAGCCAGCCTTGGCTCTAAGGCTTCACTTACACGTTATACCTACATAGTTCAGAGTGCGAGTTTCCTTACCTTTCCTGGTCTCAAACATTCCTCATCAACAAGGGCTATGATGCCAACATGACTCTGGGAGAAAACAAAATAACGGAAATAACCAGACGTCAAATTATCATAATCAAACTTCCTTACACATACTTCAGCTGGCAGATAACCAACAAGGCGTACAAGTTCACTGCTGCCAGATACTAGGCAATGATTTCTGGCAGTGCTTATGGTGGAAATGAATAATTAGTGCATGCAGAAAATAACAAAGCTGTTAGTTTCAAAACAAAATGTTGTAGTGGACGGTGGGCAAATGGTTTATCAAATTGAAGATGATCAAGGTACATTAACCACCGTACATAGCAAATTCAAGCCTTAGCCCTTCACTAAAGGGTAACAAAGAAGAACTAACGCTCAAGACGTGAGCTTTTTCGAATTTGCTAGATCATGGGGGTCAACTTGCCATTATAGAAACAACAATCTGGGGCAAGTCTCATCTCGCAGTTGTTTGTGGGATCGTAAATGGGGACATGCATGTAGTTTCTCGTCTTCTGTTCTGTCCCCAGTAACGGTCCCACCAGCCACTGCGAGATGAGACTTCTCGCTTGTAAAGATGTAAATTTGCCTTTTATTTTTCTTAATCTGATATTGATAATTAGCCAGTGTAAAAATTAAATGACTAACAATGTTTTCTTGACTACAAGCCTTCCTACTACCCCATTTTTTAACTGCAAAGCATCTCTAAAGTAAAGCACAAAAGGAAAACAAAAGACTGTATTGGAAAAGAAAATGTCAAATATGACACATATAACCAAACATGACAAGTGTCTTAGTGTAAAATATTATTTTCCTACTAGTTCACAAGTAAACATAAACAGTACTGCAAAATGTGTGGAAATGCACAGTGGAAACCTGTGATGAGATTGCCAACATGTTAACAAAATGTGGCTGCCTTGATGGGGGGAGGGGGCAGGGGGCATATCTGTACATGACTGACTTAGCTTTGGGAGTCAGACCAAAAGACAGTGACCATAATAAAGCTAATTCCTTGTTATTCCGCGTTTTTGAAAGAAATGCTTGTCTTGACTTTTTTCCTGTGTCTACCTGCACCCACCTTTTCAATCAAGTCACAGATGATTGCATTGTTGAAATACTCTATTGTTGTCCACTCAATACCCTGCAAAGCGAATGCGACATTTATTTTTTACACACACTTTTCCAAACAAAACTGAGTAAATTCTGAAATTCTAACCTCATCTCGCTTCATACTTCTCACATCACATTGACACACTGACAGTAAATTAATTCCTATTCAATAAACATGACAAGTAGTGCCTCTGGCACTACTTGGCAAATGAAAAGGGCAACTGAAAAGTTCATTGCTCCCTTAAATTCTGTCCCGAAAATTTGCCTGAACTATTACTTCAGTCCACCATCCTCTAATGTTCTATTATTATTCCATAACAAGATAGCAATCACCACTGCTTTGTCTATCATTATGCTGGTTTGGTTCGTTACAATTGCATGCCTGACAATACGTGTAAATAAAACAGACTGTTCTGTTTTCCTGTAGATTCTTGTAACCTGCACACGTATTTCATTAACGTTTTCATCACGAGGGCAACTGGTTTTTAAAGAGGGGCAAACGGTTTTTTAGCTGAACGTCTTTATAAGAAAAACTTTCCACTACATGTAGATGGTTAAAGCCGGTCAATTTGCTTGGAGCCTGGCCCTCAATAAAACCCACGCCAGTGTTAATTGTATAGTTTCTTTAAATAAATTATTGCCCCCACCTCTCTGATATACTCCTCTTGCTCAGACTGAAGAGTCAGCTCGATAAAAATCTGCTGCAGCTTCTCGTTACAGTAATTGATAATGAACTGCTCAAAACTGTTGTTCTGCAAAACAAACAATTAGCATCCTTTAACTGTTTGATCAAGAATTTTGTAACTTTTATTACTGTTATTACCGGTATTTGAGAAAAATAAACCTCTTTTTTAAAGTGGTGCTACTAATCGGTAGTTTTCATTGTGGCCCATGAAATGAATGAAATCAATTCAAACAAATGTATTATTAACAAGAAAAACCTGGTTAGAGTCTAACAGCAGGTAGCCGGCACTGAGGGATTGAACTAAGGCCTACCAAGAAAAAATCCATCTGGGTCAGGGGATGGGGTTGAATTCAGAATTTCCAGGTTACAGTGATGAAGTACAATGTAGTCATAGAGACAGTAGCAGCCAAGAGGCAGAACTAAAGTTTTGAGTGTGGAAATGCTGAAGTCTTAAAATTAGTGGACCTGCACAGATCTCGAGCATATGTGTATAGATTGACAACAACAGTTTGTACCTTAAATATTTCAAATCCATAAATGTCCAAAACACCAATCACTTTTCTCTTGCCTCTCTTTTTCACCTGATAAATACAACATTCATTGTTATTTCACTTATGTCCAAGATTGCATACTCTTCATGTGAGGCATCGCAAGTGTTTGACAGAATTACTTCTGTTTGGTGACATTTTATGAATGAGGACACTTTGTGATGCTTGTCATAAGGAGCATGTATCACATTAGCGTGCAATCCTGGGTGAACGTGAATCTCTATTATTAGACATCAGCAATAACACATTTATATAAGAAATTCATGATAATTGCATCAATACACTGAAGGATTTCAAAAAGCACCACTTACTTAACTGGGATATATTTGTCATTTATAGCTACCTTTATACTATCATTGACTCTTTGAATTAACCAAGAAAACATCCTTCGATAAGTTGCTTTACTAAGTGCATCTCTTGCATAGAAAGCCTGCCAGAAGAACACAAAACAGTCACATGAATAACAGGTAAGGGTTTGAAGACTATTTCATTGTGAAAACAATTGGGTGTGCTACAGCGGTTTTCAAACCAAATACCTTATTCTCACTAAATTTCATGTTTACTTAATTTTGCAAAAAGTCAAGTGCCATATAATATTTTGCGAGTGTAAAATTTTTGCACTTTTGAGAGGAAATTAGAATTGGAGTGTATTAATTGTTTTTTGGCTGCTTAAAACGGACAAACATTCCTTTCTTGAAATAAACCAACCAGTCCCATTTTCATTTCCTTGTAGAGGTTTGTGCCAAAAATGTCTACCAATCAATGGCCAGCCAGGGTTTTCCCAGGAATGAAGACATCAACATGGGAAGCTATGGTGTAATTGGTGGCACAGGATAAAAAAAATAACTATGTGTCGTCGACTGGCCCAAGTAAAAATATGGCAAACAATAGGAAAGGAATGAAGTAATGTTGTGAAACAGCTGTATGGGGCGTGGAGTGCCATAACTTTGCTGTAACTTGCTATCAAGTGGCTGCAGAGGAGACTACCCTTTACTCAGCTATTATTGTATAATGTAAATATGTATTTATAGATATATACATACTTGTGCAGGTGTAAGAGGGGTGGTCATTCTCTCATTTCCAGCCTCCACAGTTCTCTTTGTGAGGGCATCCTGGAGTAGATGAGTTCCACACTGCAACATCTCACAAGCCCGGTGTAAATCTACAATCGCATAGTTACATGTACATAGAGTTGAAAGGTTAATGCCCTGATAATTGTCTTGTGGGGATGCAGATGCCAAATGGTTAGTGTCCTGGACTTCCTAGATCAAGCAACCCTGGTTCAAACCCTGGCCAGAGTTATTTTGTCACATTCTTGGGTAAGACTAGGAGGACACATAATTAAGTGGATACAAATGATCAGTAAGATTTATAGACCAAAAACATGTGGTACTTTCTTGGAAATCAGATCAAATATTCTGGAATTTCCTCTTAGAAGTGTTCTTGGCACAAGGTAAGCAAACTTCTAATTATAATCATGATTATTAGCAATCTAGAACTGTTTATATAATAACCCAAGTTATTCTTTCATTTTGATTGGTTCTCGCCTATGATCTATTAGAGGACAGATGCACGATTGACGTCATCATTACAAAGTTTTTCCCTCTGCTGCTGCTGGCGGAAAGTTTCGAGAATTAAGATAATATTTTACGTGACAGGGCAATAGATAAGGTACAAAAAAAGTCTTGCCAAGGCACTGAACAGGTCCGAGAAGCAGGAAGAAGAAAGATAAAGCCGTTTCTTTTAGAAAATGATCCAGAAAAAAATTCTCGAGCAGTCTCATATCGGTACGAGCGAGACTAAACCACGCACAAAATTGATCTTGGCAAAGCCGAGAACCATTGCTTTATCTCGAATTTAACAAACCCAATAAACAAAATGTTTCTGATTTAATTTATTTAAAAAATTCAACTTTACCCAGTGTCAAAGTAACTGGTGACACACGGATTGGTGTCAGGAAAGGAAAACTGTGTTTACAATCTTCGCGGCAATGGTAGCAGACTCGATCAGCCGGCCCCTAATACTGGTTTTAAACACAGATCTTTTTCGTATATTGCATGCCGCCTCTGGAACAAGATACCTTTGCATGTTAGGGAGGCCCCAAATCTTAAGAATTTTATGGCCAAACTAAAGAAACTTAAGTTGAGCCAGGACGAGTGTCGTTGTAATTTCTGCTCTAATTAGATGCTATTATAAATTTATAGTATGGATAGGTAATTTTATTATGGATTCTTATTCTAGTATTTTCTTAATCTATATACTAATGTAGATACACGTACATTTTTGTAACGAGTCTTTTTTTTAGGCTCATCAATGTCACGTGTTGAAATAAAGTTTTTTCAGTTTTTTCAGTTCAGTTTCAGGAATGAAACATCAAAACATCACTTCTTACATGTAAAATCAGATAAACGCTTAACCTTGCTTTCCGATGCGAATGTTCCTGTCCATTTCAGGGCATAGCAGCGAACTAAGTATAGCTAACCAGAGCTAACGGCCAAAAGTATCGCAGTTCAAATGTGTCTCCGACACTATATCAAACTGATTTGAGAATCACCAACCTCAGAAGACAAAAATCTCCATCGTTATTTACGCTCCTTTCATTCAAAACTTGAATCAAATGGCCTCTAGGTTGACCGCAACCACAAGTTTTCCGAGGGTATTTTTTCAACTCCTGCCATTTTCAAGGCAACGTCCAATCTTTTCAGCTAACAGGGCTGCTCCGATGACAAAAACTGACTTGATTGTTCCAGCATTTTCTTCAAGATTTGTAGATTTCGCAGTTCATTTCTGCTTTCGCTGTAAGTTTTCATTCCACAAGAAGCGACGCTCGAGTCAGGTTTGACAGTGGCGTGATTTTTGTCGACCAATCACAATTCTCTTCTACGCATAGAAACCAATGAAATTGCTTCATTTTGTATAGATCATATATCACGTCAAATGGCTTTTTTTCGTCGTTTGGCAAAGGCGGGGCAAGGCCGGCCTTCGCATTATGTTGAAATGTTTCGAAATAAGAAAGGCTTTTCGTTATTATATAAAACAAATAGATTCCATGTTGCCGTGCGTCTGTTCAGTAATAGATCACAGAGGACGTCAAAATGTGGTAAGAACATCAGTGACACACTCGGCTACGCCTCGTGTGCCACTTTTTTGTTCTTACCACATTTTGACGTCATCTGTGATCTATTACTGAACAGACGCACGGCAACATGGAATCTATTTGTTAAATAGAGTATTTCTGCAAGATAGCCATACCCCAAAAAGCACCACTTACTTAACTGGGATAATTACTATTTAGACAACTTACATTTCTCATTTGTGAGGGTTACTGAATCATGAATATTATGTCCACTGCTTTTATCAAAAACTGCACTAAATGTAACATTTCCAAGGTTCAGGATGGCGGATAAAAGAGTATAGATGGACTGCTTCTCGTCCTGAGAAAACCCCACAATGTCCATTGCCCTCTTGGAAAAAAAAAGAGATTGAATAATTATTAGTTGAAAACTTTTGCACCCACCAAAGACAACGCAACTGTCAACAAGCTCAGAGGGTAAATTTGTGACAAAGCTACATACAGGAAAAGACCAAAAATACAACCCCCCAACCACCTTGTTAAGTCTCTACTAAGAAATACATTGTAAGGATGTCATATGTAAAGGAATGTTTGTCTGTGGCACTAGTTTGCAATGAACTATGAAGTATATTATACTGACAAGACAGCAATTGAGTAATGGTCTGCATAAGAACAAGGAAAGCCAAACCCAAAATCAATTAAAAAGTGTGAAGTCTTTTATTAATTTCAATTAAATCGACAAATCTTATTGGTCGATATTTAAAAAATTGTCAAAAAAAGAAAGAATAATGCAAGAAAAAATACCTTTTTTGGCATAGTTTACCCCATACCCCTTATTCCTATCACTCGGCCAAACTTCTGTGTGCCAATCAAAAGTTAGAGAGGAAAACAGGTTGACCTTATGAAACCAATGTGATGTGCCATATTGGACTCGAGAAGAAAAATGTCTTCCACTTGACAATTGTTTGTAAACTTGGTTTCTATTCTTATTTACTCACCCTGTAAAATGTAGTAGTGAATATTACTACCCAAACAGGTAGACTGTTTTTTTCGTAAACAAATGAAACAGTTATATCTATAACATTATAGATGTCAACAACTAAGTGTTTAGTCTGTGGAGGCCCTAATACATGTACAGTGTACCTTTGTTTCGCTAGTACATGTATACAGCAAGTCTTGCAAAAAGTGAAAACATATAATAAACCTACCTCGACAACTAAGAAGTCCTTCTTGTCATCAATT
The DNA here is from genome assembly GCA_964020085.1 of Micromussa lordhowensis. NCBI lineage: Eukaryota > Metazoa > Cnidaria > Anthozoa > Scleractinia > Lobophylliidae > Micromussa > Micromussa lordhowensis. The sequence goes on along the minus strand of OZ026601.1, from coordinate 5,042,704 downwards.
GTGTCGACTAGAGTACATCCACTTTGACTGAGGTAATTGTAAGTACTACAGTCCCTTTCAAGATTAAGTTTGCCTATAATAGCAAAAGTGGTTGCATATTAGCTGAAAGTGATTCACTGCACTGCTTCCGTGTCATTGGTTTCAGTAAAGTCTTCAATAATCACAAAAGTTTTACATTTTCTTTGCCCTGCTGCTTTGGCAAGAAACTCTGGACACCAGCAAGCTATCGTCTTGACTTGGACATCCTCATATGTCATGTACATGCATGTTCATATAACCACATAACTACATAATACACATGGCTCAAAAAAAAAAACTTGAATTCTAGCTTGCCCTTCGGACAGGACAAGCAGCTCTCAAATTTTGCTTGCCATGGGCAAGTCTTAGTTTACTTTTTTATTTAGTTGGCAGACAACTTGCTTGGGGCCTTGCCCATCGGCCAAGTGAGAATGAAAGGTATTTGCCTGGCAGGAAAATCTACTTGTCCTGGACAACTGGACGGCGCTTTTTTTGAGCCCTGATTATGATTGATAATTTACCAAGAAACTCATCAGAGGCACCAGAAAGAAGGTGGTAAAAAATATGGAAATTTCTTTCCCCTCGTGCTTGGTGAACCACACGTGACTGAAAGAAAAGCAATCGTTAATCATTTACATGTACTCTGAATTGTGCTCCAGTCAGTCCAATTCAACTATTAATAATATTTATTTACCAACCAATCATAGTTAGGTTTTTGTTTTTAAATTTTAATTTATTTCCAAACTGAAAGAGTGGAGAATACATTTAGTTATCTTCAGCTGCAACTTTCCGTCTATCTCTATAAATTTATACAAGTTTTCAATTTTTGATGAATACTGTAAAATTGCTACTTTTATTATCTTTGAACTTAACGATACAAAACTCAAAAATAAAATAATGTAAAGCTTAAGGACAAAATGACCATTTTGCGATTACCTTTTCCAACAAATCTGCAATGAAAATGAGCAAAATGTAATTAGAAGATTTTGCACAGGAAAAACTTGCTACTCACTACCGGTAATTTAAATCAAAAAAGAAACTAACAACACCAAAGATAAAAATAATACTCAGTTTCCTGAATTTGTAATAATAATAGACCATTTCCAATATATTAAAATTCTAACATGGCTCCAAGGCTTGGGGGAATAAAACGAAAGAAATTATATATTCATCCCTGAACCTCGATGTGATTTCTTTTGTTTTATTCCCCCAAGCCTCGGAGCCAAGTTCGAATTTTAATATATCGGAAATGGTCTATTGCAGTGCTTCCCAATCCTTACACTTGGTGATAACTCCTCCAACAGGATCTCCCTTGAAATCAAACTCGATGTCCATGTATTTGCCCTAAAATTATGCATTCCAATTAAAAATGAACTGACATACACAATTCGTTTATAGGTTTTTAACAATTTGAAATGAAACCATTTTATTGTGCAAAATACAATGTACTTACAAAGCGTGATGAGTTGTCATTCCTTAGAGTTTTTGCATTGCCAAAAGCTGCAACAACAAACAATTAATAAAACCCTCCCTTTTAGTACTGCCTTGTAAACACTACATGTATAGCATAGCTACAAAAATTTACTATTTATAATTATACAATGTAAGTAAAAGGAATAATTATGTTCTCTCCTTACTCTTTTGTTCAAACAAACCAATGTTCATTAGTTTGTTCAGTGTAATTTAGATCGCTTGTTTCTTCCTTAAAGGAGCTGTGTCACGGTTAAACGGTTTGAAAAATTTAGCCTAAATTTTTCAATATTGTTGTTTGTAATCCGTGTCAACCTTCTCCATCCTTAACCATCCCAGTTCCTTTATGGCTTATTATTATCTCTTTAGTGTTTTCCTATATTTCTAAAGCATTATTTTCAGGTTTCCTTCAATTTAAAGGTAATTTTGTTGATGGTAGAAATAACTCAAACTACCGTGACGTAGCCCCTTTAATTCATACCTTCCATTGTCTACTTAATAATTTTCTCATTTGTTTGTTTGTTTGTATTTCGATTCACTCATTTGCCTATTTGTTCACAAGAGTTGCTCAATCATTGTTTATTTGTCCATTCACTTGTTTCTTTGACATGTTCTTTTTCTTTTATTTATTCACTCACTCATGTCTCTATATTTAGCATACATATATGTACATGTATAAACATTCAATAAATAAATAGTAAATTTATATTTCATTCACCTTCTAAAACAGGGTTTGATTGAAGCAACTGCTCCTTGACTCGGTCAACTTCCCAGCCTTTGCCAGACACTGCTGCAACAAACTGCATAACAACCTTTGATGCCTCTAAAGCAAAAAAAAAAAAAAGTCACTAAATAAAAGCAAGAGACTGGTTGCTCTCATAGGTAGTTGACTCTGCCAGAATTTCTTGCTTCAACTTCTTTGAGAAACTATAACCAACTGTTGTGCGTTAAAGATCTTTTGCCTTAACTTGTGACCAACATGATACAAGTCTAACCAACACCGGTCACTGACCAAACAAGAATGGGCTTTAATATTCATTTTCGTTCACTGTCTAAAATCCGCACGTGTCATTGGTCAGAATTGATCACGTGAGTTCCTGTTACCTAGCAACATCAAAGTGACAGAGTGCGTTATTACAATAACGCATAAAAACTGTGCAGTGTTCATTGTTTTCTCGTTCAAACAGGTTGGGCGGGAAGCCATTGTAAATCTATTGCCAGCACTGCACTCAAATTGAATATTGAAAGGGTTAGAGACTGTTAGCTCGTGTTTTGTTTTCAAATACACGCACTTGCTTTATACTGTACAATGAACTCTAAATTTTCAATAACGCACTCAGCTTCGCTTCGTGCAGTATTGAAAATTTCTCGTTCATTGTACAGTAAGCGTGTGCGTGTATTTGAAAACAAAACACTCACAACAGTCCCTAACCCATACTTAGGGATGAAGCAATGGTTTAACACATTCAGGGTTCGACATCTCCGCTAGCCCGATAGCCCGAGGCTAGTCAAAATTTTGTCAGGCTAGTAAAAAACAATGTTTAATAGCCCGCTGGCTAGTAGAAAAATGGAAATAAATTAGATATAATTAGTTTACTTGAAGTTTACAGGTGATAAAAAAAAACAAGAAAGTTTAAAATGTAATGATAATACCAATAAAGAAGGCATAAACTATCATCTTCTGGTGTCTTTTTTATCTTGCGTGTCGTTCGTAAACATCGCTAGATCCCAGACTCTGAGCTTAATGGTCAATGTCTTCCCCAGTCTTCTCCCTACCAATGTTGTGATGCCTTGCATATTGAACGATCGCTTCGCACTTGAAGCACTATTGAAAAGATGGAGCAATTTTTGACAAATTTCGAGGCGCCACCATGTAATGATGAACTGGTCACTGACAACAAGTTGATAGATCAAGAAAACGAGGCCTACGAGATGCTGACATCAACGTTTTAATAATTTTTGTTGACCTAACAGTAGCAACTGATTGTAAATGTTAAGTGAAGCTCAATTAAAGACACAGTCAAGTGAATGTGAAACAAACATTTTGTTAGCTTTCTCCTTAAATGACACATAATGTTATCACATTTTAAAAGACCTTGCCAATAAGTTTAGAGGAAGGTTTGCATGTTTGGGGTTGAGGTACATGTAGACCTCAAGGGAAATTGATCCAGGCTACCAAGTTTAGTTTTGGGCTAGTAAATTGTAGAAATCACTAGCCCGGTGGTTAGTAATGCAGTTAGCCATGTGTCGAACCCTGCACATGGTGGGTTGCATTCTTATTATAAGCTCATTCCAAACTAATTGTACGTGGACCACAAGATCACTCAGTATTTACTAATTAAAAGGATTTCACCTTGTGTAAAATGAGACACAATGATTGTTTATCATGCATGCATAAATAATTAAGACCACTTTACAGGTATTTTGATATTCTGCAGAGTCGCAGAGCCGCAAATTTCAAGTAAGTCCACGGAATCCCGCAAAATTTACTAGAAATCGTACCAAATACATGTCGGTACAACATAATTATTTAAAACTTATCTTGGCTGTTGGGGTTGTTTACTTGCTGTAAACTTGCAAATTTATCATGAAACTTTGTCACTGCAACGAGTAAACAACATCCCAAAACTACCAGGCGTTAAGATGAATGTTGTGAAAAACTGTTAAAAAGAACCTCGTAGTCAAACAAATACAAACGCCTATGATAGTCCAAATGAGTTGCTCAAATTTTCCTGCAAAATCGCTGGTTTTACAAAGGCAACACTTATAAGTAGTTGGTGGTTCTGATCCTGTTGTTATTGCAAAGACTAACATTCATTGATTTCAGAAAAATAAATGGCAAAATTGTCATCTTTTTTAGTTAAAACGTTTGTCAAATCAGTGCAAAACCAATTGCTTTCCAGCAAAATTTGCCCAGAAAATTCCCACAAAATCGGATGTTTCTTTACCAATCGTTTTCAGCGAAATCTGCCCCAAAAAGGTTCCGCAAATTTCCCACAAAATTGGCCGTTTTTATCCGCAGATTTGTCTATGAAAATCCCATGAAATGTGACTTTTTCTGCGACCTCGGGAAAATCTCAAAAACCCTCAACCTTGTCATATTGATCTTGCTATTGCCTGGTCAATATAGAGATTTTCCTGTCAAGACCTCACTGTCAAATGAAAGTTCTTCTGGAGCATTCGCAATTACATGCCTGTTTTGCCAGCACCACTCTCCCCAGTGATAAGAATACATTGGTCCTGGTTGTAATCTCTCATGGATCGATAGGCAGCATCGGCAAGAGCAAATCTGTTTTAAACAAACAACACTGGTTTAAGACTTGTGCCAGAAAGGTGCTGTGTTAGTACAGTTACATAGCGCACTCAAAATAGAGCCAAAGTTTACAGATGGAGCCTGGTTGTTGAAAAAATGGGTAACACCATATCAGCCAAAACATCAATCACTGTCCAGTAGATAAGTGGTAGCGACAACAACTGCGAGTTAAAAACTACACAATACAATGGATGGCAATTTACCTTATGGCTACTAGACAGTGCTACCCAACCTATTTCATTTCATTTCATTTCCATTTCATTTTTTATTCATAATTTTAAAATACATAGCATCTTCCTCTGCTCGCAAATAGCTCTGCTAGTCAAGGCGAGCAGAGGACACTTGAATAGAAATTAATTTATTTTAATTTATAGGATAAAGTTAAAAGGAAAGAAAAGGAAAGATAGAAGATAGAACTAGAGTTATTACAATACGTTGAAAAATTACAGAATTACAGAATTATGAGCCTATTATACATTCATCTTGCTTAATTTATTAACTAGAGTAGGTGTGTCAACATAAGTATCCTCCAGTTCCAAAATATGTAAAAGGAGCTGATGTAAAGAATCTTTAAATTTATGTTTAGAGAGTATTCGGATACTTTGAGGAATACTGTTCCAAATTCTTGCACCAAATATAGAAAATGAATGTTTTAAGTGATTTGTCCTGGAGTACTTAATGTTAAAATTACCTATCTCTGAAAACCTACTATTATAGCTATGCACTTGTGCAGGATAAAGAAATAAATTAGAAATGTTTGCCGGCAAAGAATTGTTAGAAACCTCATGCATAATAGTGCAAACTGACTTGCAGTATTGAAAGTTAAGCGGGAGGATATTATAGTAAATAAATAATGGGATCGCATGAAATCTGTATGGAGCAAAGTGTATTAAACGAAGAGCACGTTTTTGCAAGATTATTAATTTGTCTAGGTTTGTTTGAGCAGCTTGGCCCCATACAGCAATACCATAAGTTATGTAGGGCTGGATCAAAGACCGATATATGCTTAGTAAGGTATCAGTGGGAACGAAGTGTCTCAATCTTGAAATAATTCCAAGAGATTTGCTGATCTTTGAAGAGATAGATAATATATGTTGCTTCCAAGTGAGGTTTGAATCGATAAGAACACCAAGGTATTTAACATAGTCCTTCCTCTCTAGAAGAATTAAGGAATTTTTATCATGGTCAAAGAGTTTTATAGTTACGTCGAGGTTCATTCGTTTTTGGTAAGGCCGAAAAATTACAAAATTAGATTTCTTTGTGTTTAGTGATAATTTGTTTGCCATTAGCCAATTACATACACTGGTGAGTTCTTTGTTGACTGTTAGTTCTAACGAGCGCAGATTCTTATCAGCGTAGAGAAGATTTGTATCATCAGCAAACAAGAAGCAAACAACCTTTGAACAAACAGCCCCTAGCTACATAAAAATATGATCCTCAAAAATTTGTCAGAAATGAAATGGCACGTTTTCATCACTGTTTTAGGAGCAAAAGTATATTGCACTCCAAAATAATCAATCTCTGTGAAATGTTTGCTTGTGGAGATGGTAAGCAGCAGCTTTATAGATAAACAATTAATTTCTGTTTTATGTAGAAAAAGAGCTCTGATTATGCAGAGGATGCGGATGTTAATTAATTATGCAGATCCACACCGCTGCATCCTGTCATATGCCCTGAAATGGCTATCAGCAAATAATAGCTTTTATTATACATTCAATTCTCTAACCCTTTTCTGATTGGCCGAAAGCCTACAGTGAATTTTCGAAATCAGCACTCGTGACGTCATAACTGCAGATTATACAATAATCATGTCAAGGTCACGGGTAATCATGTTAAGGTCACGGGTTATCATGTCATGTATGACCGCAGTGCATGATTTCCAAGGGTAATCATGTCAACTTCGCACGATTTGTGTTGCTTGCCGTCAGTGAAGAAGTAGAAACATGACTTCCAAATTTTTGCGTTCCTTCAAAGTATAATAAAACAATTATTAGATTCGGTGTTTGTGATATCCAGAATAATCAAGGTCTCGGTAAGGGTTATCAGCCTCAGCCTTCGGCTTGGGCTGATAACCCTTACCTCGACCTTGATTATTCTGGATATCACAAAAACCTCATCCAATAATTGTTTACAATCAGTAGGAAACAAGACAATTAGCCAGTGGGCTTGGCCACATGCTGGATGACTAAATGGCGAATCAGAGTAAGTTTATTCCCTAACAGTGCTCTAGCATGCTATCACGAATGCCATCCTCTATGTACAAATCTACTAGCGTTCTATCACAAATGCTGTTCTCTGATTGGCTATGCTGCTCAAGTTTTATTCTGTTGTAGATAGTGAGTAGCATAGCAGCGTGCACTAGGCAGGGCTTCTGGAATTATGCGTCGATGCAAAATCGCATAATTCAGCTCTGAGCGCATAATTCGCATAATTCCGAAAAAAACACATGGCACATAATGTTGGAAAATTTTGTAAAATCTATTATAAATTTACACTATGCTTTTTTTAATCCTTGAGAGATGCACAGAATATTTTTTCCCATAAATACGGTACATCTTCGCAGCAAATCAGTGCTCCAAGCTCAAGTTTTTCAGAAGTCACCTTTTCGCAACCTCCCTCTGTAAAATGGTCACCACTACGATAAATTTGGTCGCCAAAATCAAATTGTTTTCAAAGGACACTTCGTGCCACTTTACATGGGGTTAGTACCGCTGACCAGAACGAGACCACATTGAAATCATTCGAAGAATGTTCTGATGATGTTAGTTTTCATTTTCAACAGTTTTTCTTGCAATTGTTGAACAGCCTTATTTACTGTTAAAGTGCCTATGAAATGAAATTTTCGCCTATTGTTTTCTTCTAAATTATTTCAGTCTATGATCCTCTGATTCGTAATTTTCGAGTTTGGGCTTCGGACAAGCTCGTACGAACTTTTTCTCGAGCTTCAAAGTTGGCTAATTCAAGTCAAAATGTGTGACATTCCACGCGCGGTCAAAATATGCAAATTAGTACGGTTGACGTTATAAGGTAGGTGTGTTAAACGTTCAAGCCATCATAGCATCTGAGGGGAATAAGCAAAGGAGTGGGAAGTTTTTCGATACCGGAGGGCCTGTTTTAGCGAGCTGCAAAACACCACTTAATTGGAAGGCACTGTCTTGCTTATATTTTCGAAAGACGAAGTCAGAAGAGCACATTGTCAGCAATTTGTTCGGATACACCGGCCCAACTGCAAAGCGACGAATGCGTCCGTGTTGTTCAATTCCCTCCATTTCAAACAAAGTTTCCATCGACGGCTTTTAAACAGTGGAGATCGTCTGTAATGGAGAGGTGTTAATAAAGATTCAGTGGTGGTACTCTTAAGTCTTCACACGAACAGAAACAAACCAAAAGGGAGCGAAGATTTCAATTGAAATAATACTGGCCTCGCATCATTGTGATTTAGGCATGATTTCGGCTGATGATTTCTTGCAGACTTGTTATCAGAACATGTTCGCACAATAATCCTAATGCGAAAAATGCGATAGCAAATATAGAGAAATTTGTTTCAACAGAGCTTTTATAATAACTCAGAGCCGAAAAACATAACAAATCTATGTTTGCCTCGAGTTGCTTCAAGACGTTTTAGGTAGGATCTACAGAGGGAGAGAGGGAGAAAGCAAAAAAAAAAAAAAAAACCATGTTGGAAAGAACAGGAAAAAGTACACTGCATTCGAATCATGTTTGGTTTGCCTTATAACTGTAAACCAAATTTACCACTGAAGATGATTTAAAGGCCATTGGAGCCAAGCCGTTCAGTTTTAATAGCGCGATGTCTTTGGGTGACAGTTTCGCGATACAAAGCGGGAGTCATGTTGCAAAACCAGACGAGGAGTAAAAACAAGACGACTCAGTTGAAGCAATCCGTGGTATAACACGGAATTGCTTTACTTTTCGGTCCGAGTTTTCGACGCACCCAACAATCTGGCAAGTATTTATCATGAACGAGCGTGTGAACGAGAGTATATTATTTTGCGTGCCGGACCAGAGCTTAAATTCGAGAATTATGAATCAGTGCAACATATAGACTTCAATTTTCTGGAATAAAAAAGGGGTCAAAATTTCATTTCATAGGCACTTTAAGGAAAGTAAATAATAGAAAAAAAACAGGTAAGAAAGACAAGAATACAAAAATTGTGATTAAATTTGTTGGGCTTAGTGATTATATTGGAAAAGAACCTGCTGATGAACAATCAGCCTTTTCTACTGCACCAGTCACCAAATTGGCGACCTGCTCGTAAAATTTAGTCGCCAAATTATTTTTTCACTCACCATGGCGATAAAGACAGTTGCAGCTTGGAGCGCTGCAAATAGCCACAGCTTCGTTGCAAAAAGCGTTCAATTTTTCGCTAAAAAATATTACGCAATTCGCATAATTCATGCGTAACTCTGGATTTTGGGCGCACAATTCGCAAAAAAATAGCGCATAATTTGCTGAAAAAAAAAGACATAATCCCAGAAGCCCTGACTAGGGGCTGCATCTTTGTGTTTTCAAAGTGTCTTTGAAGAGGATTTAGATTAAAGTTATGAACAACTACTAGATAAAACAATTAGATTATTCATTCTCGATTTCTATGCCTGATAGGTGAGTCGATCGGGCAGCACCCTTGTCAACTATCATGTGACAGAAATCTTTAGTTCATAATCTAACTGTTAAGAAGAAAGTGAGTAGCCTAGCAGTGTGCACTGGGGGATGCCTCTTTGCATTATTTTTTAAAGTGTATGTCTTTGAACAGCTACTAGATTTACACCAAAACAATAAGATAATTTGCCCTCGATTTCTAGATTATTCACTCTAGATTTCTTGGCCTGCACCCTTGTCAACTATCACACAATAGAAATCTAGGTAATGTAAGTTTTATTCTACTTTCTTCCTCCATTGTGAAGCGCTTTAGAACTTTTGTATATAGCCCTATATAAATAATGTTATTATTATTTTTATTATCCCGAGCTCATAATCAAAATTATTGTTAAATACGTATTTGCCCAGTTTGTTCAATAAAAACTTTAAGATAAGGCTTTATACTCACATGTGAGGGGGTAATTCATAGATGTTTCTAGATCTGTACTCCAATATCCTCTCAGGTGTGTACAAGTTGAATTTACGATAAGGGTTGATTGATACCACCACATTCCCAATGTAGGTCTGCAATTTAAAATTTTTGATCAGTATGACTGTACATGCAAACTTGTGTTTTATCTACCATCAAGTGTTACTTTTCATACTTATGGGCTTATTCTTCAGTAGGCTAACTTTTAGAGGGGCTTTAGTTATTATTTGTTAGTCTAAAGGAATTTTGCATCATAGTTTTGAGGGGCTTATTTTTTGGGCAGGAGATTCTTTAGGGAGGTTTAAATAGGAGTAATGGCATATGCCAATATGGTGAGAGTAAAAATCCTAATGGTTATAGAGAGCTGAATATTACTGCTTACATAGATATCTTTATTGTTGTATCTATCCCAAAGGTTCTCTATCAAGCCATCTTCAGACAAGTGCTCAAGAAGCACCATGTCACTAACTCCAACTATATCATCCAGCACACTCCGCCCACCCCCTGCAGCCTGACCTCCTGTTTCAGTCATGGCTCCTAAAAGAAGACAAAGATAATGCTTAATATTTTCATCAGTCTGCAGATTTAATTTCATGAAAGTGACACAAGATGCCACTTAAAATAGAATACTCGTGAAATCTGACCCTACCTCATTAATACGACCACCCCGTTAATACGACCAAATTTTCATGGCCCGTTGGTGGTCGTATTAACGGGGTTCCACTGTAGTTTGGGTTCTACATGTAGGCCTTGCTTGGGGTCACTGTGTTGTGACGCACTGTATAAATGGTTATGGTCAGTGTAGTGCAGTGTTTTCAATAAGATTTGAAGTACATGTAGGTGGCTACCTCGGAACAGCATTTGCCGGAGTAATATGAGAAGCCCAGGAGAATTTCTCTCTGGAGAATTTTTAGAAGTTAAATATACTCGCAGACTTTCAACAGAATACCTGCAGGAGCTCCGGCAGGTGCCAGATCCTATTGAAAGCACTGGTCATGAAGAGGTGAGTAGCACCATGAAGTTATCACAGTTTCTATAACATGAAGCAACTGCAGTATTTCTACTCCCATGCTATAGCAACTGTGATAGCCTCCTAGTAGTACTCACCAACTCATAACACTGACTTTTAACTACCTACAGTGTATTTTAACCATTTTGACAACAAGTAATTCCGTAGCAATGTCAACTACCAGAACATGTAACTCTGTAAAAGAGTGTTTCACTTGCTTCCCATGTTGTGTGAGTTCCTTACAAAGTAGAAACTGTACTTACATTTCTGTTGGTGCTTGTAAAAAAAATTTATTGTTACAAGTGAGGATCACATAATTATTATACATGTAATACATACAATACTTGCCCTTTGTTGATATCACAACTTCAGGAAGTTCCTATCCTTAGATTAAAAACCATCTGTACAGCATTTAGCTTGATCAGTATCTCTGAGGAGAAAGAACAGTTTTACTCAGTAAAAGACCAGACTATGTGATCTACAATGTACATGCACAACACAGTAGCGAGTTTCTCAATGCATATATCGTAACTAACCCAAAGAAGTGCTATCTTTGGCCTACGAAACACTCCATGTCTGTATACTTTTAAACCTAATTATTAGGCCTTAAGCCTTCAAAAACAAATTAAAACAAACCTGGTTAAAAAACTGTACAATTATATCTTCCCTAGCATTAACAATGCCAGTGACAATCTACAGATATAGTCCGAGTCACTGTACATGTATAAAATCTAACTACACAAATATCTAGAATAGTCAAGGTTGAATACAAAATTTTGGCATTAAAAATATTATAAACGCAAACCTGGACACTCCAATGATACATGTAACAAATGAAAGAGAATTGTCCACCTGTTATGCTAAGTATAGTGTGATTGCACACATGTTCACTGACATATTGACAAAATGTCTCAAGAGCAACTGGCAGTTAAGAACAAGTTATTCAGACAAAAGCTTGATTGAAGAAAACAACAAACAAGAAAAAACACAATTGACTTATATCAGGGTTATCATAAAGGGCTGTACTTGTAACACCTGTTACAACTGAGTATGCTAGATGGTCGCCCTGTGGTGTCTGTTGTTGAATGTACATGTGCAATGTACATGTAGAATGTAATTCACATGCAAAGCAACAACATCAAGTTTGTTATGGGTGTGAATAAAATATTCACAGGTTTCATTAAGGGCCAGACAACAGGCAAATTGACCGGTTGTGAGGACAATTTTGTCCAGCTGGTTTGACCATCTAGTCAGTAAAATTATACTTCCAAAGAAGTTCAGATCAGATAGTTTTGCCTGTCTGTGAAAGCCAGTTGCCCTCCTGCTGAAAACACTGAATATTAAAACTGGTTTGAGAAAATTTAAAGCAGAGGTAAAAACTTGAGAAGTAGAACATAATTTAGAAGGCAAAGTGACCAAACTGTTAGCACATGTAATTGGCTTAAAGTTGAGCTGCACTGTAGGAGTGCTGGCCAAGGCACATGCAATAATGCGTCTTTTGTTCTTTTCCTCTCCCTTGCCTGTGAATAAACAGCAGCCAATTTAAAATCTATCATTGATATCCGTGGATCTCTCTACATCTGTTATAAACATGATACTGATTGTTTCTTTTTAGGTCGTAAAACACTATCCAGCACATAAAGCACTATCTGGCCCCAGCTGTTCGAAAGGTGGATAATTCTATCCTTGGGGGGGAGGGGAGGGGGAAGGAAACTCGCATCATAAGGGGTGGGGACGCTTGTCATCTTGCTTAGGGGTGTAAATTTTGGATTTTGGTCTCACTTAGGGTGTTCTGGGCAAACGGCATTATATTTAGCTGTAAAGGTCTTGTTTAGGGTTGCACATGAAATATAAATATATGTTTAATTTATGATGATGCTTTTAAAAACTACTCATGGATAAAAAGTATTTGATGATAATGTCTTTGCCATCATTAAAAGTCACTGTATTTTCCATTTGCCTGTGTCAACATGGTCTTATAGGGGTCCAAAAAAACTTGGGCCACGCCCACATCAGTCTCCTTTAGTGGCTTTATTCAAAATTACCAACGAGCATCCCCGCCCTTTGATATGCAAGTCCCCCCCACCCCCCCCCCCCCCCCCCAACGCTAATCCACCAGATAAATTGCTATCCAGATGATATTGTTAACAAAACAAACCATGCAGTATCTGCTGGATAGTGATTTATCCAGTGGATAGCGTTATCCACCCTTTGAACAATCCCGTCCCAGTGGGTAAAATAAACAAACATGATGCTATTCTATTCATTGTCCTGCACAGTGATTTCAAGCAGTCAGTAGAATTTTCCATCCCTTTGAACTTTGAACCAACTCACGTTGTTTGAGCATTGGCTCAACTTGGGCAAACCTGACCAATTAATCCACTGATGCCAGACTGATGAAAATTTTATACATGTAAGTTCTTAACGGTGTAGTTTACATAGTAAACAAAAATATTGGCTAAGCCTCAAATAAAATACAGATCAAATGATTCCAGTGTACCTTATTTTAAGGAGACTTTAAACAGCCTTTAAAATTATCAGATCATTGTAAATTTCAATTGAGAAATACGTCACAAGACATGTTTCTAGAAGAGGAAATTTACAAATGAATGGTCTTTGTAGACCGTACAAATTATCATGAACAAAAAAGAAGCTAATGAACTGTAAAAATTAAAAACAATCATAAACAGACCTTCCGAAGTAAGATCTAGAAAAAAAGAGGCTTATTGAAAACATTTCACTCGCACAAACGACACCCCCGTGGTTTTTCTAAACGACGATTTAATTTAATGAAGTGGAGAGTGAAGTCTCGAACTTCACGTTCGGAGCTTCCAGACCCCGAGGCAAAGTGCACAAGATTACATTTCAACGGGTAGCCTAGTGGGTTATGTGAAAAGAATTCTCGCTCATAAATTACAGTTACCACGAATCTTATTATTTTTGGCAAGCTGTAAAACAATGCTCTTAACCTGGCTCTTAATGATTGCAACGATGTTTAGTTTTCAAATCTCGCTATATCACATATCATATCAATATCAATTTGCACGCGCCATCAGCTTGCAATGATATTCTTAGCTTTTCCCTCCAACTCGGCCAGAATTTGTCTGCTCTACCAGATTTAGCTTTCAAGTACCCTTATCTCAATTTAATTTTCCATTGTTAAAGTGATATTTTCGTGATGCAAATCTGGCTTTTTAATTTTCCCACGCCATGGCAGGCATGTTATGTGTATTCAATTTTACGGTTGGTTCACAAGACGTTTATAAATTTAAATTAACTTCGGTTCTCGACAGAACAAATGGAAAAGAATGACTGAAATATCACATTAACGGAACTGGATAGTGCCAAAACTTAATTATTTCTCACAGTTTACACAGGTAAATACGTTGACTATATGCTCACCTTCCTTTAGGCTCCCGACGGAAAAACCAGCTTGTAAGCACGAATGTCAATTTCCAAACTCCAAGTTATGCTTGCTCATCAAATTCATGATTATTAAGCATCCGAGAGGCTTCAATTCCAAGAAAAGGAGAGAATTTTGGCAAACTTTTCATCCGAAATCACCCGGCAAGCCGTTACCCTGGTAAGCCCTTCCCCTGAGAAAGTACGCGATACCCGAAGGTGAACCCGCGCTATTTCCGGAAGCGGAGACTCCCATTAGATCCAGACCTCGGACAAATATCAACAAAGGCCTGGACGAAGATAATGATGTTTTGTTGTCATCGATGAATAGGTCGGTGAATTCACCGAATCCTCTTAGCTAATTGAGCCCCAAAACATCCCAGACAAAGTTCTGAATGTTGATTGTTGAAAAGGCGGTATCGTAGTATGCAGAAATATGAAAAACTGGAGAAGATCGGCGAAGGTATGACTCGAACATTTCCTGCTTTTGTGTACAAATGCCGAGTGGCGGTTTGCTGAATTTAATTTCGATTCCGTAATGCGCGGGAAATTTTTTTTTACTTCATTGTCATAAACGATCTGTAGGAACTTATGGAACCGTTTTCAAAGCAAAACACAAAGAAACCCACGAGATAGTAGCGCTGAAACGAGTGCGACTCGACGAAGACGATGAGGTAAATATTTTTTGGAATGTTTACGACCATGGTTTGCCTTCTTCCTTCATTAGTACAGCCCACCTAGCTCCGATCTGTGCATGATTTTATCTATGTAGTATAAGAGCTTTTCACGATTCCTAATTTACTTTTGCAACGAAATGATCACTTTTTTCATAAAATTTAACAGGACACCAAAATAATTTTGTGAGATATCAACATGTAGATGATGGAAATATTAAATTCATACGAAGAATATTTTTGTATCATGTCATAGTTTGTTCTAATTGACATTTCGAAATCGAAAACGTGTCATTTTTTAACTAATAGCTACGCTGAAACACAAAATGGCTTGTAATGAATTTGTACCGCAGCTGTTTGCCAAAAATGAATTTATGCCAATCTAATATTTCAGTATATTTCTTCGTCACAATCATTTTAAGACTCAGTATGTATTTTGCTGAAAAAATTCCAATTTCATTATTTTTAAGCTTCTTTTATGTTGTAATTGAAATTTAATACCTTATATTTCTCTGGTGTCTACGACAACAATCTAAGCTTGTAATCCTTTTTAACATGGCAGTAAGGCAGAGATGGTATTTTTGATTTCTGAAGTTCACCTCAAACATGACATTGCATTTATTCTTCTTGATTGTTTATACCTGTGTCATCTTCATTTTTTAGGGTATACCTAGTTCAGCTCTGAGAGAAATTTGCATTTTAAAAGAACTTAAGCACAAAAATATTGTTAGGTAAGTGGGCAGCTGGGTCCTATGGCCTGAAGTTGTAATTAATATGTACTGTACATGTACAGTAGAAATCCTGATTTCTTACACCTCCAACTGATGGGAAATGAAAATGGTTTCAAGAAATCAAAAGTTTGAGATATTGGTGGGAAAAGGGAAAATTACAGTGAAACAATTTCAGAGGCAAGCGTCTTTTGGTTTGAACTATCAGGAGGGTCAAGAAGTCTATGCTTTGAGAAGTCAGGAAATCCTCTGTAGCAATTATATTTCCCATATTGTATGTTCAAGTATGGCTACCTTCAGCATTAATTTTAGCTACTCTGTGTTCTATCAACAGTCGGTCAATTTGGACTTGGTTGACAAATTTTTCAATCCACATTTAAAATGGTTGATGTTTTTCATTTGGTGTGTATGTTACCGGTACTTCCATTTTATAATTTTACGTATTGTAACCATTTTCGGTTATAAACAATATATAGCCAAGCAAACTTAATCACGTAAAACCTATTGGATTACAGTAAAAACACAACTTAGAAGTTTGTAGTAGATGAGACATTCTTTCAGATCTGGTTTGGGTTGGCATAAGTGATTCTAGCAGGGCACAACCCTTGGCAGTGTTTGTGTAATTTAATCCTTGTTTGTAATTTATGCACATCTGTATGTACAGTAACATTACAAGGTCCAAGCTAACCAGCTTTTTTGTAAGAATTCATTAAATTTAAAATAATTTTATTTTATAGGAATCTAGCTGTTTTTACTTACATTCCAGTAGATAAAAACAGGGTCTTTGAAATGTTGTAAATACTGGGGATTTTTTAAAGAAAAAATTGTCAGAATACATTGTGATGTTGTAAATTTGCATCACCCAACATAATTCATATCAATAATATTTTGTTTTCATCATCTGAGCTTGTCCAATTTGATTTACACCAGTGGTTGGCACAAATGATATAAAATTACTCTTAAAAATTTGTTTGTTCCTGTCACAAATATAGCCATTGTGATAATGATTGTAATTCTGTACTTTTGATGAACGGGAAGAAATAAGATTAAGTTTTGATATATTTTATGGCAAGCAAAAACTGCCAAGGAAGACAAAAAAAATCAACATACAAACTTATAATCATCAATTTGAGTTTTTGAGTTTTTTGGCTTTAATTAAAAGTCTACATTTAGACTAGTGGTGTATATTTAATATGTAGCTGTCAGAGGTCTTGGCAACCTGCAGAGTTTTCATCCCTGACATGTGCGAATTCAAGGCAATTACTACTGAAATATACCTTAAAGTCAAGGGGGAACTCTCACCATGTAGGCAAATTATAAGTTGTACACATATTTTAGCCAGGTTACTTCAATTTGCAAGCATCCGTAAAGTTATTATACAGTTTTTAGCTGTTCAGTCATGCCATAATGTAAATGAAATAAGTGGGCTTATCTTCAAGGATCAGTACTTTTTAAACCTAGTAGAGTATTTCTTTGGTTGGGTGTGCTTCAGGGTTCTCTTTATCCAGACCCTATTTCAGACCAACTGTATGTAATTTTTAACTTGACCCAACATTTTCAGGCCTACACATCTACATGCACTGTATGTAATCAAGCTCAGTATTAGATAGTTTGATTCAATTGATACGTGTATATTTTGTCACTGTACTTAGTTTTGTTTCTTTCTTGAGCGTGTGCTGAGTCGAAGAAAGTGTACGCGTTGTTTTTAAAATTAATTACAGGAAGTTTTGATTAATAATTTAATATACCCATTGGGGATCCTGATAATTAAATCATATACCCCAATTCACACAAAAATACAACCACTGAGAACAATAAATTTTGGACCAACCCAGCTCATAAACCACACCCTGTGGAGAGGTATAATATACACATGTACGTATATGTGTACATACATTACAAGTATGGCTTATGTAGTCAAGGGTCTACACAGCTGTAGGGGGTCTTACATTTGTTGTGTACACGTATGGTGATACTAACCTTCCAAATCTCCCAAATAATGTAATAATGTTAAGGGTGGTGACAATACATTACATTACTGTTAGATAATGTTTCAGGGCTCCATAATGATAATAATAATTATTATTATAATAATAATAATAATAATAATAATAATAATAATAATAATAATAATAATAGACCAGATTTCTGCAGGTGATAGGTACAGCATTTTCTCCTTGAAAGAGAAAAATTTTGCAAATTCAATTCCTACCAAGACACCTTCTTCCTTTATTTCATATCGTGTTGATCCCAGTAGGTTCTCTTTAAATCAGAAATAATTGTGTCCATTAAAAATGTGATGACAAGCTACTCAGAAAACTAAACACATCATAATCTGTATTTTTAGGTTACATGATGTAATGCATAGTGAGAGAAGGTTGACTCTGGTATTTGAGTACTGCGATCAGGTAAATATTGTAACTAGTATGTCATACATATACTCTAGGTCTAGCGTTGAGGTGTGATGGCCTCATGGCTAGAATACTCGCCTCCAGATTGAGCAGTCCAGGTTTGAACCCTGGCCAGGAGACATTGTGCTGTGGGCAAGATACGGTACTTTACTTTCACAGTGATTCTCTCCGCCAAGGTGTATAAATGGGTAACAGGGAGGGGGGTAACCCTGTGATGGACTACAGTGTAGCATCCCATCCGGGGGTGAGTAGAAATACTTGTAGTCACTTCATGCTACTGAAACCAGGCTAAGTACTGGCTTGATGTGCCCCCTGGCTTGTATATAGACTTAACCTTTTACCCTTACTCTAGGTCTAATAGGTTACAATTATCACAATTTCATAGCTATAAGTTAGTGTTTTGGAATAACCTATTTAAAAATTGGTATTTAAGCATGCAGTGTTCATTAATTAAGAGCTTAAATTATCCATAAATGTTTCTTTAGGATCTAAAAAAGTATTTTGACAGCTGCCAGGGGGAAGTGGATGCAGCTGTTGTGAAGGTATGTACAGCAGGATTACTGTAAAAGAAACAGAAATTTGAAAACACAGCTTTATTTCTATGGTTAGGCCTATGCATCCACACTAATCTCCCACAAAAACATAACTTTTCGAAAGTAAGTAAGTAAAACCTTTATTCTAGTGTCGATGTATTTAGCCTAGATAGACTAATTGGGGACACACACAAAAAATGCCCTTCAAACCGGAGGATTTGAAAAATATGGAGTTTATTGAAAACGATGATATCATGATAATCAGGTGATTTCCCTGCGCCGAGTTTTCCTCAAACACAAATCCAAAATTACCAATGATTGCTGTGTTTTCAAATTTCTCTGGCATAGTGTGGGCAGAAAATGTTTGATACATTTTGGAGTGATATTTCTCCGACATAGTGTACATGTGGAAGGGGCCTGAAGCAAAATTCTACTGGTGATGTAGCACTTTACTTGAAATTTTCCGATTATTCAATTTTGTGCTAATTAACAATTAAATCTTGATTTCTCAATAGTCATTCATGTATCAGTTGCTGAGGGGCCTGGCCTTCTGTCACAGTTGCAATGTACTTCACAGGGACCTGAAACCTCAGAACCTCCTCATCAACAAGGTGCAGTATATGATTAACTGTAATTTTCAAGTTCAAGTTTTCAAGTTTATTAAGTCTTCCAAAAAATTTACTTACAATGAACACCGCCTGCAAATAGTGAGCTATTCCAGGCAGGCGGTTGTTAAGGACATACAAACACAAATTACTAATTGAAGGTGTTAAAAAAGTCGAGTTTGAATACATAATTTGTCCACAGAGGAAAAAAGTGTTAAAAAGTGGAGAAAAATATTATAAGTTATGATTGAATTATAAGTAATTTGCCACTGGAGCTAATTACATGTTTATGATTTGGCTGGCAGAACAATTTTGATAATGGAGGATCAACTCGACTCATCCTTGCCATGCCCTGCAGGACACCTAAGGCCAAGAGAATGAGCCCCTTATAAATAAGAATTTTTAGTTGTCAGTGTTGTTTGTGCTACAGTGCTGTTTGTGTTTTGGGGGAGACGGGGAGTGGACCTCTTTGCTAGTAAAATGCAGTTAGAGGAATTTTGGGCTTACTCACCAAAAAGCATGCTTTGTGACATGTACATCTCTCAAAGGAGTAGGATTGGGTTGGTGCACCTGGGTAGACAATTATTCTTTACCTCCTACTGCTCCTGGCGTTTTCAGCTCAAACTCATGTGAGTCCATTTTGTCATTAGTCATCTCTTGCACTCCAGGGGAATTTTACAGGGTCTCTCATTTTCCACCCTCAGCAAACACCTCTCTAAAACAGACACATGTATACCAGTTGAAGTTCAATGACTCCTGCCCTAGTAAACCGGAACACCTGCTACTGGTTGGTTAAGAAGCGTGAAGTCATCCCCAATGGCATGGGGAATGAAGAAGCCAGACATGAGAGAGTGGAGGAAACCAAGATTAAAAGTTCAGGCCTGGGTTGTTTGAAAGGTGGATAACGCTATCCACCGGATAAATCACTATCCAGTGGATAGCGTGGTTTGTTTTGTTAACACTTATCCGCTGGATAGTGATTTATAGATTTATGGATAGCGTTTTCCAGCCTTTGAACAACTGGGGCCTGCCCTTTACTTTAGCTCATTTGTGGTGGAACTCACTAAAATACAAAGACAGAGCCCTGGATTTGTCTATTAACCGTTTTCTGTTTGGCAGGATGGTGAGCTCAAGCTTGCAGACTTTGGTCTTGCCAGAGCTTTTGGTATTCCAGTCAGATGCTATTCAGCTGAGGTAAGAACTGCGCATGCCAGTGTATGATTCCTCTGCATTGGGATATTTAGATTAATTGCCTTTAAATAAAGCCCTTTGTCATTTACATCGATCGTTTCAGGTGGTAACATTGTGGTACCGACCTCCCGATGTTCTCATGGGAGCTAAGCTTTACTCGACATCCATAGACATGTGGTCGGCTGGTTGCATTTTTGCAGGTGAGAGAACTAAGCTTAACCGCGTTTTAAACGCGTTTACGTGTGCGCATGAACAAGACCGAACAACCTTGAACGCGTAGTTGTGTTTCATTATATCTCTAGTCTCCTTCATGGCTGTTCTTCGCTTTCGCCGATGTTATGCTTTGTTTTCTAATGGCGGCCGACTAGCCTAAACCGAGGTTGGTCAATCACCACAAACGCAAATCTCAAGTGAGAGCTGAGTTCAATGGAAACGCGAGCGCAAACATACCTTCGAGTGAACTGCCGTAACGCAAAAGCTGGTCCAAGCGGAATAGAATAGAATGGAAACACATCTATTTTTTTTCCTTGTGTGACGGCAATATAATTCAACCGTACATATTACTTGCTCAGAGTAACTCTTGTACTGACAGCTGCGTCGAGCAAAGAAACCAACCTTGATGCAATCAACCAATCAAAACTCGAAGAATAAAACATGCAACCGAGGCCAAACGCGGTAAAACCTGCGTAGGTGTGTGCAGGCCAAGTCACGATTTGTTTTGCTTCTGATTGGTTGAAAAAAGGGGGGAAACATTTTTTTGGTTTAAAAGTTAACAAATTGACGTCAGTTTTTCATGCGTCTGTCCTGTTATTGATCATAAATTTCGTCATCACATTGTCAAAGTAGCTGTGGATCCACGAGGCGATAGCCGAGTGGATCCGCAGACTACTTTGACAATGTGATGACGAAATTCATTGTCAATAACAGGACAGAGGCATGAAAAACTGACGTCAATTTGTTTTTTACGATAACAAATGGTCGAATTGCCCGCTCTCGCTCGCTAACGCGTCGCACGAATTTCAAATTCATGTGTCTGTCCGCATATTGACAACAAAAATTAGCCAATGAGCGCGCGAGAATTTCTGCAGTTATCGTAAAAGGTACTTTTGCATTCATTTTCAACCCATTTGTAGGGCTCAGTATTAGCAAAATGTAGGCACTTTTTCTCCCTTCGAACACAACGAACTAAAGAATGCCCAGACTTCTTCGCTTCAACTAACGCAGTAACGGACAGTTAACTCTATATTACAGACTGGCTACCCAGAGAAACCAAAATTCAGTACGTATCTCTGCTTCTAAAATTTCAATCTTCTGCCCGGACTTTTGGTTTGGGCAGGTACATCATGTATGGGGGCACAAATTGTACCGGAACACACATTTATTATGTGTAGAGAACCGTTGACCGAAAAGGCACGGGCTTTGGGGACTATTAAGATATCATTGCCTCGACGAGAACACGTTCATAACACGGAACACGGATCTTCGTTGCCCGTATTATCGAGGTTCAGTTGTATAGTTGCATGTAGATTTATTTCATTTGTTGTATTTTCTCCTCAGAAATGGCGAATGGTGGCAGACCGCTTTTTCCTGGAAACGATGTTGACGACCAATTGAGACGAATTTTTAAGTATCCTCTGATGAAGTTTAACCCATTCAGTTTGAATTTTTGTTATCGTTCCTTTGTTTTTTGTCGACTCTACTGGGAAAATATTTCGATACCAAGCGTGCTCTACAACTTTTTAAGGTTTACTGTTGAGTACAGGAATAATTAAGACATGAGAAAGGCGCTTTCGCTTCCTCTCCGAGACTGCACAGCAACCCATATTCTCCTTTTTCGCCTCCTTCCGCCCCATTAAAATCGGCCCGACGAGCCGAACAATGTACCGAACAAATCCGAGGAGCCGAAGTCTATTTTCTGCTCCCTTGGTCTGTCAGTTCATCAATGCTCTCCGTAGAACGCAGAACGCGTCATGTTGCGTTGTGTACTTGAAGACGTTAACGAAGACTAAGAAATAAGTAGCATAGCCGGCTCACCCGTTTAAACACATCACGTAGGACGATGCTTTCAAGAGAGATACGATTTTTGTCCGATAATGTTGGCTGCTTAATTTACCACAAAAATCTGGGAAACGCGACATTCTTGGAAGCCAAACCGCGGTTTTCCAGTGGTGAGATCATACTCAATTCCTAGACACTGAATTTCACGAAACTTGAAACTTGGTATTTGGTTAGCTTTTGTCAGTTGAGCCTGGGTTGGGGACCGTTCATTTTTTATGAGATAGGGGGGGCTGGTGGGATTGAGGGGGGGGCCATGAAAAAAAAACTGGTCTTAAAGGGGGCGCCATCCAAAAAAATATCGTCTGTAAGGGGGGGGTCACTCAAAAAATTACCGTAAAATATTGTAAGAACAGCATCTATGATGATGCAAAATTTTCTACCAAAATGCCCTAAAATTGCATTTCTGAGGTTCTAAAAATCTAAACTTTCCCGGGGGAGCATGCCCCCTGGACCCCCCTACTTTGTAGTGGATGGAACAATATCAATTCAAAACTACTTGAGAATGTTCACTCCCAACAACAAACAGTACCTTGTTTATCAAAGGAAAAGACAGTGCACATGTAAATATTTAAAAATTATTTCTACTATTTTCAATTTAAACTGCAGTAAATCTACAAATGTTACAAGCTGAAGCTCTGAAATTCGAAATTTTTTCTACTTAGGGCACGTGTTGGGTTAAAAATAGTCAGATTACACAAAGGACATATCCCATAGGCGAAAACGGTGATTCAGAAAGAACTTTTTGAAACTGCAGTTTTTGTGTTTAACTTATAAGGTAGACTTTACTTGATCATTCTTTTTGCTTTGCTTTTGACTTCTTTTTTTTGGGGGGGGGGGGGGTCATAAAAAAAATTAGGTTTATGAGGGGGGGCCAGGGAAAAAATATCCGGTTAAGAGGGGGGGCCATCATATGCTACAGAGACTATCTACCAAATCCCACCAGCCCCCCCTACCCCATAAAAAATGAATGGTCCCTTGTGCCAAGGAACTAGAAATTCTTCGCTGCCCAAACTACGTCGATTAAACATTGCACAAGGCGGAAAAGACCCAAATAAATTTATTTCACTTTAGTGGTATTACCGGCTTTTGATATTTTCAGAATCTACAGTGTCGTCATGGCGTTCTGGTTTCGTGAGATCTCTACAATAGACACTATCCAAAAATTAGTCGAAACACTTTTATTTCAATAAAATAGTGAATATATGGCAAATAAAAAAATAAATGAAAAAAAAAATTTCGTCCATGTAGGGCCAACATTTTGAAGTTACCGTGAAGACAAAAAAACTGTATATGTTCACACTGGTTCTCACAAAAATGAATGACATTTCGCCACTAACCTCTACATAAGTTTGTCCAGTCAACTTTCGTCTTTGTTGAAAAGCAATGTTAAAACGTTAGCCGAAACTAAACGTGCAGTGCGGGCCATTGTACAAATTGTTTGTTCAACGGCGTTTAGCAACTATTTCCCTTTGCTTCTTCTTGAGAAGAGCTCTTCGTTATTTACGACTCCGCTACTTGTGTGGTCGAGTAAGTGAGCCAATAGCTTAAATTATTCTTTCCTTTTTGCGTTAATTCTCTGGAAGACACTTGACAATAATTTTTCTGCACGCATCGATCGTTTGGGAGGCTATCTGTGGCTCACAACCGTGAAAAAGTTAGTCGGGGATAAGTATCAATAGATCAATATTGAATTTAGTCTTTTAACTTATCATAATTTCTGTCACCTTTTTCATACTTCTGTCTGGTTATGGTTCAATCTTCCTTTGTAAGTCTGCAGTTTGAGCTCTCAGCAAGACCGGGGTTAAACCTTTGGATAACTTTGGTTTTGTATTAGCGTTAATACGATTTGCGAAAACTAATCGCAGCAGGAAAGTGAATATTTGGCTCTATTTTGATTCTGTTACAAAGGATACTCGTCTAATAACCTTAAAGCTAAGCTTGTGGGTGATTAGTTTTAGGAAACCACAACGGCGACACCAACGAGGACGTCGCAAAGCAGAAGATCAGACTTGAGAGTTCGAAAAGCCGATTAACTCTCAATCGAGGTTTTAATTACCCTTTTAAAAAGTGTCTTTGTTGGTATTGTTTTGTACAGTACGGCTTTTGTCAAACTGAAGGACAAGCGAAATCCGGCAACGGAAAACCACGGCCAAAAATTGCAAAACTGAAATCAAAACTTACTTCGAGACTGGCTTAAAACAGATGCCTTTTTCAAGTGCGTTGGGTTGTAACAAAACAAAGCCACAAGTTTTGAAATATGAACCTACTTACAAATGTAATATAGGATTGCAACGATGGAATTGGATTCCAGGTCCTCAAATTTGGCTCTCTTACTGCATGTCAAGAAAGCAACATTGCTATTCTGATGAAATTTTGCGCATTCTTTAAATCATTATTTTCGGGACACTATCTTCTGAACTTGCGTTGGACCACATAGCAATATTAAAGTAGTTCCTTCGAGCTGAATGCAAATTTGATCTTGATCAAAGGGAACATAGGTCATCACAAGTTTCATAAGTTGGAAACTTCATTTACCTAGCAAGACAAATAGTTTTCTTGTCTCATACATTTAATGCGTGTAACATTACACGCCTCTGATTTATGCGTCTTTCAACCGCAGTTTGCAGTGTACATTTATTCCACAGTGCAGGCGTCTTATTAGGATGCGCGAGTTGTCGTTATGAGCTCGCGAGCGTTCACTGAGCCACTGTGTTTGATTTAGGGTTGACGAGGATTGGGCAGGGCGAGAGAAACTTTTCTTTCCCCCCTCCCCCTCTCCGTCATTCCTCTAGCCTAACGCCCACCCCTTGGAAGAAATTCCATCCTGTATCTGCTTCAAAAATTCAAGATGGCAGCCAAACATTTCGCGAAGAAGCACTGAGCTTTTGTCCGAGCTAAGATACGCTTCCACTGCAGGCTACAAAAAATTGTTAGGTTCGTTTGACGATGAACTAATGCGTCTTATTTCTGTTCTTCATCACTTTTTGAGTATAATTATTCCTCGGTAGAATTCTAGTTTCCTTTGCGCTTTCAATATTAAGAGAAAAACAATCATTTTCTGCCATCTCATTGAGCTGATAAAAATAAACGAACCCAAAAAAAAAAACATTCGAATCCCGTTAGAGCCCCAAAATATTTTTTCGTGCTTAATTTGTAGTTGCTTTTCGATTACAACTGCAATGGCCACAACATTTCATGCACGAACAAAGAGAATTGGCTGTCTAGTTCATAGCCTCGTGTTTTTAAATGGTTTCTTCGCGCTCGGGCGCGTGCACCCGCGCAAGGATCTTGTCCTACTATAAGGTACACGAGTTAATACCTTGAAGTTTTTCTTTTCACCGCAACAAAAAGGTCATCAAAAAAGACCCATTGGCAGTTCCTCGTTGAGATTAGAATGTTATTTTAGTGACCGTCAAGTTCATATCCTGAAGAAAAACGCCCGCGCGCGATTGTGTTCGATGTAGACTTCTCAAACTCTTAATAATTCATCAAGTTAAACAAAGAAAATCACAACCGTGCAGGAGGTTTGGATACCCGGTCTTAATTAGCATAGATTTTGACGATTCTCCTTCTCCGTTTACTCGTTAGGTTTTGTTTCGATTGAGAAGATATATCAAAGGTCATCAAACACTCTCCAAACACCTCGAATTTCGTCAAAAATACTCCGCTGCGCGTCGTACTTTCAACTCTTTTCTTGGTGTTTGGATATCCCGATGAAACACTGTCTCTTGTGTTTGATATATTACATCGTAGATTTGATTTTTGAGGTGGTTTTGCCGGAGAACAAATCAAGTACTTCTTCTTGCTGGGAAACTAGAACCTAGTAGAGAAATGAACAACAAGTAAGGAAATTTCCGGCGATCTGTTTCAAACTGACAGAGAAGAGCCAGCTTTCGAGATAATTCACAATTTTCGAACGGATTTTCCGGAAATTGTTTAATGATCCATTGGGCTTTCCGGGTTTTTTTGGCTAAAGCACCCACACATTGACTCTATATTTAATTTTGACACAGCTCTGCGCTAGAGGGAAAAGTTCTATTGCAATATCTTTAAATGCTATTGAGTCGTTTTGCGAGGTGTTCACTGTCGTGGCATTTGGATAACTTTTTTCACTTACAACTCAGGTGTTTGTGATCCAAGCAGAGTCCAAACTCCTTCTTAAAGAGGTGATTTTTGATGTTCACCTGGAAGCTCCTGCGTTAAATTTTGAAATGTAAAGAAATGTTGCGGGAGTGAGTCTTAAAATTGCAATCAACGAAATGACCAGCCAACTGTAGGACGGATTAAAAGCCATTGATGTCATTGACAACTCGAAGTTCATTACAGACGAAAATAAATTTTGTCGGTTGTGTTTAATGTTTGCTGGATTTGTTTGGTCTATATGTCAAACTCTCTTTTCCACTATTACATTTTGGGTCAAACGTTCCATGCCAAAAGGCTAAATATGGGCTCGTTTTTTTTTTTTTAGTTGCCTTTCATCGTGGTGGTCGGTTTAAATGGTTTAATTTAATTTTCGGTCTCTTAAAAGCGGTCGGCAAATTAATCTTTTCTATTAAAAGGGCATATATCACTTGTTATGCTATTGCAGGAAATTAGCGTGTAATTGAGATCAATAGCATGTATATTTTTAGATTGAATCTGCAGAGTGGCTATAAACAGTGATTTGACAAGTTACTGAAACTAGGGTATTATATTATTGATTGTAAAGTTTTCCTGTTGCATAAGTGATCCGCCTTGATTGAATACAGTCAAGCAGTTAGGAAATGAATACGCCCTTTATGTTCGACCTTTCAGTGCGGTTCAATTTCAGTGACAATTTCACTTTTCTGTTCATTAGTGTTTCGACTCAATAACTTTGCTTTCATATTCTCTACATATAGAAACCCATTTCGTACTACAAATATTTCCCAAACAGTACGGAACTTACAATATGAAAATATAGTTGGTGTATATATTATTGAAAATGTCAATAAGCCAGTTTCGATATCTTGAAATTCTGACTTGGCTCTGAGGCGGCTTGGGTGAACAACACAAAAGAAATTATTTATCCTTTCGTAAGCCTCGATATGAGTTCTTTTGTTTTATTTCTTCAAGCCTCGGAGCCAAGTTAGAATTTTTCTGCAGAACATACAGAGCGCGCAAAGTGGTATCGGGAAGAATTGATCGGGCACGTTGATTGGTTAATGATGACGCGAGATCAAGAAAAACTTGCTTTTCTTGTATGTGGTGATTGGTGTTGGTTGAAAAAGACTGTGAGGAACACCACTGTGCGCAATAAATTTTTAAAACGGGCTAGAAACGCGATTTTAAACCCCCTGCGAACGAAGACAGAGTTTTACCGAGAAATGCAATTGCAGACTTGCGGATGAATCATGAAATTACATCTCTTAGTGTTTTCAGATCAGGCATTATAGGCGAAAAAGAAAGAAAGAAAAGCTTTAATTCGTTTTCGTATTTGCCCTTGGGAGATCAATCGTAGTGGGCTCAAACTTAGACGAGATACGCGCAAAATAAGTGGCACTGTTGTCAATAATAAAGAGCGAAATCTTGGCGCTTGTGGGTCCTAAGCCCGCCCACACTACTCGCTATCACCTCGTGGATCCACAGCCACTTTGATCAGTAATGTTATGACGAAATTCATGATCACCAACAAGACAGACGCATGAAAAACGGACGTCAATTTGTTCAATCGTAGATTCCTTCTGTCTCTTCAGAATTTTTGTATGAATTTTAGTTGATTTGTGTTCCTTAACAACAGCAAAGAATTTTAGGTCCGCCTTCTGAAGAAACTTGGCCAAACGCTGTCAAACTTCCGGATTACAAGGTAACTATTCGTTTTAGGGTGCAATGTAGGGAAATTTTTATCGCTTATTCTGGGTTCATTGTAGGCTCGATTACCAGCCACTGTTCGGGAAACCAGCCCGCGCTACTCCGCCGGACAGGAGAGAGCGGTGGAAATCGAGCCTATTTTTCTATTCAGTCAGTCAGAGTCAGTCGGTCAGTTAGTTAGTTAGACAGACAGACAGACAGTGAGTCAGACAGACAGACGGACAGTCAGACAAACAGACAGACAGACGAACAGTTAGACAGTCAGTTACTTAGTTATTTATTTTCTTAATGTCGATAGCATTCCTGGCCGAGCGGAAGGCAAAATGCGATGCATTTCGCTAAAAGATACAC
The DNA here is from genome assembly GCA_964020085.1 of Micromussa lordhowensis. Classification (NCBI taxonomy): domain Eukaryota; kingdom Metazoa; phylum Cnidaria; class Anthozoa; order Scleractinia; family Lobophylliidae; genus Micromussa; species Micromussa lordhowensis. The sequence continues at coordinate 5,014,025 of OZ026601.1, read as the reverse complement.
GCCTGTCGTTTTACGCAACTGTGTTTATTTAACCACCACTTTCAGGACTTTTCAAGCCTTCAAGCCGGAGGTGCTGTGTCATTTGCAGTTGTTGTCCCTAAGCTGTCTGCCGCAGGAAGAGATCTTCTACAGGTTTGTACCTGAAGACTAGCCGCTCGCTAAGTAATAAACGGCTGTTTATTCACTCGCTTGATTTGCTGTACCAACACAGCAATGAGCATCTCAGCTAGGTTAGCCGCCACTTAACCATGTTTGTAGTAGACTGAAAACGCCTCGATCAACAACCAATTAACGAAAATGGCCGATATCCTCACGGACGTTGGACGATAACCTTCGAAAAAGCCAATTGGTACAGACTTACTTACACGACCATGACATTACTTGCCTACGTAAAAACTAATATTTTAAAATAAGTATTCATAAACTTTTGCAAATGAAGTTTATGAGCAATGGTTAATGAAACCATGCAGTGCTTTAAATCCAGTTGCTCAGTGGGACAGTTCACCTTCTTGAAGAGTAACTCAACAGTTAGCATAAACTATCAATCATAGCTATACAAATAGAGAGAGAGAGAGAGATTTGTCTTTGACTGAGGTCTTTAGTCTTTCGAGCGGTTGTTACTGAGTGTCGAGAAGTAATTGGTTTTGAATTAACTACGCTACGCGATTGGCTTAAAAAGCTCGCGCCACTTTTTCGTCCAATCAGAATAAAACCAAAACCAATTATGACTCGTTCGCGCTCGTTTTCCCGCGCTTCGCATCAGCTTCATGTAATTACTTCGAGTTTTGATTGGTTGACTGTATTGTCTGTGTCGTTTGTGATTGGCTAGAGCGATTACGACACTCAATAGATCGTTTTCACGTGACGTCATCACTTTCTAAAATCTAAAACTAAAGATCCACCAAAGTTTTCATCCTCGTCAGGTATAAGAGGTGACATATTTATATCTGTTTACAACTTTACAGCTCAGTAGCGTGCTTCGTTTGGAAACTAGAGCATTTTGAATTTCCCGGTTATGGTGCGTGACACAAGGCTACGATCAAATTTGTTGAAAAATATATACTTATCTCATGATTTTGAGCCCAGTTAGAAGCTAGAGCATTAGGAAAACTGCTTATGTAAATACTTGGTTTTTTTTCAGTACTGATAATCAGTCGCCTAGAAAGCCAAAGTATGTTCCAGATGTTTACACTATTTTCCGGCCGCCACATTGGTGTACCATGGAGGTACACCAACATGGCGTTTTCATACTGGGCTCTGTAAATATCTGCGAAACATTTCGACGAATATCTGAAATTTGGGGAAACGCACGGCCTAAAACTTGGAGAAGTGTCTTATTTTTTTATCTTCTATAACATCACAATTTCTTAGCTTTTTACACTGGATAGTTTTCGATTTATTTTTTTATTGCGTGACAGTGAAAACGATCTATTAAAAACCGCTCTATCAGAAGAAAAGCCAAAACCAATAACAACTGTTTTGTAGTGTTGTGTTGCGTTGCGTTGTGTTCATTCATTCTTTCATTTGATCTTAACAACATTCTCCAAATGTTTTATGCGATCTTACCCTGTTCTTGATGATTTATAAGATACATGCATTTATGAAGCACGCGGAAGCCAGATCGGTTAGAGATAAGTGGATTTGGAAATAAAGAAAAAGTGAAGATTAATCAGTGCTCAAGATTAAAAACAAAATCTTAAGGCGCTTTTTTGGCCGATTGGCAAACAACAATGACAAACCGAGGTAGTCACCAGATAGTTTAAGAACTGATTTGAAATTAAATAGGATTTTATTAGCGTTCAAATATTATTCAGATCGGATAAAGCTTTATACTTTCCTTTCAAATGATTCAGCCACAAAATATGGCAATACACCTGTGAAAAACAACTTGCCACAACCAATTCAAACAGACAAAGTCAATAGAATGTTTCAGAAGCTTGGTATGTAGGTTACATCAGCCAAAAACATAATCGTGATAGAATGCACGACGCCATCCAGATGGCGGATTAACTTCTGAACGTAAATCCGCTGGTCAAGTGGTCGAGCTGTACGATGCGCCTAGCAATAATGGCGTCGTCGTCGGAAGACTAGCTTTCACGCGATTTGAACAGTTTTTCATGGTGGCCAACTAGAAAGCCTTTGCTACTTTGACCACCATACACATTTTTTAACCTGTATTGTAATTATTTTATCTTGTAATCGTGTGTTGTAACTATACTTTTCTTCCTATGGTAAACTTTATGTAAATAGTGTAAAATAAATGAACCTTGAACCTTGAACCTTCTCGCAGGAAAAGCAAAACAGGACGAAGAAAGTTGTTTCAGAAACGTGATCTTTGATTTCGTCGAGAAACATACTCATCAAAACGGCGTCTTTTTTAGTTTCCGAAGAGTTTTTTACTCTCCAAGGACAAAGTCTAAGACGTATTAGCAAACATCGGTCGCAATTTCGAGTGTTAAAACGAAAATTTATAATTCGAATTTAAGTTAATTAATACGGTGCCATATTTATAAGCTTGAGTGGTCTCCTGGTGCTAGTCGGTTTCTTGGTAATGTGCACTCTTTGTTTCTTTTAATCCGGTTTTTTCTGAAAATTGACTTTGGTAAACCGCGCTGTTTGCACAGCCACGCAACCCTGTCCTCTTCGAGAGGATCGTTGCGTGACGATCGAGATCTCAATCATTGCTCGTCAATCGTTGTCTGACGCATGCAAAGCAAGATAAAGGAGGGCCCCTTTTGATAACGCGACCCTGTTTTGTTTCCTAGAAACTCCTGGTTCTCAATCCAGCACACAGAATATCTGCAGAGGACGCCATGCGACATGCCTTCTTTGCAGACCTCACTCCTACGTTCCGTGCGTGACTCAATGCAGCAGACGTGACAGATCGCTCAAAGAACTCCACAGCCATATCCTTCCTGTAAAAACAAACAAACAAACAAACAAGCGGAAAGGAGTCTTATTGTAACTAATCTTTATGAATATGTACATAAATGTACAATAAAGTTTTATTGACGAACAAAGTGTGTGTCCTTTCTGGGAACGAGAGGGAGAGGTGTCACGTGATTATCCTGCGGCTTTGTTCTTGCGTTACTCGTGAATCAGGCGAAAAATGTCATTAACGACGTCGAAGTCTCTGAATTTCACTAAAGAAGAGAGAGGTGATAATCTTGAGTGAAAGGTAACGAAATACAAGGAATCGCGTTTTGCACTTGGTCATCTCTTTTTTATGATAGCGCATGCCAAATTTAAGTATGGCGTGTATTGTGGTCTTCCTTGTTCCTTTTTCTTTTATTCCCATCTCTGGTGTTTTGTTTTGTTTTGGCTTGGTTTGGTTTTATCTTCTTTATTTTTCGTTCTCTTTGATTTGAGAAAAATGTTGTACATCAGGACAATTCGAATGAAAAGTGAAGCGTGTTAGACACTTATCATCTCTTCCTAGAGGTGAGACATTTCGAAACAGTCTACCTTACCCAACTTCCTGGTTGATCATCCCTTATTTAAGTAAGGAAGTGCGAAACACCTGGCAGGATAACTGTTCTACGCGTTCAGGTAGTTGTCGAGCAGCGCGAAAACGAGCGAGAAACAAACAAAGGGAAGGAGTTCCGCGCCATGTTATCTCTCTCGTCGTTTTTCGCGCTAACCGAACTGACAGGAGGTCGTCTATTTCTTAAACATGCCTTGGAGTTGGAACAAAAATTACTTTCATTGTGTTCGTTTCTTGTTTCTTTTTTTTTCTTTTCTGAGATAGTTTACCGCCAGGTTTTCGGCTCGGAAAGAAGTCTGTTTAATGTCGCTTTCACCAGATTATCTCCCTCACTGAACTTTTACCTCAACCTTTCCGCTTTTACTTCGATCAATTCTATACACACCTGTGGTGCCTAGAATTCTAATGCCTAGAGCCGACGGATTAAAATAACCCGCAATATTACACAAAAGATGCAAATCCAGTCCTTGAAAGTTGATTGAATTAAAATTTTTGCGAAAGTTAAGGAAGTTTTCAAAAATGTTAAAAAATAGCGTGCATGTTTTGGGAAACTTTTGTGACGTAATCAACCTGCATTTTGTTTGCTCTCTACCATTAACGTACAAAGATGTTCTAAAAAAGGTATACTCACTTCAAAGCCATTTTTTTTTGTTTCAAAAGTATAACGATAGAAGTGATAACTTACTATTTTTTTATTGACCTTTAGACCAAGTGAGAAGGGCTTTTTAAATTTAAAGAGCACACGTCTATGCTTTCGTTTGTTGTCTTTTGAATTCCTTCCAAATCGCTCTAAACGTGTTGAGACAGACCACCCAGGCTGCGGGGCCGGATTTATTTTCAATTCTGTTGTCCTGCCACGTTTAAGGCCGTGTTGGCGATGGCTGGTAACAAACGTTAATGTCGAAACATCGCGAACTGTTTTATCTTTTTCATGAGGAATTTACATGAATGTGGTTTGGGTTCAGAAATGCCCTTTCTAAACCGCAAAATGGCATAGTCTCCATTCTGTGTCAAACCCTTTCCGCTGTGCTTTCTAGTCTTTACGATTTAATAGCAGAATAATTGTCCGAAAACAAAACGTTTCCTTCTCAAAACAAAAGATTCCCAACGTTTGTAGTTAGAGCGCTGCCTTGGGGGTTGCAAATCAGGAAGGAAATTGCCTCTTCTCTTCCATGTCTTGGTCATAGTTTTGTTTTGAAATTTCTACTCGAGGAGTTCTGTTGCGGAAACGTCGATGTATACAACATTACAAGCTTGATCTGTGGTCGTATTTCCGGAAGGGGCGGTTTTCAGGGAATTGGTAAATCTATCCATTTAATTGTTCACTTTTAAACGGCGTGTAGATGCTTGCTTACAGCTTATTCAGTTAGGAACTGACTGTAACCCCGTCTGACTTACCAAAGCCAGTGATACAACTGACACGGAAACACCTGGAAACACTCAACGCCAGGCATTCGTAGGTAAGGCTGGAATCAAAAACCTTATTGGAAGTATTCGCTTGCTTTCTAATAACAACTGTCTAGAGCACAAGAATACAAAGTTTTGGAACACACTTTCGTGGCTAACTGGTTTTCTTTACAAAGACTTTAGTTTTTAAACCTACCTCGGTTGCAAAGCTCCTTCTTTCGGTTTGTTCTTTCGGGTCGAAAATTGAAGCGTTAACAAATTACTTTTGCAGTGTAATGTGTATTTAAAATCGTTTATTGGGTTGAACTTTTGACATGACACTGGTATTACACCGCGGCACAAGTTTGATAACGCAATGTCGCACAGGTTTGCCCCTTGCGAGCAAACAAAATCGAAATAGTTCACCGTGTTATTTTCTGTTGATGAAGCTACCTTTTAGGGTTGTAATTCTGATTTTATGCGCCGTTAATTGGACAACATTGAATGACAGTCGCTTTGCGGATTTAGAGATCTTGGCGCTCGGGCTCTGGAAGCGGGCAGAACTAGAATACCTTTCAAACAGTAAAACGGGCCGAACTTTACAATCTCTAAGCGGTTAAAAGTCAGATGGCTTTTGATGAGTGCATTATTGTTAAGTTATTAGTTGGCTGGCTACTAGAGCAGACAGTGTGGCTGTCAGCGCGCGCAGTTGTCGTAGATGTTGCTAAATTAAACCGCAAAGTGTACGGAAGTCTATGCACGCGAGTTATGTTCCTATGTTTATGTCTCCCAAGTCTCTAAATCCGTTAATGGGCACTTTCTCAGCATTTTAACTGTGAAACAAAGCCCAAATCGCTGAAGCTTAAGGGACCCTTACTAAGTATTAAATAAAGAAATCAGCAAGCCAAGTCGATCAATAAAAGAGTGATCATGTCTCAAGTCTCTTAATTTAGAAGGCTCTCGTACAACTTGTGAGCTATCCGTAATTTAAGTAATTCTAATTAATTTTTCGGATTTTTTTTGTCTCTTGTGAAGTAGAGACAAGGTTTATTCGCTTTCTATATCCTTTACTAAGCTCTGGTAGTTTCATAACCGCAATTAACACAACTCATTTCAGCTACAAAATTAAACGAAGGAAGAATTTTTCCGCATGACTGCTTCGTGTTGTTTCTCTACAATTATTTGTATATAAAGTCTTATCTTTTGCTAAAACAATGCCATAAGTGCTTGCAATTACTGAATGATGGAGTGAGCCGAAAAAGTGTCAAAATGCTTACAGTCTCGTAATGAATAACTTCCTCTTCGGACATTTTTAGTGCCTTCGATATTTCCGGCTGTTTTTCAGATTGTGCAACTTGCGTGCGTTCTGAAAGAAAGACGACATTCTGTGACCGGTGTGCACTGTGATATTTACTTAAACTCCTCAATGGTCAACTCAATAGTTTGGGCTCTTTCATAACTAAACAACTTTAAATAACATACATTTTACATGGCGTTCCGTTCAACTGAAAGCCGATCTTGCGATGGAGTTACCAAATACTAGCGGGAAAGATGTCACCCGCCTTTCGTCTGATTGGATGAAAGATTCGCAGCCCCTCTCTTATTGGCTGTGTCTTGTACGATGTTTTCCCAGTCAATAAGCTAAGCGAATGTAGTCTTGTCAAGAAAATGTTTTCCCAGTGAATCAGCGAAGCGAAAGTGTTCTTTAAAAAGAAAATGTTTTCCGTCCAGTTTACAAAAAAAGCCATTTTAAAGCTGTGTCGGAATACAGTTTTAAGCCAATCAGCGGCCGAGTGGCATCGGATTTTCTTCTTCATAAAATCGCTGGCTTTCTCTTGTTGTTCGAAAAGAAATTATAAGTTATGCTCCGTCGGCGGAAATGTAAACTGAATGAAAGCACTTGGTTTGTTATCAAATAGCGGTCCGATAAGTTAAATATTCGTTGCTTTACGGAACGTTTCGAGCACTATATGAGCACTGCATTCGAGTAAAGATAAGATGGGTCGATGAGTTCGCTATAACAGAGAGCTGAGACTCTGTTCAAGTTTTATTTGCATCGACAACAGCTTTCTCTCATTTGAAAGGCGGCATCATGATCATCCCATCTTTCGCCGAGATTCTCAGCTTTTTTGACGTCCACGGAAGTTTCCGTAGGCCATGCTGGTTCTCGCGTACTCTCTCTGGGTGGCGCTTGTCATTGTCTATAAGAGAGGAAGAATTATTTTCCCGAAACTACTCCACTTTCGCTCTCGTTTAATCCGACATTCAGTCTAGGAGGTTACGAAGTTTAATTGCATGCCGACAAATTACCTTTTCCATTGTTGCGGGTTCTTTGATTGGCTTAGAATGTTGGAAACCCACAACCAGATCGATATCTACGTACTGTGAACACTGAAATGTACCATGCCGACACGCCAGTGTCCAAATGTTAGATATTTTCCAATATGGGCATCATATTTTTCTGAGACAATTGAAGAAATAATTCCTCATTATCACAACAGCAGAAAACTGCTAGCTCAGAGCGTAATAAGTTATCACAATGCTATCATAGCCGGTGGGTAAACTTTCCTAGACACAGACTAAAAGTGATCCGACGTCAGATTTCGACAACTTCGTCGTCTATAGTCAAGATTCTGACGCAGATTCTAGGGAGGGGACTACTTGAAATCGCCACGTAACATTGTTTCGTTAAAAGCAAACCATTGCATAAGGATTAATCTGGATAATCGCCGTGGGAGCGGTTCAAGTGCTTCAACTAATTGGCCCCACGAATCAATTCTCACTTGCCAGAAAGACTGCACAGATTGCCGGGATCGATTTGTGTGTATATACTCCGGTAGCGCATACACACCTTCGATACTTTTGCCTCAGTGTTCAGTTTCAACCTGGTGTTTCTGTTGGACGCAGTGAAAGAAGCTTTGTAAGTATTTCCTCCTGGTCTCTCGTAACAGTTTCGTTTTTGCCTGTGTCTGTATTTGGGCCTTTCGTGCGTATGTTCTTGCACGTGGATTCACCTTTTTGCTCTACCAGACTTCGCTTTTTGCCGGCGTTCTGAATTTTCCATCTTTGAGATTCTTAAAGATAGAATTTAGATCCGAAAAAACGCGCAACATTTCGAATATCAGCTATGATACGAATGGAATCTTGTTTTTGTTTGTTTTCAGTCCTTTTTTTACTGACAGCAGTGAATTGTGAATGACTTTTAACTGAGATCCCAAAATGTGGTGATTGCGTCGGCCGATAATTAGCTAAGAAATGACCCGATTTTACGCGTTTACTCATACAATTTAGTCCACTCATTCTGTTTCCTCTTATTTGCAAATGTCCCACGCGTAGTTAGCTAACAGTATGTTTAAAACCTTCCTCCTCCCTTGTTTTTTTTTTTTTTTTTCAGAAAAAAAAATTCACTCTGGTAAACAACCAAATTATTTTTGACAACTTTTCCACCCATTCAATTCTATCAGGCAACTAGGTAGAAATTTACAAGGCATTTACTGAAAAAACGCATGTCACAGTTTGAAGATATTAAACATACGTAAATACAAACCTATCCTCAACTCCTGAGAGGAATGCAGTGAATTTACGGAGCTTTTGTTCTAATATCTGGAAAGACTCTTTGTATACATTGACACTCGCCCTTTAGATCATGTTATCCGTTTTTCAGTTATTCATATTTGTACCTTATTATAATTATCGTTTACAATTTACTCCCTACATTCTTTCGCGTTTCACACCTTTTTACTTTACATTTGTATTCAAGCAGAATATTTTGGCTCATCCCTGACGATGCCAATGATCGGCGAAAGCTTGGATTTTTAAAAGACTTTAATATCATCTATTTTACAGTGGTTTAAGGCCTCATTTGAACTTTTGTTAGTTTTATCATTCAAAATGCTACTGAAGGACAACATTCAACTATTACAGTTTGAAGAGTTAATGAAAAATCCAATAACGGATTTGTGCAGTTTTTTTGTATCAAAACTATTTCCTGTGCGAGCAAGCGTGAAACGTTCTTATTTTTTTTACTAGAACCTTCTGTCAAGTCAAAGGTTTTTTTTTTCAACAGACCTTTGCTATCTTTGATCAATATCAACTCATTATGTTTGATGTATTGAGGCCTTGATCCTATTATAAACTGGACCATAGGGTGGCAGTACTGATATCAAATCGCCGCGCAAACCGCTGAAAGTTTTCTGTCACTGTACTCCCATGTCTAGTGGAAATATACGAATCTGATTGGCTGATTGGTTCTAACGTTTTTGTGCACTGATTCCCTGACTCCCTGATTCTATGCGAGGAATCATGTGTTGCTTGGTAGGGAAATTCCTCTTGATTTTGTGGCTTCAAGAAAGCATAAAACTGTAGGTTTTAGAGTGTAATCCTTTTTGGTGGCTTCTAATACAATTAATACAATCAGAAGACTCCCACTCGTTTGGTACAAGAATTATTCTGCTGTCTGGCGAGAAAGTCTAATTCCGCGTAAAGTAGAGTATCACCCAAGTTATGAACAAAAGTATTATTTGCTAAAGAGAATATTGAGTTACATAGGGTAAGTGAAACACTAACGAAGCGCTATCGATCGAAACATCAACCTTACTATCTTGCTATGGCGGCTACCTTTATCAACTTCAAATTGATAAAAAAAGTCATAACAATTATCAAATTGATAAAAAAGTGTTACAATCAAGGTTTGTCGAACGAATGTAAAACGGGCAAACATTGACCAGAGATGGTGCTGGGTTTTAACACGTGAAAACCCAGCATGGATATGGCCAGTTCTTTCTGTTCCTCCGCCTTATAACATTACTTTACTATAACTTTAAGACGATCAAGATAAGAGGGCAGAAGTGCCATCTTCGTGGTTTACCGCAGTCGTCTAACTGCATTTTAACGAGACAACTGGGATGTAAAACCCTTAGCTTTTGATGCATAGATCGGCCATTGACAAATGAACGAATGAAACCCGGTTTGTGATTAACACTGTTTTACAGTGATTGAATCATCCTGCCAAAGCAGTTACGACTTTGAACCAGACAGACATCTCGTAATTAGCGAACATGACCTTAGTTTCGTTTTTTTTTCTGAGGGGCTTGTTGTCGGAAATAATTTTGTGTTCGATTCTGTTCGCGCTTATACTATGAAGGGACCTAACGTCTAGAAAAACTTAAGCCGTTGCTCAAAAGAATTTACTGAAAGAAAGAAAGTACAAGACAGAATTCTCTTAACATGAAGCTGACAAGAACAAATTCCACAATTAGCCCTTCGATTAACTTTCAAAGTCCCCGAGATAACGCGTTGACAGGCTTTGTAAAATCGAAAAAAGTATAATAAATGATTAAATACGTTTATTGTTTCTTTGAGAGATAAAACTAAAAATAAGTCCATGGGTCAGGTTTTAGATTCGAAAGGGCTCCAGATAATTTGCAGGAACATTTGCGTCTAAGATTTGAGAGCTTATTTGCGGGAGGCGCTCGGAAAACTCGGATAGCGAAATCAAATGATTGTCGTTTCGTCATCGTTTTCGAAAAGCTCCGTTTTCAAAATGTTCTCCGTCCACGCTTAAACGTAAGACCGGCGTTTTCAAATTCCAACGGTTTAAAGAGCGTTTCTCCATTTGGCTGTCGGTTCGACTGTTTCGAAAGGAAATACATGGCTGATAACCTATTAACGTCCATATGCTTCAAAAATGTGAAACCGACGGTAAATAGAAACAAGATTCTAGGGAGAAAAAAAAATCCGATGTTTCCCAGTGTTGCACAGCTTTCAATGCTTTCTGTCATGGTTGCGTCCTGTGAGTTTTACAAGATGTAGAAAATAAAGCCTTGTTCCAATTATCTCAACCACATATAGCTTTGTTTTCGCCTTCGAAAGAAAGAAAAGAAACAGTTGTCCTTTACGAACTTTGTTGAGCAACAAAAAATTCGAAGCTGTCTTTATCCGAAATAGAAAACGCCAAAACAACTTACAACGAATTGAAATCAAAACTGCGCGTGCAATTTCGGTGTGATTTCACGAAACAAATTTCCAATTAAAACTTAATGCGCCAACACACGGGATCCAAACAGGTTTCTTGCCTAAGTGACGGAATGTTCCCAAAATATTTATCAGTCGGTTCCGATATTTTTAAGACAATGAGTTCTATTGAAAAGTTGAATTGAAAAGTGCTTTTGAGTTATGTTCCGCTCCCTCAGAACAAAGAGCAATTGCGGCGAACTGTTTGCGAAACAAACAATTGCGGACCGCCTTGGGTTTTGTGGCCTAAATTCACTCATTTTACCCTATTAAGGGCCTTTTGGCTAATAAGCTTACGTAATGGCCTGCAGAATTGCTTTTGAAAGATTTTCGTTTGAAAAGTGCGCCTAATTTTGTTCAATGTTAGAGAACTTTGTGTGGTGTAGTTTGTTTCAAACTCAATGAAATCTCTTTGCCAGGCTAGGACGAGAGTATGTGTTTTGGTGACAACAATTTTTTGGGTATTTTACTGAATCGGCAAGTTCTGTTCTACGGACACCTGTAGGGAGAGCTAAAATACGCCGCAACTCTGCCAAATTTGCACTTATGCTGGCATACATGATGCGACAATCAAATGTGACTTTGTTGTTTCAGTGTGGAAGAAAAAAATCGTTGAATAAGAGGATTTAGTTCTTTTTGTTCTGTTTTCTTGCGAAACAATCACGAGGTTACTCAAAGCTGACTCTCCGACCTGCACTGTCTCTAATTGTTTAATCGTCGACGGCTCTCGCTTCATGTTGTGTTATTTTAAAATATATTGCCTTGACATGCTTCCAACTGATGTTTCTCAATTTCCGCTCAACAGTTACGGAACGTTTAGTTCCATGTGACATTTTCCTCTGAACTCGTTCTTTATTGCGAAGTCCGCTACCATTTTAAACCGCTATGCCCTGCCAGTTGACAATTTCTCAGTCGCAAGCAATCTTAGCAATGGAAAGTCTGTCATGCAAAGGTCATAAGTTTTCATGAACGCCGCAAGAGTAACAACTTCTATAGAGAACTTTTCAAGTAGTAAAGTCAAAACACAGAGATAGGAAGCACAGTCGGCACGGCAGAGACCCGCTTATAACTCTCCACCCTTCCGTGCTTTCTCCTGGCGGGGCCAGGAGATTTTATTTCAAAGTTATAACTCTCTAAACTGAGAATTTTAATTACTGGAACCATGTGAAACTGACGTAACAATGAAGTGTCTGAAGCATGAAGGAATTTTCACTGATATACTGTTCCCGAAATAGACATCTTTTTTAAAAAAACAAATCTCTCTATGGATTCTTAAGTGTGTGATTTTCCGCATTAACACAGGCTCTGTGTATGTTTTATAGAAAGTATCTCAGTTTCGTTGCGCATGAATTGCCAGGTAGAATGATGGAAGGAAGTGACTTATTTTAGAAAATGATTTTATAAGATATACGTCATTCTTTGGCTAAACATGGAAAAACGTGCGCGTTGAAATATTCCATCTTGGATAAAAGAGAGTCCGCTAGATCGTCGTCATCTGTAAAATAAATATAGCTACTCTGGCGTCCTTTGTTTGCCCTTTCGGCAAGTTAAGAATGCAATATTATTAACAGCCAGGAGTATCATAGGTTCAATTAGCTAGATCATTTTTCGCGCGGCCCTTTCAGGTCTCTTTTAGAGAACGTTGCAAAAATGCCGCTCTTTCAGCAAACAATAATAATAACACAGCATCACGCCTTCCGAAAGAAAACTTTGCGGGAGAAGTGTTGATGATGATTCTTTTCGCAACACAAACACTCTAATCTGAAAACTCTTTGATGATGACCTTATGAACGAATTTTTTATTTTCCCTCAGTCTTCCTTTGCGGAAAATTCCTCGCAAACCACCGATTTGATACACAGTTCGCGCGAACCGCAAACTGCGTCCCTTTTCAACACCATTTATTGCGAATTTTTTGCGCAGTGGGCGTGATTTAGCCGAAGGTTGGATTTCCGGGGCAGAGTTTGCATCCATTGCTGTGCGAGCGGGAATCTGTTCTATTCTCTTTCCTCTTGAAACTGTGCGTACCCACGACCAGAGAATGAAATTAGTTCAAATTTCCTAGTCGGCTTTCTTTCTTCAGTCGTGAAATTTATGCGTGTCGCTTAATGCCACTTCATTATTTGAATCTAGTTTGTGGAGATTTTAGAAAACAGAAAAACGATTAACAGCTACTCCGACCCAAGTTGACCGCGTATTGCCAAAATAATTAACACCGTGTTAGAAGAAGCCGCTAGCCAATCATCAATTGTGTTATTTAATTTTGTAAAAGGAAAGATTTTAAGTGCCCTGTGCGCTCTGGAATACGCTCAGTGGAAACCAGCAATCAGTTAATACAGAGTCCAGCGACCTTAGGGACAGAAAAGTAGCGGTTTCGTCAAGAGCGCAGTAGGATCTCGGAATTGTTTATTGTTATTGCTGAGTATAAAGAAAAACTGACTGATTGACCGCTTTTATCAAAACAGTGTTACCTCTGGAAGCGAACGGAACTTGATGAAATCAGCGAGTGGAATGGCGTCTATGGTGGTAAAACTCTTCTGCTTTCTTTGCGCCTTCAGTATCCGAGGCAACTTTGTGCAGGGGGATGATGGCTTATTAGGAGCTTGGCAAAAACGCGTCAATACAACAATAGCCCTACTGCAAAAGAACCCATGCAGGGCGCTTTCGAGAGGGTCCCAATGCGATCCCTCCACTTTCGTCAATTTGGATACGCGGACGGTGCGATTGTACACGGCACAAGACCAAAAAAAGTCAAAACTGAAGGTCGTGCTGACGGAGGGAAAACGCCGGCGCCTAACAAAACACTCCCACCGAAACGACACATACGACGCCGTCTTCGTTCTAGACCCTTATCCCGACGCAAACTTCGGCCATATTGTGTTCATATTCCTCGTGGATTTCGACGTGAATCAGACCGTGTGTAACAGGAGATTGAATGGTATTCATGTCTTCACTGGTAAGTGGTTTCTAGCCGTTGAATAGTTACACTGTCATTTTAATCGCGAGTGTGCGTGACAACGCGCGCGGCACGGGTTTCTCAAAGGGGTTTTGCGCAAGCGAAAAAAAATTGTCGTTTTCTGTGTTCGTATCGTTCCAATATCGCGGGCTTTCATAGCAAGATTTAAATTTAGAGGTTTACGACGATCGCTGCGGTTTAGCCGCGCATTAATTACAGGCCGTTATGACTAACGAACGCAGATACTGTACCAGCCGCTAAAATTTGTTTTATATAGACATTTATCGCAATATCTTTTCACGGTCCAGACAAGACATAGATAAGCGTAAGAACGGACTTAACGAACACACAGTCAAATATTGCACCGTTATATCGGGTTCTCTACGCGGGACAAAATAACTACTTCTCGTGAAATTAATATAACCGTGAAGTTTTATTGGTTTTTTTTTAGGACGTGATGAGTGTATTCGAAGAGCGGAGAAGAGGCATTGCAGAAACTTGCTCCATATGCGAGTCAAATGCGAGATCAACTTTATACCACTGGTTCATTCTGAAGACGATGACACTCCGACACAGCTTCTTGAATGCCAGCAGAGTCTGAAGACCACCTCCTTTGCGAGCTGCGGCGTAAAAGAGCACTTCTCTGTACCTTGCAGCGACAACTCCGCACACTGTCTGTCCCGGACGAACAGCCCCAAACCTCCAGGGATATGTACTTACGAAATGTGTGATTACGGAGTCTTGGTCTCAGGGGGCTGGGATCCGTTCACAAGTCGGCCGAGCTACCGAAATAACTTGCGCAATGTTTGGAAATTGCTGCACTCAGAAATGCGTTACAAGAGGGAGAATATCATCACGTTCTTTGGGCAGGGCCAAAAGGATGAACGTGAGTATATAGAAAAGATTTGTTTGTCTTTTGGGTTAAAGTTTACTTTGCGCGCAAGTAGATTATTCGGGCGGCGTGCTCCTCTCTATTTGAATGCTACTAATTTATTTTGCAGTCGGCAAAAATGTTTTATCAAAGCCATTTAATGAACGTAGTTTGAATCGCTTTATTATCGCAGATCATTCTTTTTGGCCATTCTTAATGAGATTTGCGAGTCAACTGGGTCAGTTCTCAGTCGCTCTATCACTGTTTTATGGTCGACAGACCATTAATCCCTGAACAAACTGTTTGATCAGCTAGCCAAAGATTGATCAGTGTGCTTTTCCACCCTCGCTTGCGGAGTAAATCTATCCATTTCGTCGTCTGTGCGCTGGAGAGCTGTTTTGCCGACTGTGTCTCGGCACAGCAGGTCGCTGTTTTAAGCGGCTCGGTTTAAACCCTTAATGTGTTAAATTGTAAATAGACGAAGTGGAACGAGCGGTAATTAAGTTTGAAACCGATACCTTTCAGGATGAAATATTCATTTCTCAACGCGCGGTTTCTTCACATTACAACTAGACGAACACAAAAACAATTTCGATTATTAGAATATGAAAACACTTGGTTTAAGTGGCTTTTAATTGACCCAGAGAAACACTTGACGATCTTCGCGTTTTTCATCTTCACCGCTCTCTGCTTGTCGATCAATTGCGAGTTTTTTTCGCAGTTTCCCTTCTTTAATACGGCTGTTTAGAATGCTTCTGTCGTACCGGCGAAAAAATTGCGAAACTAAATAACTTCACACATCCTTACAATCAATTCATTAAGCCTTAAACTGGTCGCATTGTGTCAATTGATCAATCGTCCTTCAGCCTTGGCTTCTCGAATCCTTTCGGAAGAACGGCGTTATCCAAGCTCTTAATCTTAGACAAGGGTAATAACCGATGTAATATTCCTTCGATGAGGAAGACAAAAGACTAAAAACACCGTAAAAGGTTTAATTTTCGTTCTTGTAAACCTTGCTGTAAAACAAAACACGAGGCAACGGGTGGTGTTTTTAATAACGTCCTGAAAACAATACACTAGTATTGCTTGCTCATGGAAATGACCATGTCGTAATGAAAAATAGAAATTAAAAACTCTGACTTCTGGTGTGTTCGCAGTGGCGAAATCAAGCCTTTCTCTTTTGAAGAAAAAATGAAAATCATGTGGTGCATTGTCACAATAAAATTTTCTTTGCGCTTTGCCGCCACTCAAATGAAGCCGCGGATTTTGCAGCCATCTGTTAAAATTGCTTTTGATATGGGACGATGCGCTCACAGAATCCTTTAAATGCGCGAAGCATACTTTGGAAGTTTCTGGACAATTCCGTAAACGGAGTTTTCAATTTGCTGTGCGGAATAATGTCACGTGAGTTGGCCGGTTTTACGTACGGTGTTCTCAGGTCGCATTCTTTCGTTTTGCGCGTAAAAAAAATTGTTGTTGCTTGACACTGGCCAGCACAGAAGGTTTTATGCTTTTTTAAGCTTTCTCATTGACCCCAAAAATAAACAAATTCAACTTAAATACCGCAACAGTAATCCCAGGCTCACGTCCAAACCACTTTTTTAATTTCGGCGAAATCGTGTCATCACAGAAAAGGGAGTATGATTTGTCAGGCCTAAAGATTGATTATTCGTTAATGAGTATTTCACGTACGCCCGGGTTTGACGGAAGCATTAATCATCTCGAATCAATTAGAATTCAAGTCACTTCTACTCGATCTCGGGTCGCATACTTTTTCTACTGAGTTTTAATTAAATAAATTGAGGCGTATGGGTCACCGCCGAATTCTGCAAGCACGTACCGATTTAAGCGTTTATTGAAACGTTTGACTTTGATTACATCCATTGCCGATTTAATGACAACCGTTTTTGTTCAACTGTTTACACTCCAGCTTTTAAATTTCAGCTTAGCAAATTCCAGCACGCTGCTCGTACAGTTCCTCTGTAGTGTATTTGTTTGATTCCGTAATAATTTTCTTCCCTGAAATTTCTATCCCCGACTTAAAAGCCGGATCATTTTTCGTTCTGATGTTACTGTTATCTTATATTCTGACAGAAACCAAGTGCTCACAAGACCTTTAACCAGCTATGCTATCCATGATTTCAATCAACAGAGCATTTTTAATTGAATTTAATTCTGGAATAATCGTTTCCCGAGAAATAAAAATGCCGATGACGTGAAATTACACCTAACTTGGCGCAAGGATAGATAAAATTGAGAAAGGTTGGGACGGAATTTGAAACTCTGAGCGAAATCGTTAAGGTTTTTCCCCTCTAAAATCGACGAGGTCTTTTCAGTTCCAGAGGTACTCTACCGCCAAAGATTAGACGATTTATAGCTCTCTTTCTCTTTATTTGGCTTAAAATGGCACGCCTTTCATGAATGAAAAATACATGCTTCAAGTTTCTGATCTACATTTTTCTGCTATTAGTTGCCCGTCATCAAAGAGACAGGTCTTACGCAGTGAACAGCGCTTCATCGGCCAAAGAATACATCAAGAAGTTATGTGCATCCTCGCTATGTGCCGATACTGTCACGCTTTACTTGACCGGTCCGTCCAAGAGCGATGGTTCTCTCTTATTCTGGGACAATGGCAATGGACTCACAGATGACTCCGAACTTTACTCCCCTAAGGAACTCTTAGAGGACGTGAAAAACTGCTCGGCTGGGCGTCTGTTTATCGTGGCCGACTACAGTTATTCTGGCGCTATGGTCAACAAAATTAAGAGCAGAATGGAACGACATCCTGGGCATTACCGGAATCTTGTGGCCATTTCGTCGACCTCTTGGAACCAATCTTCGTGGCGGAGCGACTTCGCAGAGGCTTTCGTCAAGCACACTAAAGAGATAATGACTACAAAATGTGTTACAGACGTTGTCGAGGTAATGATTTAAGCCTTGATCGTTAATTTGTTTTTAGAGATGCGTTTTACGGTGAATGTGTAAACTACACGAGATTCGCACGAGGACACGCAGAAGTTCCTGACAGCTCGTGTGGCACGTTCCGCCCGCACGTTCCACGCATTGTCGTGGTTTTCCTGTTGGTTTCGCTGGACCGTATCAAAGTGACGGAATAACCGTTATATTCTCGATGCAGATTTCTTTGCGGTTTCCTTTTCAAAGCTCGTATATTGAATGCAAGAAGGAAGAATTAGTGAGGCGTAGCACAAACTGAAAGTGCTCTACGCGTTTGGGTTTTGTTCTAATTTTTTTATGTTTTTTTGAATTTTAATTTATTGTGCTTATCTTTTGAAAAACCAACAGAAATTATCCCTCTCAGCCCCACCAACATCTGGTCGGACAGAGGCAATTTAAAGTAAAATGTCTATTTATTTCTTGTTTAATAACAGGATATCAAGAAAGAATTCCAAGCCACCGGCTCTCAATCTACTCCTCACTTTGAGACTGGGGTCAATTTCAATGCAACTTACACGACGCTGAATGGCAGAAGATGCAACGAGACATGGTTCACGGCTAAATCCGCTCGTGCATGCAGATTATTAAAACGAGAGGAGTGGCATCCAAGAAAGGGAAATCAAAACTGATCGTGATTGCTTCAAATAGCTGTAAATACTGTATCAGGTGTTCAAGCTACAATCAAATAGAGTAGAAAGCACAGGACTTCGATTGAACATTTTTGTTTTCCATATTTATTCTTTGAACTAACGTTTGACTTTAGAATTTCTGCGTTGAAATACGTTTCGAGGGTAATTTGCATGAAATGCGTCACTCGTTGAACATAGAGCAGAAATGAATTTTGTTTTCCTTGTTGAAAATATTTTGCCCTCGCGGGCTGATATCGAAAATGTAGTCCTGTATTGATCGAGCGAAATAGCGCATTATTTTGAGTGTCTCGTTCAGTAACACTATAATTTTTAATGTATAAAGTAGAAAGAGTTTACGTTTTAAATGATTAACTACGGGAAAGTAGGGCAGAGACATTTTGTAACGTTCAATCTTGCACACAAGAAAAGTTTGTAGGAAGTAAAGTTAAGTATATATTTAGACAAAGAGCTAGATTTCAGCTAACCTCGATAGATGTAACGAACCTCTTGTAAAATACTCGCCAGGATTTGTTACCTTAAAAAGCGAGCAGGTCTTCCAATAGCCAAGAAAATGAGGTGCCAATGCGGAAAAAATCAACTTGTGATAACGAAGAGGGAAAATAGCTTACCCAAGTGAACCTCTTGCAGTAGTCCGATCCGAGGTTAGTAATTCGATGGTGTGATATGAAATGACGGTTTTCTGGCTCGCTTGGAATGCTGTTCCGTGTACCTTAGAATAGCGCCGATATTTGTTTTGAAATCCTCAGTGATTTATATATTGAGCTGTTTGGAGCATGAAGAGACAAATATTTGGGTGATTAGTTGTAGCAAGGAAATAGGCGGGGTATTGGAGAGCGTCTTTTTTCGGTGCGGAATTTAAAATGTTGCGAGGCTTTTTATGGCCGCAAAAAAATATATTGCTCAGCTATTCAAAACACGCGCTTTTTGTGACATAATTGAAAACAAGTGAAGCAATACTAGAAAAGTGCTGTCGATATAAGATACAGGTTAATACAGGGTGGTGGATATCACAGACACCGCGACGTTTCTTCGGTCGTGAGACAGGTGACTTGTTCCCAGACGAGCTCAATTGTACTGTACTTTAAACCACTTGTGAACCAGACAACTAAGAAAAAAATAGCTTTTAACGTCTCAATTTGCGCCAAATATTGATAGCCTAAAGAACCGTGTAAATATCAAGAAATCTTTTTTGTTGTTGAATACCATTTTACTGGGCCGCTTAGATATTTCTCCAAAATGGCGGCGGTCTTAATCGCTTTGGGCGTGTTTACCAGTACGAATGAAAATTCAATCTGCCCGACGGCCGTTATACCCAGTAGTGGCGCATACTTTTCGTGTTAGTTATCGTAAACAAAGTGCCACACCCGTGTAGTTTCAAAAGTTCGTTTGGTACAAATCCTCGCCTTGATTTCTTGAGCTTCATAAGCCATTGTTTCAGATATTACTGCTGTATGATTATTAGAATGATCTAGAACAAAATATTTGTCTTCTATTAATTTGAAGATGCTTGTTAAGACGTTTTGGAAACGATACAATCGATGCTACTAGTAAAGTAAGGGAAGTTCACATAGAGAACACTACGGAGAGTTGCCAACTCACGAAGCGACAACTGAACACAGGAGGAGAAAATGGCGTTGTGAAAGCAAGCCTCCAGGCTTGGGCCAATTCTTTTCCTGGTTTTCTTTTCGCCTCTCGCTCGATATTCAATGTTGGGTTCGTGTTACTATTCGGAGTGTATCTCGGAGCGATAAAATAGGACGTAAGCCAGTGTAAACAGTGTAAATATATTAAGTAATAAAGGTTTAGTTTAATTTACTGTCATGTAATATTTCTTTTATTTTTAATGTACTGCGCAAAACGGCTTAGAGCTACACGCTCTTGTGACTTTTTCGATCGAATTTTACAGGCCTGTTAAATGAGAAAGACATGAACTCTAATCTTTTTTAAAAGGATTTATCATGTTCGACCTCGAAACAAGTATAGAAAGTTTCCTGCAAACATTACAGAACATATTTCAAACAAAATGTCTTAACTAGCTTTCGACTAGCTTGTATGAGACACAGTCACTTCAGATAGCGCGGTAAAGCCCCGTCTATTCTCTGTCGCGCGTCCATCGCGCGCTCTCATGCGAGACCAGACACCTTCGCGTACCTTACATGCGTTCCAAATCGATGACGGCAGTGAACTTGCTTAGGTCACTAGATCGCCTAATAAGTGCAAAAGTAAGAATAAGTACTTTGACTTCATTTGACAAAACATAGGCTTTTATCCAGCTTGGACAGAATTGGATAGGCTGGAAGAATCCTAAAAAAATTGCAATCGTCCAGCGCATCGGGTTTCCTCCAATGTAAAAAAATGAAACGTATTATTTGCCAATTTTCCGGACCTGCTGGGAGAGGGTTTAGATGACAAAAAGCCAAACTTGGGACAAATGACAATGAGCCCAAAAATTTAACCTGAAAGTTCTCTCAACATCCTCGCTGAAAACTGACAAATTTCCAACATTGTATCTGATAAAATGAATTCCTGCCAAATTTGGTTTACGATTTGTGCATCAACACCTTGATTACAATTAAAAGTAAAAGAGTAGCCACGTTTTGGAAACATATTCAATATAAAAAAGCGTTCTCTGGTTAAGAAAAAAATTTAAAAAGTAAGCTTTCGGCTTCCAGACTAAGGCCTTTAAAAACTAAGATATAAATGCGCGAGATGGAAATATGTACACAATGGAAGTGTGAAAAAATTGTGGAAACGTTGAAAGGAAAAAAATGCACTAATCTGAAAAGAATAGAGTATTGTTTTGGCAACGGCTTGGAGTCATTGTCGGCTTCATTAGTGCTAGCGGTGTGCTAAGATTCCACAGAACACCTCACACGCCTTCTTCGACACCACAAGACCCCTCAACAGGAATTCCCTTCCCCCAAGTTTAGGCCTCCTATTGAACTTCAAACCAATGTGGTGTATTAATTCCCTTGCGCCGATTGTTCTTGGAGCTTCATTGGTGAGACTGGAAGGTGTCTTTCAACGAGGAAAAAGGAACACATTCGAAATGTGTAAAACAGGCTCTAATATTTCAGTTCATACTTGGCGTAATAATCCGCCCGCTCTATTGACTTCAACAATGCCAGAGTAATTGATAGGGAAACTTCCGAATTCAAAACACTTTGGAATCTTGGCACACCGCTAACACTAATGAACCCGACAATAATTGAAAGCCCTTTCCAGAACAATACTCTATTCTTTTGAATTAGTGCATTGATTCCTTTCGCCGTTTCCACAGTTTTTTCACACTTCCATTTTGTATACATTTCTATCTCGCGCGTTTACATCTTAGTTTTAAAGGCTTTAGTCTGGAAGCCTAAAGCTTACGTTTTAATTTTTTTTTCCTTAACCAGAGAACTCTTTGTTATATTGAATACCCTTATTACACTTAGTCTGTTGGCATTTTAGCTGCACGTGTGACACAATGGAAAACGTCTCAATGCGTACATCATTACTCCGTGATGGAGTAATAAATGTTGCGTTTTCAAAATCCATTCGTTCGCTGTGTTGAAACCAAATAAACGTTTTGATTTTTAGTTTAAAACCTGACGGGAAGGAGTTAACTCTAGTAGCTAGTACGGTAGAGAAGATTTCTTCAGTTCAGTATTCAAAGAGAAATGGCTGTGAAAAATGATCACCTGAGTCTTATATTCAATTTGACCAGTCGCAATGAATTAAACCCAAAACATTGTACTTCGCCTTCAACAAGAACTAATGCTATACCGAAATATGGAGTACTTTCACAAATGTTCTGTACAAGACAGCGAGGAAACATTACAGCTCAATGCTTCCGCTGATTCAGGTTAGTTCACTTAAGCTAGTAAGACGCCAAAAAGGTAAGCGCTTGAGGGACGGCAATCACGGCGTGTGTGAAGGAAATATATCCGTTATTATTTGTCACTTATGATAGTCTTGTCACCTTGTAAACTTGTTATACCCCGATTTAACACCTTGTTGTACCCCATGGTACTCAATATAACTACAAACTACATGATCTACAAAAATGCAAACTGCTGCTATTTTCCGCTAGACACACAACGCTAGAAAACAAGTTGCCGCCAAACTGATTAATCTCTGCAAATCGGCAGTTTTACACTGTAGTTTGGTTAACCCGGGATTTCCTCCTTTGCATGAGGTAAATTACAACTGATCCTTACAATAAAATGGTAGTCTGAGTGCAGTCGTTTAGCAAAGCCCGACTATCTAATGAAGAAGCGTCTTGGAGCTCAATTAAAAAATCAAACCAAAACGTGTTTCTTATGTAGCGAAATTGGGCAAACTGCTTTTTACCTACATGCCGCAAGTCTGCCCGCAAGGACTCCCGCAAGCACGCTTGTGAGTTTCCGGGCGAATGGAATCGGTTGACCGAATTTAGGTGCGCAACCTTCCCCTGCCTCCCCTTCCACGAACAAACATACATGGGTAAGGAATAGCCCTTTTCACGGTTAATTTTTCTCACTTGCATTACAATGTAATCCAACGTGGATGCGAGGCAATTTCGGGTTAAAACTACAAAATAGCCCGAAATTGCCTCACATACATGCTAGATTTTATTGTAATGCAAATAAGCAAACCTAACCGTGAAAAGGGCTATTGACCCGAAACATTCCTCCTCGTGTTCTGAATTGTGACAATGATGTCATCATCTTTTAAGTAGACACCGTGTTTATACTAACGGAAACTTGTAAACATGACCCGTGGGAGATCATACAGCAAACCATTCTGTAGGTATAAATAGCCATCTTGGAAAGGGTTCAAGCTAATTAAATAAGTGAAAAAGGGATGCGGTCACCTAAAGAAATAGAGACGAAGCCTCCATTTCCGTCGAATTAAGGTTACGATTATGTAATTAATTGCATTATAACTAGGCTGGGCGGATCATTGCTTATATATATATAAATAGGACCTCCGGAAACGAGCGTAAGTTTGTTAAGGTTCGGGCCAAGTTTGTTATTTTGCGCGCTGTTCAAATGGCGGCTGTTAATTTAAGGCTTACAACATTTTTGTTTCCATTGAGTTATTATCTACTGTTTGGCATGAAACAGCGGTTAGTTTGATTAAAGGCGGCAGACTGGTGAATTAGGATCAAATTTTGTACTGTTAGACACATGATACGAAATCGTATACAGTGTCTGGCCAATTAGAAGAAAGGCAATGCGCGGTACTTTCGCGAGGTACTGTTTTTTTGTACAAGTTGGTTTAAACTTTGAAGTTTGAGGATGGAACAGTGGAAAATGACCGTGTCTAGAACAAGCGGCACTTTCCTTTGGTGCTAAAATGTTATATGTACAAGCTGCTAATTGCTTTCAACTTCGAAGGCCTAGTATGTGACTATAAATGAAAGCTGTTTAGCATTACTATCATCGTCACTAGATTATTAGCTCGAGGTTTCTATCGCGTGATAGTTGACGAGAACGCTGCACGAGTCAACTATCACACATAGAAATCGAGAGCGAATAATCTAATTGTTTTAGTATAAATCTATTACTCGTTTAAGACATTATCTAAATCCTTTTCACAGACGCGTCGAATCACTGAGTGAATGCAAAGAGGCGGCCGCCATTTTGTTACCAACCGCATATCAGATTAGTATTAATCTACTAGCGTTGTATCACGAATGAAGTTCTCTTATTGGCTACGCTATTCACTATCTATTCTGTTGTAGTATGCTTCGTTGCGTTTTCGAAGTGACTGTGAAGAGGATTTAGATAAAGTTTGAACGACTACTAGATATAAACTAAAACAATTAGATTATGCTCTCGATTTCTATGCGCAAAAGAACGCTAGTAGATTTATACTAACACTCATTAGGGTGGGACAGACATTGAGCTCAAGTCTCGGAAGTGTCAGCGGTGTGAGGGAATCAGAATAAACTCCAAACCCTCGTTGTATTTTCGTTTGTTTTTTGCCTTCTTTTCCGATAGAAAAAAGCCTCATCTCAAGGACGAGTATTGTAAAGTGGGCGTAAAGACTATTTGCGCTTCTTGGTAAGGACGTGACAGTCTTAGACTTCGGTCGAAAGCAAGGACTTATTTTAATTCAACTAACATTTCCGGTACTTTAATCCGAGTAATTGAAAAAAGTTTGAAATATTTTGTTCACGTTGATTGTAGTAGGCAGAGCATCTAGTACCCTGCGGAGCAATGAACGTGCAGATATGTTTTCTATTTAGAAATTCGAACTTTCGTCAAGATTAAGTTATGTAAGTCGATGAGTTTCAAGCGATTAATGTTTCCGTTTTGTACTATTTCGAGTGGTCTCACTTCGTTTGCTACTCGATATGGTATTAAGTCTTATTAGAGTAGTAGCTAATTAATTAATGCTATACTTATTTCAAGTTCAGGGAAGGAATTTAGATGCAGTTACTAGTAAGATCTGATTATTGATCTGATATAAGCAAACAAATATTTATCGAGATTTTTGTGTAACTTTATTGCAGTCAGATCTATTTGAGCTCTTCGCGAACCGCGGCGGCAGAACCCGGAAACGCAGTTACTCAAGAAAATAACGAGACTAATTGGGTAGTAACTGATTACACTTGGGGCATATTTGAAGTGCGTGCAGTTATTGGGTTTCTGATTTGAGGATTATATCCATTATTTGGAGCAGGATACCAAAAATTTCAAAATTTGGTCCCGCGAAATAGAGAGAGAAAAGAAAAGGAATTAATAGAACATCACTGAGATTTTCGTAATTTATTTTGTAAGAGGACGATGGTTTTGAAGGGTCTTATACTTCTATTTTAGACCATGCAGGGACAACCACTCAAACGACTTTTATAACAAACACTTCAAAAACACTAGAAACGGAAACAAGATGTATTTGAGACGTAAATAAATTTCTCACTTACTTAAGGGATATCATATTGAAAACAACATGAGCGCTCTACCGCGACAGTCACTTGTTCCAAACATCAGTTAGTCTTTTATGCCAACAGATAATGGTTTTGCTCATGCGTAATACCGTCTAAATATGATTTGCTGCAAATGATATTCTGTTCATGCATGAAAGTAACCACGCTCTTGTGTGAAAAATGGCAGATCGCTTCCCTGAGCTGTCAGATAGTGATTTAAAAATGAAAACAGACTTGGTGATCAAATAAAACGATTATTGAACTCGGTTATCAATCAAAATTCGTCGAATAATTTCGCTCGCGCGTGATTGGTCTAAATACGTCACGTGACTAAATATTTTCCAGCTAAATATTACCCAATTTTCAAAAATGCGCATGTTGTAAGAAATTTTTCAAGGGTAAACACAATAGCCTCCATTTGGCGCGAAAATATGCTCGGATATTTGTCCTTGGACATCATCTGTTCCTCAGCGTACACAGTTCGGGAAACTGTTCGCTTAATTCTCGGAACAGATAATGTCCGCGGACAAATATCCAAGCATCTTTCCGCGCCAAGTGGATGCTGCTGTTTATATATAGTGATTTGTCAGCCCTCGCAGACCAATTATTTGCCTCAGCCTTCAGCTTCGGGAAATTTGACAAATCGAATGTGGTTTTAGCGTGGTCTGTGCTCTTCACTTATCGGCAACGAGTACGCGTCATCATATTTCGATTTGTTTTTTAGCACAATTTCAAGTTCAAAGAAACTGTTTTTTTCAGAGCGCGAGGTCGAGCGCGCGCTGAAAGTGGCATTACGAGACACATTGACGTGGGCAGTCGTGTCTGTACTCTTATCGACAACGGCAAATTAGCCAATCAGATTGCGAGATTAGTAGCAATTGTGGTAAAAAATTACAAGATAATTTGGTTTTATCAACTGGGTTGATCATGTGAATTGGCCACCGTAAAGAGATTCGGAAACTGACGTTTCGAGCGTTAGCCCTTCTTCGGAGCGACGAAGCGTTAGCCCTTCGCTCCGACGAAGGGCTAACCCTCGAAACGTCAGCTTCCAAATCTCTTTACGGTGGCCAATTCACATGATCAAGCCAGTTGATAAAACCAAATTATCTTTTAATACTTCCACCGACGCAGCACCACAATTTCTTTAGAAACTTGCCCCCTTTAGTGGTAAAAAATTGATTTGCTTGCCGCTGGCCAATCATGATAGTTTCTTCAACCTCGTCCAATAATCGTTGATTAGTCGCTCCTCCCCAGCTCTATTGGTCTCCAGTATGTTAAGGTGTTATTTTCTAAAGAAACTGTTAGGTTGAGTCAGCAGGCAAGTGAGGCACTTAGCTATGAGGGTGATAAAGTTGACTTAACCGCCATAGTGAGTTCGTGTAGCTGAGGTTAATAAGTGTCATATGTATTTAGCACTGTTGTACTAATTGGGGACACTGTAAATAAATAAACACATATTTCAAATAGAACATAAACTGTTAAGAATCCTAACTAAACTGGTGGGAGGCTGACCAGTTGGCTATTTACACAACGCCGTCGAGGAGTTGAACTCGGGACTACCGAGAACAAATCCAGATAGTGGTAGGGTGAAGGATTTGAACCAGGGACCTCCAGATTTCAAATTCAGCGCCCTAAACCACTCGGCCACGCTACCTTTACGTCAGGTCAGGTTTCGAGCGTAGCACCTCGTCAGAGGAAAGCCAAATCCGACGAACGGCTAAAATTAATTTACCTCTCTTAACTTAAAGTTGATAAATAGCTCCCGGAGTACTCCGATCCCTATATTGCCTTATATAGAGGGGCTCCACCCAAAAGGGGTTCCTTTTACTGGCTTCAGGGATATAAAAGGGTAAGGATTTCACAAGTTGAGGTATGTGAAAGGGAGGGGAAATCTGCAAAACTTTGCAATTGAATTAAAATGTTTTCAACTGACGCACTTCATGCCTGTAACATTTGATTTACTAAGTCGTACCTTTAGCCTTACCTAAGTGCCTTTTATTCAATTAAGGCGGGGGTAAACCCGAAAGCCGTATTTTGGCTGGGTATTATGTTTTTAATGCAAATATCTCGTTTACGTTTCAAGCAATCAAGAATCTCTATGCTCATCTCACATATCTATGTTTTGGATTGTTTTGTAAATTTTTTGGTGATTTTTAGGTATAGTTTGGAGAGAAATAGTTTTTCTCTAAGGATTAGTAAAATTGATGGAAATAGGAAATTTTGAAGATTTGTTGTTGTTTTAAAATTAGAGTTTGAAATTAAAAATTGGTACATACACTCCAAACAGTTGCCCAACAACCTGGGGTGCCATTGTGCGGTCGGGCAACTGTCTGGTGGTGTTCCATAACCCTTTTTTTCCCTTTCAACCTCTCTTTAAACTTACCAAAATTTCACTTAAATTCACCTTTACCCCCGCCTTAAAGGTATAGGGAAGGGTTACCTTTCTGTCAAAATCAACCTCGTTCCCAGAGCCGTTTCCCTGACTTTGGGGCGGAGCGGGAAAAGGCCCTGGGATCGGCTGGTCACATGATCTCAGAACACCCAAATATCCCGGATCCCAGGGCCTTTTCCCGCCCCGCCCCCAAGCCAGGGAAACGGCTCTGGGAACTAGGTTCTGTCAAAATGGTATACAAAAGGGTAAGAAGTTGGACCTAGGGGCAGAGCCTCCCCCGGGAAATTGCTTAGTATTTCTTATACTGTAATACTTTAGTTAGTGAGAAGAACTTGAGAACCATATCATAAGGCAACAGTTTCAGAAGAGGTATGGAAACTCACTACCAGTATGCTAGTGCTTCTGTTTGAGCTTATGTCGTCGTGGAAACCAGGTCTTATACAAGATTATGCCACATGCTCAAAATTCACCACCAAGCCTTGTTTGCGCGAAATTTTAATTTCTCGGCCGGGTTGTTCGAAAGCCGGTTAACGCTAACCCAGGATTAAAAGTTAACCGAAGTATTACTGAAGTTTTCGTGTTTAAAAATGTTTTTCACTGCTTATGGTTTGGGGAGTTTCAGAGATTATTCAAACTTAAAACTGAAGGATAAACAATCTAAACCGAAAAACTCACCAAACAGTTGCAAATTTAAACTCAAAATTCTCGCTAACCCTGGGTTAGCGTTACTGGGCTTTGAACAACCTGGCCCTTTTTCTCAAACTTGTGGTACCTTGGTGTCATTTTCACGTGGGTACTCATCTCTGCTGCTTTGAGAATTTGTTCAAGATAAAATCAAACCGAGGCTTGGTGGTGATTTTGCTAGTCTCGTGTCATCACTGGCCAAAAGGAGTCTCCAGGGCAAAATACTACGTGAAGATTGTCCAACAATAAAATAAAAACTGTCAAAATTCTCCTTGCTCCAGTCAATACCTCCCCCTCCCACTTCCCCTCTGGCATCAGCTTGACGTTCTCTTATAGGCTCGATCTCCTGGAAATAATTCGGCCTACTGATACCATTTACAAGGTAAGGTAAATTATGCATACGGGCCAAGTGAACCATCAGTTCGGCGCTTTTCTCCGGTCTTAGTAGCATGAAGCGAGTATTTCTGCTCCCCCTGAATGGGATGTTAGTCCATCACAGGGTTACCCCGCAGGATTGAGTTCGTCGCTACCCATTTATACAGCTGGATGGAGAGAAGCACTGTGAGAGTAAAGTGTCTTGCCCAAGAACACAACACAATGTCCCTGGCCAAGGCTCAATCTCAGACCGCTCGATCAGGAGTCGAGCGCACTAACCATGAGGCCACCGCGCCTCCAAATCAAAGCATATATGCTATGCATTAAAAGTCGAAATATCTGGCCAATCAAATCATGAGTCTTTAAAGCAAGCCAAGAATAGAATGAAGCCACGAATCATTTTCCTCGTTCTCCACTATATATTTCTCTATCTAATTAAATAATCCCTGACTTACACGTATGGACAAAACCACACCCCAAATGTTTCATCTGTTCTTGGGTATTTCACATTACTTTAAAGTATTGACTCTTTCTACACTAAACTTAGCAGATGAGCAGAAGACATATTGCTATTTTTTTCAAGCACCTGAGCGGGCCGGAATCCTAAATCCTCGAATTTGATTGGCTAATCACGCGCACGTGACCGGTCCAGCTTTTTACGATACGGCCCACGGGCCGGTCTTTTTTCCCCGGCCCGCTGTAGCGATTAAAGCCGTGTTCACATTAGGCCTCGATTATGATCGAATTATAATCGAATTAAATATGAAATGGGTTCACATCAACTAATTACAGTCCCTGATTATAATTGGACTACAATTACTTGAAACAACCCCGTTGGGGTTGTTTGAGGTAATTACAGTGCGTGATTGAACAAAATGGCGAACACGTGGTGGTTTGAGGAAACCAAACTATTATAATTATAATCGAATTAAATATGAAATGGGTTCACATCAACTAATTACAGTCCCTGATTATAATTGGATTACAATTACTTGAAACAACCCCCTTGGGGTTGTTTGAAGTAATTACAGTGCGTGATTGAACAAAATGGCGGACACGTGGTGGTTTGAGGAAACCAAACTTTTGATCGCTTTATGGAGTGAAGAGGCGGTGCAACATCAGTTAAACACCATGCACAACAAGAAACTCGTATGGGACAAAATAAGCCAAGGAATGGCCGATGGAGAAAACTGTCTCATCCTTTGTTGCTGTTTCAGACGGCGTATTTTTCTTCTTCTAGCCTTCGAAGCTTCCTTTGCCTTTCTTCTGGCCTCCAAGTCAAGTATTGCGGTGAATATCATGGCAGCTGTTCGATAGGGCGCCATTTTGAGGTTACCATGCCTAGTTTATTTGAATTTTCGCAGTTGTGAACAGAACCATATTTGAATAAAATCGAATGGAGTATGATACATTGAATCGAAATTCAGTTGAATATAATGAACATTTAGTGTGAACACGGCTTAAGACTCGTTAAAAATTTTAAAGTTACAAAGTTTGTTGTAAACATCCCCGCATAGTGAAAAATATGCTACCAAAATATAACTTTTTAGGAAAATGGATTCGGATGAGAACGGACAACGTGAAAGCAAATTTTACTATACCTAGGAAGAAACTTTGAACCAAATGACGCCTATAAATCGTGACGAAGATGAAGAAGACAGGCACTTAAACAACATTCAAGACAAAAAAAAAATATGTCATTAATAATAATAATCTTTATTGAGGAAACTTTTTCACGTATATGTGGTTTTCGCCAAGGACCTCATAATTTATAAAACACCTAAATTAAAACATTATAAAACACCTCAGTTAAAAATATTTACATTGGGAGAGTCTCGTATCATCTCGCTAAGAGAATTAAAGCAGGTAGGGTAACCCTACTGCCAGGGTAACCCTAGCAAGAGGGTTAAAAGATAGCCCGGGTTTACAAGCAAAATTTTCAGGTAGGGTAACCCTACTGCCCGAGACAACTTTACGCTTGTTACGCTTCGGTAACCTTGCAAGTAAAGCACGAACAGATAACAAAACTGGAAAATAATTTATTTCCAAAGCAAAATTATGACAAACTGTGAAAGAACTTGATGTTTTCTGGGTCATAATTCGCTGATTTTGTCGGTATAGATCGTTTTCACGTGACGTCACCGCTTTCTAAAATTCAAAACTAAAGAGCCATAATAGTTTTTATCCTCATGAGGCATAAGAGACGATATATTTATGTCTGTTTACAATTTTACAGCTCCATAGCGTGCTTTGTTTGGAAACCAGAGCATTTTGAATTTCAGCGTTATGGCGGTGCGTGACATAAAGCTACGATCGCATTTGTCGAAATATATTTACCTATCTCATGATTTGTCGCCTTTTTAGAAGTTAGAGCATTGGGAAAAGTGCTTATGTAAATGTTTGTTTGTTAAGTACAGATAGTCAGTAGCCTAGATAGCCAATGTAAGTTCCAGATGTTTACACTATTTTCCGGTCGCCATGTTGGTGCACATCTGATGTGCACCAACATGGCGTTTCCATACTGAGCTCTGTAAATTTCTGCGAAACATTTCGACGGATATCTGCGGTTTGGGAAAACGCGCAGACCTAAATTTGGAGAAGTGTCTTCTTTATTTAGTTCCAATAAGATCACAATTTCTTGACTTTATTCACTGAATGGTTTTCGATTTATTTTTTTATTGCATGACAGTGAAAACGATCTATTGTAATCATATTTTGCTTTTGGGAGCCAAAATAGAGATAGCCCGGGTAGGCGGGTTAACCCTACCTGGAGTGTTTACAAGGGAAAAAGTTAACCCGCTTGCTAGGGTAACCCTAGCACGCAGATAGGGTAACCCTCCTACCCGGGTAACCTTGGCCGCCTTGTAAACACGACGAAGAAAATAAGAACAAATGTGTGCGTGCTAGGGTAACCCTCTCTCCTTGTAAACAGGGCCTTAAAATCATTTACATCATGATAGGCAGTTCTTTGTTTTCCCCAGTTTCTTTTAACGCAGGGGAGTCTAAGATTGACTTTGTTTCTGGTGTTATAATTACTAGATATTGTTGTGTTAATAAAGTCAATTCGCGATTTATAAGTCCACTTAGACATTTGTAAACCTGAAGACATCTTCGTTGAAAACGCCTTTTCTCTAATGGTATCCACTTTAGAGTCGCTAATGCATGCGACGCAGATGAATACAGCGGTTGATCTAAAATTATTTTAGCTGCCTTATTTTGCAAAACTAGGTCGGTCCGTATGGGAAAAAACTGTGCCCCTGGTCTTGAGTACAGTTTTTTTCCATATGGACCTCCCACCCGGTAAATAACATATATTTATTTATTTATTATTTATTTATTACAATTTATGGTTACAAATACAAAAAAAAGCATGAACCAAAGGATGATCTCAAAGGGGGTCCGAGACCCCATATAAAAACCGATCACCTTATAGTATACAATACAATAAAAAAAAACTACTTAGGAGACACTAACTACATAACTACTCAGCCTCGGAAACACTAAAAAAGTTCTTAACTCTAGATTTAAAAATGTTAACATTTTCCGACGCGCGAATGCCCAAAGGTAGATGGTTCCATAAATCAGTTATTCGATTAAAAAAATGATACTTTAGGACATTGGTCCTGGCGTATTTCTTCTTTAAGATTAAAACGTCCTTGGACCTAAGTGGGAAGCGGTCGGCCTATAGTGTGATCGCCCGGGTGAGTGTGGTTCTGAGAAGAACTTTTGTTGGTGACTGACGTTTCGACAACCTGAGCGGAAGTCATCTTCAGAGTCAAGTGAATAGTGTTTGTCAGTCGATGATGCTATGAGTTTGGTCCTTTGAAAGTGGTGGTGGTGGTGGTGACGTCATGTTTTTCGCCACTTTTGAAGTTTGTAATAAGCATATTTTTTACTATGTGTTCCAAAGAGAACATCGAGGGGAGCTGAAATCTGAAAAAAATTTTGTCGATATCACAAAAATTTTTAATCGTGTTTTATGCCTCTGCAAAATATGGGGTCCCCCCTTGAGAAAAATCCCTAAATTCGAGCCGTTATTTTGTTCCAGCAAATTCAGCTATGTTACATATGTGATGTTCCAGGTAACAAAAGCAAGGATAAAGAAGAAAATCGGAATAAAAAATTATCCCTCTAGTGTTATTGCGTTAAAACTAGTTTTGCTACGTCATAATCTGTTACGTCACCCATATTTTTTATTGTTAATACTATCTTAATAAAGCTGAAAATTGAATTTCTATGCTACGCGAGTTTTGGCAACATAAGCTTTTTATGTTACTGAATTATTAGCCTTCCTAGAAAAAAAGCTGTAAAAAATAAACCAAAGAGATTGACTTAGAGGGACAGTATGGTTAAGGAAAATCCCGGAGGGGACAGAAAAAATGCTTTGGGGGGGGGGGAGGGGAGAGAGAAGAGTAGATTAAGGCGCGCAGGGTGTCGTGGGAAGCATCGAACAATCGACGGTAAATCAGCAGTCAGATAATCCTCCGTAGGAAAAAAGTTAGCGACTGATACACTTAACCACAGTTCTTAGCTGACGAAAACTGTAACAACGTTCATAAAAACTTACAGAAAAGTTCTAAAATCTGCACAGTGCCGTTAGCGCAGGGACAAATATTGCAAAAAATATGGCTTTCCTTGTACTTAAATAAAGGTGTCTGTCTGTCTGTCTGTGCAAGGCCGGCTCCCATTATCGTGGCAAAACGTACAGCCGCCAACCTGAATTCCATCTGGTCGTCTGAAGTAGTCTTAACTTAAACTTTTTTGCAAACCAGACCGTTTCCTGGAAACTTCGAATGTCCTCCGAAATTGTTCATGTCAGCATTTAATTGCAACCTAGTTGTGATGTTCAACCAAATACACAAATCCATGTAAGAGGTGATTTCCTAATTGATGAGGTCATTTGACCTCAAGTACCAGAATCATCCTTCACTTCATTTTTTTCTCGTGCTAATCAGAGCATATGTTACTTAAAGGCCCATTTTCGCCCTTGATGCACTACGCGCCGTGATACCTTGATCCTGAATTACCGAATATTGCGAAGCTTACTTGCATCGCTTGTTCCCAAAGCAATCCTTGGAATCTTGTTCATCCTTTTGCTGTAAATACTTTCTCTTGTTGTCATTTTTTATATTTCTGAAAGTATTTTGTACATATTCTGTATATATTCGTAAATTTTGACTGGTGAAGAGTTTCAAATGAGGTCAGTGACTAGCCTACACGACTCCTACGGCTCGTGACATTTGTACATTTGCCGTTCTCTGTTCGGTCTCTCGACCTTTTTGTTGCTTCACTCGTGTTTAGTTTATGAAGGGCACTTCATGTTGTGTTATGAAGAGGAATTTTTAGTAGAGCTGAAACGTTGGACTCTTCTACAGCAAATTTTAGGGGTCATAGGTCTTAAAAACTTAAGCAGTAAAGGAAAAACGAAGCTTTGTGGTAGCATGTTTTAATCTGTAGTCAACTGACGACTTGTAAGTCTGTTGTTCATAGATAAATTAGGGTCAAATACACAAAACCAAGAACACATCCCCCATACATGGGCCTCTTCCCATGATAATCTTTTTGAATCTAATTTTAGCGCGTGGTCAAGCTGCGAGGCTATTTTAGGAAAGACACCTGATTGGCCAATTTAAATGACTTAAGAACATTGAGGTTTAATTTTAACAGATCAATTAACGCAAAAAAACTTTTCGTCGGGATTTTCGAAGTGCATTTATTAAGGGCAGAGGAAGAATAATTCTAACTCTCCAACGCTTTGAAAGAGATCTTTTTCTTGTAGGCCGTTCAGTACTTTTCGAGATGCGACTATAGAGCGTGTTATGAATGCAATTCTTGTCAGCAGCTAGAGCGCCTAATGTGAACCAGTCATGCAGAGAAATGACAAGACTAATTTCCGACGTAAAAATCACGATAAACACGTAGAAGATTATTTTCCCGACCAGCAGTTTCAAAAGGCTTTCCAGATAGGTCTCTCTCAGGGTCTCTACCGATCCAAACGATGTTTTAGTTCGTTCCAGAGAAGCACTTTTTTCGGAGCGGACATCCCTGTAAATATTACAAAGCAATTTCGAAATTAAATATGCAAACATTTGCACCGGGATTTTCGGACCGAAAGTTCTAATAAACGGGAAACAAGTATTGAGCTGTCCTGCGCTTTGAATAACCTTTCCAAAGAGATGTTTTTCGATTTAATCCGTTAAGTACTTTTCGAGAAACGACTTTCGTGCGGGTTTATAGGAATGCAATCCTAGTCAGCAGTAAATATTACACAGCACTTCCGATATTAAATAAACAAAGATTTGCACCGTTTTTTTTAGAGTGAAAGTTCCAACAAACGCGAAACAAATATTTTAGCTGTCGTGCGCTTTAAAATACCTTTCGAAAGAGATACTTTTCGCTTCAATATCCTTTCGGCACTTTCCGAGAAACAACTTCAAAGCAGGGTAGAAATTCGAGTCTTAGCACTTTGTGTTAATCATTCATTATTCATGCTGGGGAATGACACGACTTCTATTTTACGTCTTCGGAGAAGCACGCATAATATTCCTGCCCAGCTCTGAAAATGATTTCCAATGCTAACAGTGCGGCAGTTCAACTGAACAAACCGATGTTTTTTTCTCTTAGCCCGCTAAATTTTCAACTTCTTATTTGGATGGACACAACCTGATGACCGTTGGCCATTGCTTGCGTGATCGGGGACCTAGACTAAAAATAACTTTCACAACGTGACGCGAAGCTTAAAATAGATTTTAAAAGATTATCATGGGGCACGAGGATGTGTTCTCTCACCTCATTTTCTCTTGACAAAACGACACACTGCGGACTGTTTCTCTGTTATACCTCCGCCTTTAAACTGGAGGTATAACAAAAAAATATTCCAAATTTCCAAATTCCCAGGAGAATATATACTTTCCATTTGTTTCCAACCGAAACGTTCGTGAGCTGAATTAAATCGAAGGCTTAGAAAACCCTTACCTCTTTTTAAAAGCCGTCAAAATATGTTTGCTTTTAGGTTATTTTATCTTTAAGGTTCATCTGAGATATCTGACAGAATGCCCTAGTCACGTTCTCTGTGGCCTTCCATGGAAAAAAAGCAAACTATGACTGCTTTTTGTGTCTGTAAGGAAGACTGGATTATCAAAATTTTCCACTGTCCAAGCCTCGTTCGACAGGGCTTTTATCCAATCGGAAATTGAAATAGTTGTTCTCTTCCGCTTACGGGAGGTGCCACTGGCGGAAATTTATAATTGCATTGCTTTCGTACAGAAAATTGGCAGGGCTGCTATTGTGAAAGATTTACTTTTTTCGGTGCTGCAAGTTCTGCAGAGTTTCAGGAAAATTTCTTGGCAATTTGTAGCGGGCGATTTTTCTTGTCCACGGAGAGGACGCAAATATTTTGCAACAGATCCTTGACCGCGACGCTCTCTCTCCTCGGGGACTAGTAACCACCCACTTGACACCGGAGCTTGTCAGTGCGAAGAATCTCAATATGGGCAAACGAGTTAGACACAGATAAAAATGTCTCTTTTTTTTCGTTGAAAAGGCGAGAAAATGCCGACGATCGCCATCGAGACAACTTGGTAATGGCTAAGAGGTTACACTTAGCCTTTGGATTCATTTTACTTTTGTGTCTCCCTCGGACAACAAGGACATTTTCTGGGAATGATGAAGGTGAGTTCTTACGCATAATTAATCTTATTTGGCATCCTAGTTTTGAAGTGAGCTTAGTTTGTTGACTTGGACCTTCAGTGTACGTTAGCGACTATTTACGTTAATAGAGGTCGAATTTTAACTTTCGTTTTTGTGTCTTCTTCACGGCATGTTGAGTTCTATTGACTACGTTAATTTGTCATGGGGCCAACATCTTTGAAAGCTTTGAGGGCAGTCCACTGATTCGCGCGTGAAGATTGTTCGAGAAAGGACTCTTCTATTCTTCACGGTATTTCGGGATTCAATAGCTATAGAACTGAAGTTATTCCATTCTATAGAGAGATTTTCATCCCGCTGGGGTCATTTTTAACAAAGTGGAATCGTTGATCAGTTTAATAGTTGAAGACAATAAACTACAATTGATCGGAATGTGAATTGTGGTAGGTTTTGAACACGCTCCAATGCGTGTATTCAAAGCGAACAATCGTTACTTTTATTCCCGTCGCTTTGGAGTGTGGAGTAATTAAGTTAATTGCTCATTTACTTGCATCTCTTCCATATACTTCTATACTTTACCTTTTTGATCGTGAGCTAAATCATTTAACAGTCAGTTCTGTTCTGGGTGAAAAACGCATTACTACATCATGTACCCTTCATTTGAAATTCGATACACACCAAGGCCATCTTTTTATATCAAAGTAAATAAGTTTAAGGGCCATTTTGCGTATATCCATCACGTTTCAGGGAAAACATAAAATAATGAAGTTATTTTTTTAAGTTGGGTTTGCAGCAATGATTTGGAAAATATTCATTGAACTATACTGTAGTGCATTCGAACTCATTCGTGAATATTGGATTCCCGTTTAACATATGCTTGGCCTGAATTGGAAAGGAAACATTTAAAGAACAAACTAGCAATCAGTTTAGCAATCAGAGAGCTTTGCTTACAAATCAGATAATTTCTTGGCTCCATAACACGTTCTCTACAATATTGTATACATACCTGTGATGTGCTATGTGGAAATGCCTGAACACATACCCTTATGCTAGCATGTCGCATTGTGGTCCCAATGCCAATATAATGGGTAGAAAATGGTGATCATTTATCATACAGATAGCTCGATCCGTGAGAGATGGAGTCACCAGCAAGGAAGTCACTTTGTTTGGTGATTAATTTATTTTGGAAAACAGTAGGAAAAGGACATTTCCATGGCTTATTTTGTTAATGAGTGACTTTCAACTAAATTGTTTACATGGCAATTGGCAAATTTGGTGGTTACCTTATTATACAGTTTTTCGGTGCTGATCAGGAGTCTCTGAAAACTTCACTTTTGTACTGACACAAGGAGTTGTCTTCACTTCTCCCTCCCAACTCTCAGTGCAGTGCTATGTTTTGTCAAGTCAACCTTGCCGCATTATTTTAACATAACATGTATATTGGAAAATGGGAGTCAGGAAATTATAATTACTTCGATCTCTTCCTGGGAGCAGAAAAAGTGGCCGCTTAGAAGCCCTGGGGTGCATGTTTGCTCTATGGTTTGGGAATGCTTTAAATGTAGTACATAAGGGACTAAAAACAATAACACACACTTCATTAATTACCAAAAGAGAAAACCTCGTATGACTTAGTGACAAAAAAAGATAATTGAAGCATAAGATAAGGTAAATTCACCCAGAATAACTTAATTTAAAGCTAATCAAGCTGATTGAAATTAAAAAAGTATGAAATACAAAGGAGATAATTGTTAGTAAAACTTAGGATCATGGCTTAATGTCAGTCAGTTTACGATAGGTGCATTTCCGCCTGTAGAAGGTGTCCATTTAAGTCTAGACTCAACGGTGTGCCTATTGACCTTCATTTTGTGTGCTTATTAGTTCCATGGTACATTGGCTGTTACAATAACAGTGAAGTCTCTGAAGGTGCGTCCTTCCAACCTGCTTATAAAGAGGACCAGATGACACCTGTTTACTGTGTTAGTCTTTGTGCTTTTAATGAAAGGTAAGTAGTTAAATCTAGAACAATTACTAAAATGACCAGTGGCTCATTCTTGAGTTTCAGTTTCAGTTCCAATGCCAGCTGTCAGACAATAGGAATGTCAAGCTCATAGTGTAATAAGGATCATTACAAAACTTGAACATAATCTTATGCACTGAGGGTTGAGATTGAGGTTCACAGTGGGGGTTCAGAATGAGGGCCCATGTTGTACTGACCCATCCAATGCTGTACCCTATCTAAAGGCTTTTAGTATATAAGTCTACTAGCGTTCTATCATGAATGCCATTCTCTGATTGGCTACGCTACTCACTATTCTGTTGTAGGTAGTGAGCACTACGTAAAGCCAGGGCTTCTGGTAGGTTGTGGAATAATGGCAAATTTTGCGGGATTTCCAGAGACAAATTAAAATGGCTGATTTTGTGGGAATTTCGCGGGAATTTTCTGGGCAAAGTTCGCTGGAAAGTGTTGGTTAAACTAGACGCTCTAAGAGCATTTACTCGGGCTTCATACCGTAATATCAATTTGTAATTTACAAGTGAGCTTATTGAACACAATAAAAACAAATAAAATAATCAGGATATTTAAAACACAAGAGTAACACTTAGATATTTACTGTACTGTGTTCAAGTTGCTTTATTGAGTATCTTCTTTATCCAGTTACATGTTGGTTGCCATGTACATCTTCGAAGTTCCGTTTACAACGATTCTTAATTTTTTGAACATCTGAGGCACGCGTCTCAGCATCAGAGTTTGTTGTTTAAGTCAGTAGTCATAGTGTTTTCATAGTATGAACTCCTATATGGCTCATTTGTTACCTTGTGAGAACAAGCATGAACTTTGCTTATTTGGCAGGCTTTTAGGCAATATCATTTGTGGACAGATACGTTCCAAAAACGATGGACATTTTTGTATGTAAGATGACAGTATAAGGCGTAATCCTTTCCAAAATGTTCTTCACAAAACACTGTATACATACATGTAAGCACACGAAAGCTCTCATACTCTCATCACCAGTTTCCATGGTCTACGCTAGGAACTCCTGGGACCATGACCCCACTTTTGGCGAACATCATTTGCTCTTTTAACAACAATGCTGTGGAGAAATGCGCCAAATGGCAAAGCTTTTTCATCATGGTTACTGCCCAGTTTTTCGCTTGATCTAAGAACACCTGGTAGTTTTTGGATGTTGGGTACTCGTTGCAGTTTCACCATAAATTTACAAGATTGTGGCAAGTAAACAGCTCTAATAGTCAAGAGAAAGTTTCAAATATGTTGTACCGACATATATTTGGTACAATTTTTAGTGAATTTTGTCGCGTTTTTGTGAATTTTGCGAGATTTCACCGATTTACTTGAAATTTTGCGGCTCTGTGACTGCGCGAAATACCAGAAGCCCTGTATAGCAGTGTGCCCTTGTCATCAAAATGACGGTGAATTCTTTTTGTTTTAGAAGTATCTGTGAAGAGGATTTAAATTAAGTTTTGAACGACTAGTAGATTCATACTAAAACAATTAGATTATTCGCTCTCGATTTCTGTAACTGATAGTCTACTCGGGCTGCCCCCTCATCAACTGTCATGTGATAGAAATCTCATAATCTAATTGTTTAATAGGTGTACCTACAATCACAGCTGTCATAAGTCGTTGGCACACACACACCCCTTTCCCCCATTCAATGTTGGAAAGCACAATTTGTCCGAACTCCTTGCGAATTGGCTCTTTTACGGTTTGTAAACAACATTGAACGGGTGGGAGCGGGAAGGCGACTCATAGAAGGTGTTTGTGTGCCAACAATATGCCAATGATTGTAGGTAAGATGATCACTGATTATTCCCAGTTCATTGCTGTTAGCAACTGACATAAATTTTCATGTATTATTTTCCATTATAGCTTCAGATATGCGGCATTAAGCAATGGAAGCATCTGTATTTGTCTCACTCAAATACAACAAGACAACAGTGTCAATTACACCCTCTGCAATGTTAGGTATGCAAGCAGCATGTTTGTTTGGTAAAAAAAATAAATAAGGTGCATTTCTACTGTTGGGTTGCTACGATCAAACAGGAGTTCAACGATGAGAGTCTGGCAGGTTAAGGGGTAACAGGTACCTGACCATTGATCAAGCTTTGCTTTCAATATGAAAGTTAAACACAGAAATTATTAAAAACTCTCAAACTTTTAACTTAGTTTTCCATGGAATAGAGCACAAGTTATAAACATCTTTTGATTATTTTGCAGTTGCCATGGAGATGAAAATATTATTTGTGGAGGAAGAAACGCAAGTAGTGTTTACTCCACTGCAGTTCCACTGCTTGTATCGCTGAACATCAATTTACCAAAACAAGTTAAAACTAATACTTCAGTTACTGCTGAATCTGAGCTGTCAATCAAGAGACAAAGAGAGGAAGTCAGTAATT
Organism: Micromussa lordhowensis; assembly: GCA_964020085.1. Taxonomy (NCBI): domain Eukaryota; kingdom Metazoa; phylum Cnidaria; class Anthozoa; order Scleractinia; family Lobophylliidae; genus Micromussa; species Micromussa lordhowensis. The sequence goes on along the minus strand of OZ026601.1, from coordinate 4,973,304 downwards.
TGGACAGAATACAGCAAGGAAATCAAAGTGCAGATGATATTTTAATTAACTGGTACAAAATGTACTCTGGGGTTACGTTTTGGAATAAAACACGGCATACTCTGCATGGAAATCAAACAAGAACCTCAACTCTTTTCTTATTTGCAAGACCTGGTAATCACAGAATCTGTGTCAAAGCATCCAATTTGTTTTCACACCAACAGATATGTACTGATATTGATGTAGTTGCTCCAGTACAAGGTTTGCAACTCGTTACGGTCTTTCAAGGAGGTAAAAAGCTGAACCTTTCTTCACCATTGATAGTCAAAGGTCACAAGACTGTACTTTTGAAATATCTCACTGTAAGTGGATCAAGACCTCAATTTCAGTTTGACTTTGGTGATGGAAGTTCCCCACTCTCTGTCATGGACAACTCTGTGGACCGATACTCATCAGCATGCTCTTGTGTCACTGTTTCTCACGTCTTCAAAAGTTGTGGTAACTTCACAGTTAATGTAATGGCGTCAAATGCTGTCAGTTTAGAGTCTGTTACCCAACCTGGTCAAGTTGTGGTGGTAATGTCTATTGAGACAGTGGAAATTAGAAAAATTGGCAGTGACTGTATGTATGTGGCAGGAAATGTCTCCTCAACCTTGACAGCCATAGTGAAACGGGGGTGTGCTGATTTCTTTAAATGGAATTTCAATGATTCATCACCTGACATGACAACCACAGGTTTGTCACCTATTCATATTACAAATACTTATATTATGCATCTATGTCCACAAAGCCTCTGGGATTCAAAGAAAAGGGCCTATTCAGGGATGTAGCTAAAATTTTGTACAGGTGGAAATGTATACTTAAAAGGTGGGTATTTTGAGTCAAAGCCATACATAATTTTGAAACTTGTGCATCGTTTTTTCAGCCAGAAAAATCATGTTGACAGACGGGTATTTTCCCCGGCTCCCAGCTATTATCTACATCACTGTCTATTGAGACTCAAATTTGGCCTTTTTTGGGGGAACATTTTGGAGTATTTAATTTATTTTTGTGGCGGAGTTGGAGGAGCTCAACTTTCAACAACATCTTTTTAGGGGTCAGAAGGTGAAATTGATGATCTCCTGGATATCAGTTTTTTTTAGTTTGGCATCTCTGATAACATAGTAGCAACTAGAAGATGGTAAAATACTGTTTGACGTAGTAGACTTTCAAATGGTCACAATGGCTATTGCAGAGAGGCTTGAAGGAGTCAGAGTAGAGTGTCATAAGTGATAAGGTTTGTTTGAGTTTGAGACAAAAAGAATCCTTAACTGCCACATGTACAAGACGTTCTGTTATAAGGATGCAATTCTAGGGAGCAAAGTTTGACTACAGTATGAACTCAACTGCTGAAAAGTTATCTTGTCCAGGAAATATATGCAACCATACCTACCATGGGGAAGGTCATTAATTCTGAAGGGGAAGGGGGGAGTTCAAAGGACAAATATTGAAAGAGATTCAAGAAACGTGTGTAGATTGATTTGAAGGAAAGTTTGAAGTTAAAGTTAACCTAGATTGCTTGAGCTGCCACATGATTAACTCTTTCATGATATGACTGAGAAAACTGAGCATTTCTCCGTCATAAATAATCATAGTAGCAGCCTATTTGGGGTAGAAACAATACCGTATAACAGGGTTGAAGCTAAGAAAATAGTCTCGCGGGTAAGATTTTCATTGAGCCGGTCACCATGTTCCTTGAGAGACCTGGAACAAAATTTTTGTCCCCAATATTTTGCAACGTCTTAAATGCGGTGCCACCAAGTTTGTGTTTACAAGATGGAGGACACAGTACACGGAAGGAGAACATGCTAAACAAGTGCTCAAAACAATACTTTATATTTCAATTACTTTACTCGTCATAGTGCAACCAATACTCAAGGTACAATGTAGTCAGGAATTTATTTGAAACTTTTCATTTAGTTGATTTGGACATTTCGATATGGTTCAGATATCAAATGATTGTCCATGAGTAACTTCATTGTCCTTTACCAAGTCATTGCCCACCAAAAACCACCTCTTTCTCAGCCGGCAAATTTCGCCGGCAGCCAGCGCTTAGCGACAACCCTGGTATAACCCACTTATTGCTCATCAACAAACTGCATGTCTCTGTTTTTTGTAAACAAGTTGAACCATTTTAGGTTTGTTATTTTTGCATTGCATAGTCATTTGATTTACGCTATTGGTATTTGTTTTTACTCTTTAACTAGATCCATCAGTATCTCACACATTCTCAAGCTCTCACCGTTTTTATAACGTCACAGTTGTGGCATCTAATGAGTACAGTAGAAAGGAAACAGTACAGAAAGTGTGTGTACAAGAGAGATTACAAGGTCAGTATAGTCAAGTGACCTGATGACCAGTTAGCTTGTTGTTCTCTGGTATGGATTGAGCAGGCTGGGTTTTAGCTGTGGCCAGCTCTAACTAGGGTGTAGTAGTACCTCTCTTCCCCCAGTTGTATAAATTGATTAGCAGCATCTTAATGCTGGGGGATAACCGCATAATGGACTAGCTAGTATCTCATCCAGGGAAAATAGAAATACTCCCAGTCATTTAATATACTACGGAAACCATGGCCACAGATAACCAGGGTTAGGAAAGTGACATACATGTGCCAGTTGTGATAGTTAACCCAAGGTGGAAGGTGCCCACTTGAGGAATGGGACCTTCCGATCAAGCTGCAAGTAAAGGAATAAGTACTGCTGTATTGAAACCAATGTTTGCAGAGTTCACTCCTCGCTCCCACTTGCCGTGGAGATGTTCTGAAAATGAGATTACCTTTTCACACATGCCCAAATCAGGGGTTTTAGAAAGGGCTCAGTTCCAGGCAAATTAACCGTCTCTGCATACGGTTTTGCCTGCCTGATTTGATCAACTGGAGGAATTTTGTTCTTATAAAGAAGTCTAGTTCAAGTTTTGCTTGACTGTGAAAACTGATTGGCTTAATTCCTGCTGATAGTGTTAATAAAAACCCTGCACAATAAGTTTGTTATTTTATAAGTCATATGATTGTACTTCTATTGTCTCATTTACCTCGTTCTGACAGTGCCTCTTAATATACAGTCATGTTATCAGTACTTATCATGGTATGATCATTTTACGCAGGTGTGATATTAAAGCCTAATGTGTCGCACTTGACGGTGAGCACTGAGAAATCAACTACGTTCACAGCACAGCTCAATCCAGCACTTGCAGGACAAGGTACAGTCAGTTTCAAGCTCTACAGGAGTGACCGTAAGGATCCCATGACTAGAGGCCCAGACTTTCCAAATTTTTTTCGGACACCAGGAAGGTATCTTTAAGTTTATCTTTTAGAGAGAATTCACTACTGATGTGTGTTTGACTGTTATGTGATATACTGTAAGCGTCAAAAGTAAAGAGCTCTACCCCCCAAATTGTAGCAATGAAATGCATCATTCTATGCCAAATCGTCCAGAATAGGAGCCAATTTTAGTGGCCAAAAGTGTAGTCGCAAATGCATTCATGTGATCGTATCAGTCCCAATTTTGAGCCCTGTAGGCAGTTCACTGAAAATCATTTGCAATAACTTCTGGGAATATCTGAAAGCATAAAATCTCTTTTGGAGGTTGTAGAGAGTCAAACAAGGAATTCAATGGGGTTGAAGAAAAAAGGAAATCTGGAAGGGGGTGGGGTTAGTGATTTTGGAATTTCGGAGGGGCATGAGAGAGTAAAGCATGTTGGAAATTCTGAAGGCAAGGGGATGTTAAAATGTTCATGTCGCACATGGTTGGGTATGGATAATTTCTGGAATCAGCCAATGTTAGTTGAGTTTAGAGACCTGACAGTTGCAACATTCTAAAAGTATCGAAAGGAAATGGCTGCTAGATTCAAGTATCTTCAACTTCAACTTTAAATTCACTTTATGTGCACTTACATTTTTGGAATTACAATATTAGCTTAGAAAAGAAAAAGAAGATACATATATAACAATTAAAGGTGACAATGATATATATAGTTTGTGCATGGAGGCTAATAGAACTGTGAGGTCATCGAGTTACCCTCCATCTCGTTTGAGTAAAAACATAGGAGTAGATGGATTGATTACTAAAGGAAAGAGCTAGAGAATTGTGGAAGCGTATGTTAGATATCATCTATACTCAGTTATGCAGGAGGAAAAGATCTTTCCATTGATACCCAAATCGGAGTGATCAGCTCAATGGAGCTTGAGATATGACGTAGGCCACTTTCTTGTCCAAAATCTCAAAATTTTGATTCCTGCGCATGCCTGAGCAAAAATGTCATAATAAGCAGTGCTATAGTGGAAAGAAAAGCATGCCGTCATCTTGCAAATGTCTTTTTGAGTAGATTGGAACTAATACTGGCTCATATCCAGGCTGAAAATCTTCAAAATGGCCAAAAATGCATCAAGAATCAATGGGTTAAAATGGTAATCAAGCCATAAACCAATAAATTCTAATGATCGATGAAACAAACCTCAAACAATTAAACAAGCAAAAAAGCTTTGACTTGCTCTGACGTACATGTATTACTGCTGACAGCACATCAGCAATGACTGCAACAACAATAGTTTTTTTGCAAAAAATAAGATTGAAAAAGAACAAGGTGTAATGTATCTTACACCTAACTGCCAGATCGAACAGGGCATGGGAAATAACTAAAGAGCTCACCTTCAGTTAGGTCAGGTGTCCATTGCTGTAAGACTACGTCCAGTACCTGTGAAGGCTCAAGTAGTATTAAATCATTAGCAGCAATGATCTTCAGTTTTCAAAATTTGGCCCTTTGGGAGAAATTGTTATTGGCCCCTCTTATTTCTCTCTGACGGGTGTGGCACCAGGGAAGACACCTACATCAAGTAATGCTCCAGCTAAGAGATCACAGCAAAGACAAAGGTGCAGCGGCCCCAGGAGTTGTTAGTAGCTGATGAACAGAAACATGATAGTTATATTAAATCAGGCAGGTACAAAAGTCGGACCGGATCAACTCTGATCGCTGATTTGAATAAGAATAGCACCTATTGTTGTATGCCTCGTTCTTGAATAGGTGCTATTCTTATTCAAATCAGCGATCCGAGTTGATCCAGTCCGACTTTTGTACCTGCCTTATTAAATCTGAGCTATCTTATTATTTCTCAGCTGCAACATTTCATTTACATACGAAGAATGTCGTATGTGAGGAACTTTTTCTTCTTGTGAACCGCCAGACCTTACGCTCTTTTTCGTCTTCTTTTTGTCATACTTTTGACATATTTATTAATTTATTGTCAACAACATTTTAATGTCTTGTTTGCCCAAAAGTATGTCGTATCCCTTGCATTCTCGGGTTAAAACTGATTTAGAACAATCAGAATGCCGTATTTTAATGATTTAAGCCAATTATATTTGGGTGAAAAGGAAATTATATGCATTCCATGGCCATTGGTGCTATTGCTCTTAGCTGGAGCATTACTTCAATCTTATTGAGAGCACTGAATAATTAAGTCTCTCCTTTTTAAAGGTATTTCGTGTTTGCTGATGCAGTCAATGAAGTCAGTCGGGTTGTTTCCAATAAAATTGTGGTCAGTGTGTTGGAACCAGTAAATGGGGTGAGCATGATGAATGATGAGAAGTGTATACTAATTATTCATGAGATGTATGACTTGCAGGGATGATGCTATGAAAACACTGGGCCGGCTCATTTACATGTACAAGCCCAGTTGTCATTTCTCACTCAGGCCTTGGCACCTCCAAAGTTAACTCTTGAAGTCTTTACTTTTGTGTGCAAAAGGTTGGCCAAAATGTAAACCTAATAGTTCCAGCGATGGCCAGACTGTCCCTGGACCTGTGTTCTTGGCAAAATTGCTACAGTGTAGCTGCCAGCACAGTCATTTGGACAGGACTCCTGCAATACCTCATCTCAGCAGTCATTGGGTTAATTATTTGATTCTAATACTTGCTTTGGCTCCATCAACTGGTGGTTAAAGTGACGCTTCACTGGTTTCATTGTTCAGCAAAACAAAAGACTTCTTTTGTTTCTCATGCGACAAAAGATGCCGCCAGAAAACGGGGAATTTTTTGTATATTATGTTATTTCTCGAAAACGAAGAGCAAACCAGCGAAAAAAAGTACATGGTGATGTTTTTCTATTCATTTGAAAAACCACTTGCAAAAATTCAGTTACATGTACTTTTGAAGAAAAAAAAAAACATGCACAAAATCGTTACTTAGCACCCTTTTGCACTCACCCCTTCAATTGTTTGTACATGTATGAATCTACTAGTTTAATGCAAGCTTTACTTCAAACGTGCAAGGTGCTATGTAACATATTTATTCATATTTCAGTAACGTAAACACTGGTGTACAGTCATGTATCCAGCTAAGTTAATAGGGAGCTTAGATGCAGACATTGAGTTGTCTCTATGGGGCATATAATTGACTTTGAACGTTTAAAAATGTCATGCAAATGAATTTAGGTGGCTTGAAACTGTTTCCAGCTTTTTTCAAGACATACATTTAACCACTCTATCAGTTGATGCAAAAATCATGGTATCAAAAAACTACCCAATCATTGGTGAACATGTTGCTGTCAATCTTGTGGCACAATTGATTACCATAGCAACAATATGACCTACTAAAACCGCCCTTAAATTTAGCTTTAAGCTCTTGAAACTCGAAAACGAGTTGGTGCCTGACCCCCATTTTTTGTTATCGAATTATGATAAACAACGTAAGATGCAACTCTTTGCAATTTTGAAAAAATTCTGTAGTGTGGGCTCAGAGCCACCTTAAATTTTTGAAACTTTGCCATGTTGCCATGCTTATCATAATTTGATAATAAAAATGGGGTCACTGAGCTTGGTTTTGAGTAACAAGCGCCAAAAGCTAACATTAAAGGGTTTTTAGCAGACCTGTCATATTGTTGCTATGGTAACCTGTTTTTTTAAAGGATGACCATAACTTGTTTACCAATGATTGGGCATTTGTATGATACCTATATTGTAGCATCACTTGATAAACAGTCAAGTATTATTATTCATCCTTCAAAGTATAGCTGTTTGAAAAGTGCTGGAAACTGTTGCCAGCCTCCTTATGTTTACAATAGATTTAGAGTTTTTTTGTCTGTGATCTCTTACTAATAACTCATTCTATGATGATCAGATTGTTTGTAGATGTTCAGAATTTGGGTGTTAGGATACCAAAAAAAAAAATATATTTACCTCTCAAACGGTGCGCTAAATGAATTTCTTTAATAAACTTTTTCTCTTCAAATTTGTGTCACCAGCTCTCGATCCATCATGAGGGAGTAATACTGCTAGGACAGCCAGTGCATTTAAGTGCGCACTTAAAGCAAGGAACTAATGTCATGTTTTATTGGGATTTTGGTGAGGGATTGCCGACCAGTACATTCAATACCTCATCAACACATGTCACCTACAACTACACCAAGTAAGATCTGACAGGAATGTAATTTATTTATTAGTCAATATCATGGACAGCAAATAAAAATTACTCCTTCATTTTGATGCAAAATTTCAGTGTTTTAGTGTTTTGTGATACAATAAAAAAGTCAAAAACACATGATTGCAGGTATAATCTGTCACCTATGATATTAAAAGGTAATCAAATAGTATACTCTGGAAAATAAGAATAATTTCACATGCATTTTGTCACAATTCAAATAATTTTCCTCCCCTAAAGGCTTGGGAAATGCTCATGAAATTATTTCCTAATTTACTTGTCACCATTTGATTACCCACACTTGATATAAAATTAATAATTATTTTAATAATTAACTGTACAGCCATGGGCCGAGCGCGTTCTTGCTCTGCACAGGGTTCATTTTTTATTTCTATTTTTTTAGTTTTGTATCACCAGACCCAAACTCCCACTCAGCCAAATGTCGAATCACTCAACTTATGATGTTTCTTTGCTAAAATCTGTGTTACGGATGTTTTTTTCTTTATTGTATGTAAAATATAATTTCTTTTCGTTTTATCGAAGCGTTGGATTCGAAGAGAATGTTAAATACGCTAAAAAATTTATTACGCCAGCCATGCATGGAATTCGCTGATATTGCAGCTTTCTCTTCGGCTACGTGACAAATACGAGGCTGAAATTATCTAGAGTTAAGCTTGCATGTTCACTTTCAAAGGGAATATTCAATGCGCTAAAGAAGGTATTACGTCTGGTGTCGGCCATGGAATGCGCTGACGGTGATAAATAAGACCGTATTTACTGTAATGCCCTTACAGTGATAAATAAGATCGTGTTTACTTCGCCAGAAGCAATGGTGGTGTTTTCTGGGAGAAAAATAAAACCTCAGCACTCGTCAAAACCCTTTGAACATATGCAAATATATATTGTCCTTCGAGCTACAGGTAAACATGCATGCAAAAATCTCTGATTACCAATCACGCAACCACGCTATGCAAAGAATGTGAAGTAAAATCTCTTTCAATCCAGGCACTAAGCCAACTTTGAATCACACAATCTCTATTGTTTCCAATGGGTAATGTTTACTCGCAACACGTTGTTGTTAAATATTTAGAAAACAGTTAAATTTTAAAAGCGTGGTTATACGATCTAAAAGATCTTCTTGTTAATCATTAATTTGAAGTTTAGTTTGTCTGTGGAAAGCTTACAGTGTTCATTTGTCCATCTTTTTGTACAGGAAAGGGAGATACAAAATTGTTCTTATTGCAACGAATGACATTGGAAGGAAAGATAAAGAATCGATCACAATTTATATTACAACTGTGCCACGGTGCTACCCTCCTGAAATCGACATACTTGGACTCTACAGTAGCAGGGTTAGTTTGAAATCTTATGCTGACCACTTTACTCATCGAGGTATAATAACACATCGCTAAATAAATTATAGGTAGTGAAGTGTCTTTCTGGCACAAAAACTCTGTTCAATCAGCAGTAAAACAGTAAAAGATTTTCCAGTCATCTTGACAGGAAAGCAGATGTGGTTTAATCGTCATCAGTTAATATAAAGTACATCACCACATAACCAATTCAGGGCTCGAAAAAAGTGCTGTCCGGTCGTCCAGGACAAGTTCATTCTCATTCATTCTCACTTGCAATGCAATTGGCAAGGGATCAGGCAAGTTGTCTGCCAAGTAAATCATTAAACAGGCACACTAAGACTTGCCCAGGGCAAGCAAGATCTGAGAGATACTTGTCCTAAGACACAAGCTGGAATTCAAGTTTTCTTTTACATGTAAGCCCTGAGCCATTAACATTAAGTTTTGTTAAATGCTTAATATTGAATATCACAGGTAGAACGATCCAAAGAGATCCGATTAGAAGCTCATGCTGCTCTTAACTGCAGTGAGGACAGGGAACTTTTGTACTTATGGACGGTAAGATTGATTTTCCAGAAAATTAGTTTGCCAGTAGTGGGCTACAGTCTGTCTTGATAATAATGTCAGTTTGGTTGGCAGTAGGTAGTAAAGCTTATAGGGACCTTTAATTTGAACTACAGTCATGTACAAGTATGAAATTGAGTACAAGTTCAATTTTTAAACCCCTGATGTTTCCAGAGTCCTCGCTCTTCATGTTGGGTTTAGGTAGCAAGGGTAGCTCATACAGTGTCGAATGAGATGGGTATGTGACGTCATAACGTGAAGCCTCAAAACTAGAATTGAAAGGTCATTCTTATATTCAGTCTCATGCTTGTGCTCACATAGGATTCTTCTTGTGCATCTTAAGACATCATGTCCATATATGTAGCCAGAGAGTTTCCTGTTTTAAGGTGCTTACAGTGTATTATTGGGAGATGTCCATGCTAGGATCCTGATACTCTCATACTTGCGGTAAAACTTTGTCAGACAGGCTACAAAAACTTCAGAACCGTGCCGCTCGCTTGTTAACATCCTCAAGTTGTGATGCTGATGCCAAAGGTCTAATACGACAACTCGGATGGAAAGATTTGTGTGCTCAGCGTCAAATTCAGAAAGCCTTGATGGTATATAGATCTTTAAATGGTTTGGTTCCTGAATACCTATCGTCTAAATTTCTAAAACGCAATGGAACGCGTTATTCTTTAAGGGATTCTGAAAACAAACTGGTTGTACCTCTTCCACGAACTAACTATTTAAAAAACAGTTTTAGTTATAGTGGTGCAGCTCTCTGGAACAGCCTACCCTGCAATCTCAGGATGATAAAATCTCTTAATCAATTCAAAACACAAATGTCTACTGTAATCACGACATCGTAAATTACAAAATGAGACACGGCATTCATGGAAAACAGGGTTAGGTTAATGATTAATTTAGGACTTACTTAATTAAAATTAATTAATTAATATTTAGCATAGTTTGTTTATTGGTAGATTATTAGTAGTTTTTATAACTTTTAGTATATTGAGACCTGATGTTTTTAACTGTGTATAAATAAATAAATAAATAAAATAAATAAATACTAAGCCTTCTTCAAGGTATTTTATTTGCATAGTGGTCTGTTTTTAGGCTTCTTTTCCTGCAATATAGGTAAAAAGAAATTAAGTCCATGCCTGTGATTGGTCACTGAGTTTCCTGCAGGGGTCTGAATTTGCGGTAAATTCAAACTAAAGATAGCTTGGTGTGTGAAAATGCCGTGACAGGAATATGGGGTAGTTGCATGTTCCTTGTGATAGCCTCCTGGTATTATGAGATGGATTTTGTGTCAAGTTATATTGGGACTATTATTAAATGTCTTAAACCAAATTTCAGATAACCCATATATCGGGAACCAACGTTAAACCAGAAGGAGTCAGCTTCACAGAACAAATTTTTATTATCCCTCCTTGTGTGCTGGATTATGGAAATTACCGCTTCCACCTTGAGGTATGTAAATAAAATAATTGAAAGTTATGTAACATGATGCATTTTACATTAAAGTGCCACTATGATCAAATTTTTACCCCTTGATTTTTTTTGGTTAATCACATAGAATTATATGAAAGATTAAAAACACTGTTTACCGTTTACAAATATCTGCATTGGTTCAAGAGATATTTAAGTTTGAAAAATGTGTAAAATATGCAAATGAGATTACTGATGACATCATACACTCAACCAAATATTACATGAAGTGTATCAATAGTGCTATCTCGGTCAATTTGCAGCAGAAACCATTGAAACTTGGTAGCCAAATAGTTCTAATTGCAACACATCCACAGCTATAACAATTTCCGTTCCCATGGCAACCCACTCTTTTCCAGTCCCTCTAGCCTGATATCTATATTTTAGTGATTTTAAGCTTGGAAAACTTTACACAAGGCTATGAACTCAACCTAATGTGTTTATATGCTTGCTGGATTATGCAGATGAGGCACCATTGGCAAATATCAATTGAGAACCCTAAAAGTGGTCAGAAAAGTCTTTAATATTGTGGAGGTCTGGAACCTAGTATGTTGCCATGGTAACAAAATTGTTAAGCTCATATTGCGGAGCACCACTAGTAGAATCTTACTGTAGAAATTCAAACATTTATCAGACAAATTGACTGAGATATCCTTGTTTATCAATTATTTGATCAAAATGCGGTTGAGTGTATGACGTCATCACTTGGCTAATTTGCATATTTTAAAAACTTGAATATCTCTGGAATGAAAAGAGATATTTGAAAACAGTAAAAAGCATTTTTACTCTTGTATAGACTACTTGTTTATGTCTTAAAATGGCTCGGATTTGAAGGATGCGATTTTCGTCATAGTGGCACTTTAAGGACACTTGAACCAATGTTGGAGGTGCGGTAGCCTCATGGTTAGTGCAGGCGTCTCTGGATCGAGTGGTCCAGGTTCAAGCCCTGACCAGGGACATTGTATTGAGCTTTCGGGCAAGACACTTTACTCTCACAGTGCCTCTCTCCACCCAGGTGTGTAAATGGGTACCAGCAAACTTTAGGCTGGGGGGTAACCCTGCGATAGCATCCCATCCAGGGGAGAGTAGAAATACTCCTAGTCGCTTCATGCTACAGAAACCAGGATAAGCTCTGGTCTGATGGGCCACTTGCCTTGTACATGTATGCAGACTTTACCTTATACACTGGAACTGAGAACACTTGACAAGTTTTGGTATACATAATTGTTTTGTTGACTGTAGAATGAAGGCTCTTCATATAATGTATGTATAAGATTAGCATTTTTAAAGTGTAAAAACAATAATACTCTTGTTAATATTGCAGACCTAGCCTCTCGTTCTATGGTCACTATTTTATTAAATGTGCAAAAAATTGTGAATTGATCACGGTTTGATGGAGTGGCAGCCCTAACTGCAAATATTTACACAAATTGTCAACTAAATGCCAACCTAAAAATTTGTTCTGTAGTTCCTGGTTAGCACTTCAAACCACTGTTAAACAGTAAACTCTAGGGTAGGGGATGCTAGTCCATTGCAAGGGTATAGCAACATTAAGTTCACTGGCACCTAATTATACACCTGAGTGGAGAGAGGCACTATGAGAGTAAAGTGTCTTGCCCAAGAACATAACACAATGTCCCCGTGCAGGACTCGAACCCAGACCACTCAATCCAGGGACAAGCAAACTAACCATGAGGCCACTGCGCCTCCACATACTTTGTGTACCTTAAATAAAAGACAAGAAGAGCCTGGGTATACCCATGAATCCTAACATTGTTTGATCAATTTGATTTGATAAGAGTGACTCTCAACTTCCCTGCAGGTGAAGGTAAAAGGCACTGTCTTATCAGTTGAGAGTGACAAGTATATCATTAAAGTGGTGAAGAGCCCACTGGTGGCAGTTATTGACGGTGGAACAACAAAGGTTGTTGGCCGTGAAAACAGGGAAATCACAATGGATGCATCTTCTTCTCACGACCCAGATTTCCCAGATCAGGGACATCAGATTAGGTATGAAAAACAATCGATCATTGACATTTTCCTGCAAGATACATAAAAAGGGTAAGTTTGTGCCCGGCTGAAGTGGCCCAGTGATGCCAGACATTGTGCCAGTTAGGGTGGCTCAAAAATGTTTCCAGCACCAAGACATCATAACCACTTTTTACCAGTTGATGCTACAATCATGGTATCAGAAAAACTGCCCAATCATTGGTGAGGATGTTATTATTTTTGTGACACTACACTGCATATGAGTCCATAGCAGTAGCATATCCTGCTAAAATCACCCTCAATTTTAGATTTGAAGAAGGATGACATGCAACTTTTTGCAAAGTGTAAAACAATTCTGTACATGGGGTTCAGAGCCACCTTAAATTTTCCACAGTTCTTAATAATTATTTTTATTTGATAGTTTACCCCAATCAGGGCATATTAAACCCAGCATGCTTGGTCCCTAGTATCTTGAGTACAAAGCTGTAACTATTGGGCTACCCCTTTCCCCTCCAAAGATTCATACATGTACAAGAACAATCATTAGAGGCTGTCTAGTCCCAGCATAGGTTTGGTGGAATGTGGGATATGGGGTCACAGAAATTTTTATTGCAGGATATGGGATAGAAATTCTTTGGTTTGGCAAGAGCAGAATCATTTTATTTTGACAGACGGGATGCGAGATACATGTAGTTTTATAATTGAAGGCCGGATACTGGATGAAAAATGGGAAATCCCTGGTTACAGATGTTACACAGAAAACTGTGACCCTAACCAGGTGGGATTGACTGTGATTGATTGATTGATTGAGTGAGTGGGATTGACTGGGATTGATTGATTGTGGGATGACGGGATTGAGGCAAAAATAGTGGTGGGATGCAGGATTGAAAAAGCCTATGTTGGCATGACTGTTTTCATCAATCTACTGTTCCTTTCAACACAGGTTCCAATGGAGTTGTCATCCAGTTGGAAACAAGAACATGTCTTGCTTCAATGAATCAAGAATACCTGGATTAAGTAGAAACCAAAGTGTTCTGACCTTTCAAATGGACTGGCTATCAAGTCATGATACATTCGTATTTGCGGTTACAGTGTCGAAGGATTCTCGAAAATTTACCGCACTGCAGATTCTCTATGTGGACTTCAAAAAATCACACTTGTGAGTTGCAAGTCAAATTTTTTTATACAGAAACAATGCTTGTAGCAAGCCAATGCTAAGAGGTGTCATTTCACTTTGAGACCACTCAGAAACAAATTTGCTTTAATTATCGTGACCTAATCATTCAGCTCAATGTTTGGTGTCAACTCTGATAAATGCTGTTTGAGCAGCGCCATTTGGTGAGGAAGGCTGTAGCAATAGTTCTGAACATTTTCCTGGGTTTTGCAGTATTATGCGAGATGTTCCCGAGAGTTATTGCAATTTGTGGTACACTGTTACAAGTTTTCTGCAAAGGCTTTGAGTCTCCCAACTCCTGCTTGTATTTTTAAATTCCAGCAAAACCTTCATGTTCTCCTAACATTGCCAGCTGATGTACATCTAGGGACAGGACAGGACAGTTACAATGTTTTGTCTTGAAATAGCTAATGCAGTTGTTTGTTTTCCAGGTTGTCTGCTTCTTGTCCCCAGTGTGATAAGGGACTTATAAATCCAAGTGTTCCTCTAGTTATCACAGGCTTGTGTTTGACATGTCCCTTGGACGACGCTAAAATCACCTACACGTGGGAAATCTTTCATGTAGATGTTGGTGATGACTCTGAATTGGTCGCAAAGGAGGAGTGTAAACCTGTTCTTCGAGACAGTGATCAGAGCAGCGGAATGCTTGACTCTGATGTTAGCAGTACTAACAAGCCATCACCTACAATACCGCCCATACAATCTCACACAACTGCTAAACAGTTGATTGTTGGCACAACACTCCCAAGAACAACTAATCGCCCAGTAACCTCTCGAACTGCCAAGGCAAGCAATACACAAAGCTCTCGGGTAAAATTTGCCAGTGGAAGCATCTGTAGAGATTCTGATCAGATCTTAGGGCCTACATCAGGGCCAGCTTCGAGGTCTTCTACCAGGCGAAGTCATTCTGGTAGTGGTAGTGGTGGTGGTGGCATAGGTAGTGGTAGTGGTAGTGGTAGTGGTAGTGGTAGTGGTAGTGGTAGTGGTAGTGGTAGTGGTAGTGGTAGTGGTGGTTTCTGGAAAACAGGAAGTGGAAGTGGAAGTGGAACTGGAACTGGAACAGGAAGTGGAAGTGGAACTGGAACTGGAACAGGAAGTGGAAGTGGAACTGGAACAGGAAGTGGAAGTGGAAGTGGAACAGGAAGTGGTAGCATTTCTTGGCCAGGGTCTGGGCCAAACCCATCTAAGATTGGAGCTGGAGCTAGAAATAGAAGCACGGTCTCGACATTTACATCACAACAGAATTTCACTACCCAGGCTCCAGTGGCTAATGAAGATGAAAATCTAGGTAGTATTTATAACCCAAGATATACGCCACCTTCTGCAAAGCATTCTGGCAGTATTATCACACTTAAACGTGACAGACTGAGACTCCTGGAGACAAATACAGCTACAGGCCTCAAAAGCCAGAACTTTTTCTTGCTTGACAAGTACAAGTATTTCGTAGGAGGTCGTACATACATGGTTGCATTCAGGGTATCTGATGGCAGAACTAACCAGGAGGGAAAAACAACTGTCTACTTCAACACAAGTGACATTCCAGAATGTGGAGTATGTACAGTAACACCTTCTGTAGGAGTTGCTATGGAGACCACTTTCCAGTTGACATGCTCAAAGTGGAGGGCTGTGGTAAGATTTCGGCAAGCATTTCCTCAAGAATCCAATTTAAATACATTTACCTCTTGCTAACCAAGTTTGAGGTCTGTACTGCAAGTTACTGACCAAGTTATTTTCCCCTTTGATTTGTGGCCCAAGTGCGAGGAGTACGAACCATGAATCAAAGAGAAAAAAATAAGGATTCATAACTTACAGTGCAGATTGAGAAGACAGGTTAGTAAGATAGTTGTTATAAGTCATCTCTGGTAAGTGTCTGAAGAGGTTCTGGAAACGATGTCTGTTCAGGCAAAACAGCTTTAAAAAACTCCAGTCAATTTGAAATCATTAGGCAAGCACATTTTAAAAATAAATTACAGTAAAATAGAGTTTTAAACTTAAACTTGCCATGAAAGTTAAGAACACTTGGTGATAAATCATAAATCATTTTGGCAACAAAAACAGCTTTAAATATTAGCTAGTCAGGCATACAGCCCTCTAAATTGATTAATGGTCTCAGGGAAACAAAACTCGCTGTTTTCTGTGGTGCCAGTCATTAAGTGTTTTTATATGCCTGTCAACTCAAAAACAGAAAAAAAGTGCTAAAAAAGATTTGAAATTTCCAAGTTTGCTGCTTCAATGTATTATTGAATTTAAAAATTTTGAACGGAAACAACGTAAAACAGCAGAGTAAACAATCGTTGTAAGTTATATTTGGACCTTGAATTAAAATACTGTACACACATGAAACAAGCTGTCTGTTCATATTCAGCAAGGGAATGGAGTGAACTGGGCAGGGGTTCTGAAACGTACATGTACCATGCCAGAGCTCTCAATTGCATTCTCAATTGCATTCTGCACTATCTGAGATTGAGTCTAGTTTCAATTTTTTATGTTAGTTTAGAATGCATTCATTTGGATCAGGATCAGTGATTCAGAATCACTTGGGTTGCGGTGCATCAAAAGAACTGATGAATCCTTGCGAGGAGTGGATTTATCAGCTCATTTGATGTGACATAATTTTTTGGCTTGTTAACTTTGATTCTGATCCAGATCATCCCGAATGAACACACCTTTACCCAAGCTGTTGGTAACAAGTGTTTGAATTTTATGCACGTATGAATCTCTTTGCAGGGTTGGGGGCTTCTAACCTACCACATTAGCTACAGCACTGGTGGTGATAATGGTGATGAAAACATCTTGATCTACTCTGGATACCGATCTGTGGTTCCATTTGTATTGCCACCTGGATTGGCTTCCGTTAAACACGCAGGTTTGTATCTGATTTCCTATCACATCACTTTATCTGAAATATGTGGTATTGAGAACCGGTATGTTTAATATATGATATTTAATATGATTACATGTTGTCCAACTTGTAAATAATAGAACTCTTTACCGGTATGGCGACCATTTTGAATTCCACTTTTTCAATTATTTGAAACAATGGAAATCAAAATTGCCACCGTATTGGTAAAAAGGTCTTTTGGATGAGGCCACAAATGAAGTCTTTTAATTCATTCATTTCTGAATTGGATTAGTAGAATTCTACTAGTATACTAATGCAAATGCTGTCATCTGATTGGTTGAGCCATTGCTCACTATCAGCCATTATAGTTTGCCACTAAATTTTCTCCGATTCTTATTGATTTAAACTGATCACATGACATGATAGTGGTCATCCGTGGAGAGACCCTATCAGGCCATAGTGCCCGTCCGATGGATAGTACTAGTCCGTGGAAATTTTTCTGTAAACAAGCGGTCTTTTTGAAAATGAACAATTGAAATTGTATTAAATGGGGTTTTGTCTGTTTCCTTTTTCAAATTTTCATTTGACTTTCACGACTTTCACCTAAAACAGTTGAAAGTAGAATATGATTTTTAAACTGGCGCAGAAGAAAATTTAGTAGTGAACAATAAAGGCAATAGAGTTTTTGTGTCTCGGAACTATCTGTCTGATAGTTGCCCCTTGGAAATTTAATGTTCTTAAAACTAGCATATTTGCCCTCAAAGCTTCGCTTCTCGGGAAAATATTTGTTTTAAGAACATCAAATTTCCAAATAAGGGAGGATTACCAAATAAGGGAGGGCATTTACGTTTTCTGGAATTAAAAAAAAAAACGGTTTGCATAACAAACAGCGCTATCTATTGGATAGTGATTTATCCGGTGGATAGCATTATCCACCTTTGGAACAACCCGGGCCAGGTGATTACTGTACTTTTTAATACGTACTTGGCAGTGACTGTGGATGGACCATTCATTATAAATGATTCTGTATTCTTGTTGCAGTTCAAATTTATGTAACAGTGTCCAGCGGAGAAGGAACTAAGCAAAGACTTCAGAGACCATTGAGAGTAAAAGTGATACCTCAGACTGCTAGAGATGGGGTCTCTATGGAAGAAGTAATGTAAGTTTAATTTGCAAGTAACACAGTTCATAAATGTGGCTAGCTCTGATAGCAGGCATGATGAATTAAATCCTGCTCTGTGATTGGCCACATGGGTGGGCAGTATGTATGGGTTATTGACCATCTTGACCGAACAAGCTTGGTCAAAAAAGGATTTATTATGTGGCTTTTGGGGGAAATTTTCTTGCGGGACAAGGCGGGTAGTCCCGCGCGGGCAAGATGCATGTAGCTCCATGTTGCTATGTACGAAATAAGCGTGAGAGTCATACGAGGTGATAGCCGGGTACGACTCTAGCTTCTTGAGTGCTTAGCAAAATACCCAAGTGCATCCATAACTCGTTGATTGCACACTGTGATTGCACATTGAGACTTTTAACATCTTTTCTATTGGAGAGAAGTATTTATTGAATCTCGTCCTGCTTACATGAAGTCAATTAGGGTTAGGTGATATTTTCGTGTTCCATATAGATATATGACCAAGTCCTTTTTCATTAGGTTGAATAAAACAGTTGGAAAGCATCTGTCAGTGTTGCAAGAGGCAGGAAACGAACAAGGAGTCAGGCATTTTATAACGGCATTGGCGAATTCTCTAAACAGGTAACCCAATCAGTCGCATTAACATTACAATCACTTTGTCCTGTTTTGAGGTATTTCTATTTTGCACATCAGGTTTTCAAAAAGAGCATTTGGGAGTGTCATTAAACCAATGTCACACGAATCACTGAAGAACTCTGATGCTGTAAGAAGTGATTGACATCAATTTTTTGCTGTTTCAGGCTTGGTTCTGTCAAAAATGTGAGCTCCAAATTTCACCTGAGATTGCAGATAAGAGACAGCCTGTTGTTGCTTATCAATGATCTTGCTGTGAATGACAAGGTACAGAAAGTAACAAGTGTACTTGACAAAACCTGTTGTACCTGTTTGAGACGTGCCACAATTTTTTTGAGGAGGGAGGGAAGGGCAATTTCCAAAAATAAATTCTAGCAAAACTGCTGAAAGAAATAATTAGGGATTTATACTGCGCAGTTTTCATGACGAGATGATCTACTTTGCATTACAACAATACACAGAACGAGAATAACTAAAACATAAAATAAGAGTTACATCGTGTGATGTGAAAAATTTTAAAACCTAACTAGGAATAAAATCGAGAAAGTGCGTTGTACTATCTGGGTTCTATTTTTGATGTTAAAAAAGTTCTTCCACAAGCTATTGCCCACGAAAAAAAATCACGCACAACAACCTAAAGGTAAGAAAAAGAATTCATGCCCCAGAAATTAAGCCCACCCCCACCCCCTCAAAAAAAGTAATGGTCTGTCCCTTAGCAGCGGTAGTGTAGAAAATAAGCACTTAATGACTGGCTCCAAGGGAAACAGTGAGTTTTGTTTCCCCAAGACCCTAAATGTTCCCTGAGATGAAGCCAAGGGGAACATTGCGGTCGAGGGGAAACAAAACTCACCGTTTCCCACGGGGCCAGTCATTAAGTTTTTTTTTTATACCAAAAATCAATATATCACAAAAAAAACTGCGATAAAATCGTTTTCTTGACGCCGGCTGGAGCACAAATTTTTTCGTGGTTGGTTTTTAAGAGTACGACCTGACCATGTGCGAGTCGAAAGTTCAAGCTGTTGTTTCCCTAAGGAGTTAGTGAGTTTTGTTGGTTCATCACCAGCCTCAGTCTCGCAGGGCAATGTTTCTAAATTTCTTTTTGTTGAATGAATTTAGAAGTAATTTGGTGTCGATTTTATTTTCAGAATTCAGCCTTTCAAACATGTTTAGCTCTACAAGCATTGACTGCAAGACCAGATGAGGTATTTGAATGCACTGTGCATGTTCACCAGGACCGTAACTTAGTCGCCCCCACCCCCGACGTAAAGTGCCCCTTACTTGGAAGTACCCCTTACTTGGAAGTGTCACTTACTTGCTAGTGCCCCTTACTTGGAAGTGCCCCTTACTTGGAAGTGCCCCTTACTTGGAAGTGCCCCTTACTTGGAAGTGTCCCTTACTTGGAAGTGCCCTTACTTGCTAGTGCCCCTTACTTGGAAGTGCCCCTTACTTGGAAGTGCCCCTTACTTGGAAGTGTCCCTTACTTGGAAGTGGCCCTTACTTGCTAGTGCCCCTTACTTGGAAGTGTCCCTTACTTGGAAGTGGCCCTTACTTGCTAGTGCCCCTTACTTGGAAGGGCCTCTTCCTTGAGTTCGCAAGGCACTGTAATGTTTGTGTATAACTGGAATCGCGACTCATTGCCCCGTTAAGGGCAACGCATCCGTAGAACGCCTTGTAAATGTAGTTTCAAATATGTGGCTGCACTCATTTATGGCTCTTCCTTTATGGAGGGTTTCTCTTTACTGAAGGCTGGATGTAATGGAGCGGTTTTTAACTGAGTGTTATAAACCGAAACCAAACCAATAACCTACCAGTTAGACTATTTAGCCAATCTCAAACTGTTGCAAAAGCCAAAACTAAAGTAATTTCCAGATTACCTTCGCCACTCACTTAAAAACTGCTCTGAGGTCAAATTAAAACTGATACGGCATCCTTTCTAACGCATGCATTGCGATAGCAAGTTACGAGGCATAGTGGATTCTCTACTTGCACAATCCCATAATGCACCTCTTTTACCCCTAAAAAATTTGCATAGGCATTGTTTTCGATTACTCTTGGGACGCCTTCATGTCCCATGAGAAATTGCAAACAATGATTATGCAATTTTTTTTTTTTGGGGGGGGGGGGGTAAAAGAGGTGTATCATGGGATTTGTGCAAGTAGAGAATGAGCCGATTATGCAAATAAAATGAAAATGAGCAGACGGTCATTTATCCGTAATTTTTTTGGTAATTCTGCTTACCAGTACATAAAGCTTGTAAGGCGCTTTATGAGTCAATACAGCGGGTGCATACATTACGAAACAGCGAGTGTTGCCCAAAAAATGGAGCCTTTTTCTTTCATTGAAAGCTTACTGAGAGTGGTGTGGAAACAGCATCTCGTATACTGCAGCAACTTGGTGAAGTGATGCAGACGACACTGAGAAGAATGCGTTCCAAGAGAATAGAAGACAGATTTTTACTTAGTGAGGAATTTATTCAGGCAATGACAAGAGTGACATCCAACCTGATCGAAGCTTCTTCATTACTCATTTCCAGGTACGTGCATATGCGCCAATATCAACGTACGAATTCTCCTAAATGATTTCAATACATTTCTTGTAGAACCAGTGGGAGAATTCAAGTACTGATCATTGCTTGTTTCTTATGGCCTGCATGATCGATGAGCGAT
This sequence comes from Micromussa lordhowensis, assembly GCA_964020085.1. Classification (NCBI taxonomy): domain Eukaryota; kingdom Metazoa; phylum Cnidaria; class Anthozoa; order Scleractinia; family Lobophylliidae; genus Micromussa; species Micromussa lordhowensis. The sequence goes on along the minus strand of OZ026601.1, from coordinate 4,952,043 downwards.
CATGAGACTGAAAAATGTCTTTTTGTTTTTGTTTTGATAAGTAATTTCTTTGAGATCGATTTTGCAATAAAAGCCAACAATAAAAAATCCCGACGCGGTTTCGACCTGTCCGAGGTCATTTTCAAGTGCGAGTAAAATATATAGAATTGTTTGTTTGTTTTTTTGTACTTAACTTCCTAAATTTTGTAATGCACATGTTCTTCTAATATACTTTAATGAGGTAATACTGTTGTAAATAGTGCAAAACAATAGTAAACTAAACTAAACTAAACTGAAGATGCTTATTTTGTTTATATAGGAATGCAGGAATGCTGTCTGACAGGGAAGACGCTGAGGGGAATGTTCTCCTTAGGGCGACGGAAGCTGCTGAGAAACTCATCAAGGTTAGCAGTTTGCCTTAACGTTTTATGAACGTGAGCCTGATTACCCCAAGGCAAGACGAACGTAAACCAGTGATTGACTCCTTCTCTTCTGTTCCAATATTGACTGAAATCTTAATTAAAGGCGTTACGTCACGGCGTCCGCAACTTGAAAAGTTTATCCTAAATATTTCAAGTTCATCGTTTGAAATCCACGTTAGTCTTCTCCATCCTTGTTCTTTTATGGTTTATTATTATCTCTTTGGGGTTTTTCTGTCTTTGTAAACTACCATTTTCAGGTTTCCTTCAATTTAAATATAATTTATTTCACGGCAAAAATAACTCGAATTGCCTTGACTGAGCTTCGTTAAGGGCATTTTCATGTTGACATTGTGTGACACACGACAATTCACTGACCGTCCTTCGCCATTGCCATTTGCCAAGGGAAATCCTTTTGGATTTCCTGGCACTATGAGGAACAGCGAAAAGTCTAGCAGCAATAAGGTTCTTGTTTGATGTTTGACCTTGTTAAGGTTTGGAAATGTTTTTCTTTTTCTAAGTTATTTCCTTTCTTTTTCTAAGTTATTTCCTTTCTTTAGTGGAATGCCTCAACCCATGTGGCTTAAGTATAAATGGCCCGATCTTACTGATTGGATTACATCGTATTTGGATGGAGCGGTGTCATCGAAAGCAATATTGTATTTAATAATGTTTTCGATATATATTTGAAAAAGATGTTGCGTCTTGAAAATTTTAGTGTTTTTGTTGGGTTAGCTTCCTCGGTTGCTTGAGTCGCAGCCCAGAGCAACTCTTGTTTTTAAAGTACAACCCAAACTTCTTGCGTGCGTCATAACTCGATGGTGCAAAGCTAAAAGCATGTATCAGTTGTTTTACAACATTGCCGGTAGAAATGGCGAAGCAAAGTTAACATTGCTCACGGCACGAGCGTGTATCATTGACGTATGCTTCACGTACACTGAGGCTACCCCGAACACTACGCCGGAGAAATTTGAAAACGGAGGATTCGCTCTGAAAATGTTTTCCGTCCACACTTCGGCGGAGGAATTTAAGAACGCAACAATCACCGGTCATTTTGGATTTGTGTTTGAAAAGAACTCGGGCAGAAAAGTCTCATAATTACCTTGATGTCATCGTTTTCAAAAAGCTTCGTTTCCAGATTGTTTTCCGCCCACAGAAAAACGCAAACAAAGCGGGCGTTTTCAAATTCCTCCGGTTTAAGGAGCGTTTTCGAAAAGTTCCGTTTCCGTGTCGGATTAGTGTGGACGGTAGGCCTAACCGTACAAAGAAAGCTGCGTTTTCAAATGTTTTTAGTGCGGGACCTGAGTTCCGCGGCTTTTCTAGCTATGTCATAATGTGAGCTTATGCATGCTTAATACACGATTTTGTTGTTTTCAGGCCAAGTTGTCCGTGAAAGTTCTCGGAGAGCCGCCCCTGATCCTAACCACACCTAACATCAGGGTGAATGCAACACAGTTGACATCTATCAGCAATTCACTTTTCTCTCTTGGTGATATTGAATTTCACATGCCTGCAAACCTTGAGAAACAGCTCCACAATGTATCTGATGGGAAAGAAGGGAGTTGTTTTGGAACCATGATGACTGTTTATAAAGAGAATCCCTTCTTCAGTGACATGGTAAGAATAGGAACAGAACGGCTTGTTTTGACAACGTTTGACATAGTGGCCTGAAGGCATGGCGCTCACCATGTCTTTCGCTCTCCAGGAAATTATTGGGAATCTTGCGAAATGACTAGAGCTGAGAAAACTGGAGTTAAGATGGCTGGCCCTTAGTGGTCTTTAACCAGACGTCACGCGCAGTAACACAATACATACATACACACTTATCGTTAATTCAAGATGCCAAACGAAAAATGGATCTTAGAAAGCAAGTTTGGAGATCTTGAATGAAAACCTTAATAATCAAGTAAATACATGAATAGATAATAAGTTAACTTCAAATACTATTCGTTTCAAAAGTTTAATCAAACAAACAATTGAACTTTCAAGAGAGGCTTCAGCTTCGATTTAAATATTAAATGAAAGCCATTTTCCTAGGCGTTTCTTCCCATGAATTAATTACCCTATTGAAGAGAAAATATGGATACCAGTTTAGTGTCGCCTGGTTTAACAAAGAATTTGTATTGCTGGTTAGCTGTGGTAGAATTAATTCAGTAAACTGAACACAACCAATTCTCCTATGCTATCCATGTTTTTGAAATCTCTTACGAGCTAGCATCATACCAGAGTTGGAAGCCTGAGCATCAGTAACTGCTATGGAGAAGACATAGAAGTGCGAAATCTGAGCAGTAGTATTATCATCTCAATACCTCATGAAAATCATAAGGTAACGATGTTGTTATAGTCATTTATTGAACTTTATGATAATTTTCCCCAGGAAGTGGTTTATCTCAGTGGTTACGTGGTTTGAAAGACGAATCCCAGCACTCTACAGTCAGTGACTTCCCAACTTTTGTACTGCCTTTGGTACTGTTTCAATTCTCAGTGGAGGGTGGGGGGAGGGAGGGGGGGTGAAAATACAACCAGAATACTTAGGGGGTGGGAGATTGAAACCAAGAAACCTCCCATGGGAGGTCAGGGATATCATTGTTTTGTTGAACAGGTTTTGAAGTGACTATGCCTTCTTTCCTGTTAGGTCGAGCAGTTTACGGAGACATACTTGTTACACTGGAACCATGAAAATAATCACGTTATCAACCAAACAGACAGAATGATAAACCAGTTGTTTCACATCCATTTTAAACCATTGACCGCTTTGGCGCCTGGGTTTGTTGTCAAGCTCATTCTTACCGGGTACGTTGTGATTATTGCCTCACTATTATTTTATCGCCAAACAAATGACTGATTTCTTGTTTTACACTTTGTTTTTAAAGCACTGCCATAACAGACCCATCCTCAGAGAATCGCATTGAGTACTCAGAGACGAGTTCAGGGAAAGCCATTGACTTGTGCCTGAGCCATCAACAACTAACAAATGGTACCTTAAAGTTAATGTCCAGAGCTTTACAGTTCACAGCTTAAAAAAAAAACACTTTCTGTTGTGTGAAGCTGGCGTAATGCTGTCGTCAATTTCTTATTAGAAAGTTTAAAAAAAAACACGACGAAAACGGCAACAGCAACTTCGCCGAACAAAAGATTAATTAGGAGAACAATGGCTGCGCACGTGCGTTATAATTCTTTGTACATTTCTTTGCCCTCCTCTTCAAAACAACAACGTGAAATGATCAAATTCTGCGTTGTCTGGAGAACGTAAACCACGACGGCTAATTTTCCAAATTTTTATTTCGCCAGTTTATCGCTGTGTCCTAGATTCAATTTCGTGACAGTTTTGACAGTGATAAACAAAGTAAATGACTTAAGGGTACCGCGAGATTCGAAGATAAAAAAAATCATTTTTTAATCGACGTTCTCCTCGACGTCGCCGTCGTAGGTTCTTAAACTCCCTATTTAAAGGTCACAGTATTTTAGCCATGTCAAAATTACCTTTAAATTGAGGGAAACCTGAAAATAGTCGTTTACTAAGATAGACAAACACTAAAGAGATTAAAGTAAACTTTAAGGGAACACGGATGGTTACGGATAAAGAAGATTAACACGGATTTCAAACGACGAACTTAACAAATTTAGACCTGAGCTGTAGCGTAAATATCGACTTTAAAAACCTTTAACGACACTTAAGTTGTAGCTTAAAGTTGTTTAAGCAGATTTTTGCCAACTTTAATTTTGCGTTTATCTCTATATTCATGCTGTGGTTAGCATGCCAGTGTCGAGGCATATTTTCATTCTTTGATATCTCTAGCAGTTTCCTGTTTTGCTTTGTTTTGTTATTTTTTTGTAACCAATAGTCTTATTTGCTTCAGTTTCAGGGTCGGTGAATGCAAAAGTGGTATTGGAAGATACAGCATTTTACCGTATCAAGTCGGTAGGAACATATTGTTTTATTAGTTCTGAAAAAACGTAGCATTGTCCTGTGCGGATGACTTCTGGTCCCACGAATCTCATTCGTCTTTTCTGAGACTTGAGCCATGACGTCGTGTGATTTAGCGGGTCACGATTCAAGCCTTACGATCGGCCTCGTGTTGATTAAGACACAAGACACTATACTCGTACAATACAGTCGAAGCTCTGCTTGTGACCACTCTCGTAAGCGATCAGATCTAGTTTCGACCACCTTTGTGAAAGCCCGTTTGAACTGTGACTTAAACTTTGTAACGAAAAGCTCTTGTAAGCGACCGCTCACATAAGCGACCGAGACCACGTTTGGGATTACCCAACTGGACTTTTCCTTTGTTTTTAAGCTCTTGTAAGCGACCGCTCAGAGTCTATTGCATATGAGCCAAGACATAAATAAAACTACACACTGCGCTAATGGTTCGTTGATAAAGATCTTGTACAGTGCAGTTTAGCCGTGTCTCTATCAGATGTAAAGACACTCATTAAAAATAAATTGATTCTTTTGTTTTTTCTTTATGAATTATCAATGAGTTTCTGAAGCTCTCATAAGCGAGCGCTCGCTATTGTTTTACCACGCGGTCGCTTTCGAGAGCTCATTAGGGAGCTTTAGCAATGACGACGGCGACGCCGAGGACGACGCTTTGTGAAAAATGAATTTATATTTTACCTTGGAATGTCGCAACTGTGTAGATCTGTTCAGTACACCAATCGGTCTAAAAAGTTGCTCAGGCTAAATATGGAACGAAAGCGTTCAATTCCAAAGAAAGATATGAAAAATTAGCCATTGCGGTTCACGTTCTCTAAAATACGTAGAACTTGGTTATTTCACGTTGTTGTTTTGCAGATGACGGGTATGAAATGTACAAAGATTCAAAACGCACGTGCAGAACCATTGTTCTGCATATTAAACCTTTTGTTTGGTGACGTTCTCGTTGGCGTCGCCGTCGTGATTTGCTAAAACTCCCTATTCTTTGTAAGCGAGGTGGTCGCTTACGAGAACTTCGACTGTACGTCTTTTCACCCAGATGTATGAATATGTAACAGTAAGTGGTTGTGGCCTGAAAGGCTTTAGTAATAACCTCCGAAGAGCATGTATCCCGTATGGGCGCTGCCACAATATTCCTGGGCACATTGTCTCGCTGAAATTATAAACGTTTGGTCAAGAAAAACTGCTATAGCAGTAAGAGAAAAGTAGTTTGAATGTGAGCGAAGTGGTTGTCTCCACTGGAACTTACTCTGTTCCATACCATTAAGCCAGTAGGAGTGTTGCTATTCCTCTAGGATGGGATACCTGCAAGTCCATCGCAGACTACCCAACATTTTGTCTTGTTGCCCAGGGTGATAAGACGTACTGTCCGTGTGTTACCTTATAGCGCAACAGATTAACTTCAACCACGAGTTTGAGCCATTGAAGCGACAATGTGTTCTGCAGGTTAGCCCCTGCGCTAAACACTGCACTTTACGAACTAATTCACGTTTTTGTTGACTTAGATAAAGAAAGGCCCCAGTTTAAGGTACTCGCTGAGTGTCCACTGGAAGGGCTGTTTTTACTGGAACACAGAGATCAGGGACTGGTCTACTGATGGATGTGAAGTGATGGACCAGAGCACAGATGAACTGATTTTCTGCAGGTAAATGTTGTCATCGTAAAACGTTATTTCTGCCAAGCGTTCCCTGTCGGAATACAGAAATCTGCTCATGTTGCTGTCCATGTTAGATGCATGGTGTACAGGCATTGGGTGTTGCGTTTGTTTCTAAGCTGAAACTATGGGCGAGTCTCCTCTCGGATTACTCTCAGATTTATGAGTAAAGCAAGCAGAGAAATAGGGAACTGTTGTTCACTTAACTCCCACGATCAATCAACCAATGAACAAATGCTAGCAACAGTGTTCACCGTGATATATTACATTACTTGTTCCAAAAAAACTCTTAGTTTCCTTCATATGAGGCAAACTCTATTTTGAGAGATACTGGTATACCTCTAATACCTTGAGGGTGTTGTAAAACTATCATTTTCAGTCTAATCGGTGTTTTGTAGGGGAGAATTTACTTCCGCTATGTCTCATCACAGTGTCCAAAATCTTTGCCCGAAATTAGATGTAAAGTGTCCGAAAAACAATCGTCCGAATTTTTTTGCAAGTAAAGTATCCTATTGAAATTTTTAGTTGATTTTGCCATGTGTGCTCCAAAACAAAAAAAAGAACAACAGAATGTGCCGTTATGCATTGCTTGACTTGTCGTGTTACTTAGTAGTAAAGAGGGTCACTCGAGACTCTAAGGTCATGGAATTCTTTCAACGGTCTCGATGGTTTATTTCAAAATGTTTAATTTATGCCAAAGTGAAAGGACTCCAGGAT